>VWYH01002813.1:286165-376834 GCA_013399365.1 Pampusana beccarii
TCCTGTGTTCAGTTTTGGGCCCCTCACCGCAAGAAAGACATTGAGGTGCTGGAGAGAGTTCAGAGAAGGGCAATGAAGCTGGTGAGGGGTCTGGAGCACAAGTCTGATGAGGAGCGGCTGAGGGAACTGGGGCTGTTTGGCCTGGAGAAAAGGAGGCTGAGGGGAGACCTGATCGCTGTCTGCAACTACCTGAAAGGAGGTTGTAGCGTGGAGGGGGTTGGTCTCTTCTCCAAAGTAGCAAGTTGTAGGATGAGAGCAAATGGCCCAAAGTTGCACCAGGAAAGGTTTAGATTGGATACGAGGAAAAATTTCTTCATGGAAAGGGTTGTCAGGCATTGGAACAGGCTGCCCAGGGAAGTGATGGAGTCACCATCCCTGGAGGTGTTTAAAAGGCATTTAGATGAGGTTCTTAGGGACGTGCTTTAGTGCTAGAGTTAGGTTACGGTTGGACTCAACCATCTTAATGGTGTCTTCCAATCACAATGATTCCATGATTCCATGATTAGCAAAGACACAAACTGAGCTAGAGATATTAAGCTTTTCCCTTGTATGGGTGTAACTCTGAATGTAAGATTGGATGTTGCAAGTAGAGAAAACGGGCAAATGGATGGGAGCAGCAATATGAAAGGAGAAATGTTTTCCCTGACTTATATCAGGGAATGTCTGACTGATTACAACAAGGGAAGGGGAAGGTGATGGGCCCCCTCTTCATTACACTTCTCTCTTCTGTCCTTATAAGTCTTTAAATTCCCAACCATTTGTTTAGATTATACTTTTCCTTCAGAGCAATACATTGTCTTCTGTGTTTGCCAAAGAAGACACAAACTCCCCTAAAGATCTCCTTGTAGCTGAAATTGCCCACCAGACTAGAGAATCCCCTAGGTGTAAGCCTATGTGAGGAAATGCAAGAATCCTATGCAGAGATCATTTGAATATGTCCCTGGTAGGATAACACCACTGTGCCACCGGCAATCTCTGCTTGTGCAAACAAAACTTGACAGCAAACACAGTTGAACCTTCTGAAAGTTCTGATCTTATAAAATGTTCTAAGCTGCTTGATCCACATAGTAAATAAGTGCTTCATGGGCTATATCTATACTGCTGGATCAAAACTTCATTCCTTCTACATTTTTCCATCCATTTACTATTAATCTACTTATGTGGAACCAGCCATAATCACATTTGCCATAGGTGAGCTCTTACCAGAACTACAGGTTGTTAATTGTTAGGAAGAAACCGAACTAAAAACACACTTGTCTGTGTGTGTTATAACACGTAAGAGAAAGAAGAGAGCGTGAACAGCATCCTGCCCTTCCGCTCTACTGTGTACTATTGCAGCACTGACTCCATGTAGAATTGTGTGTGTCTGTGTGCCTGTGTGTTGATAAATCACAAGCAATATTAGTTTTCTCAAAGTAGGTAAGGGAGGGCCCACGACCCCACCTCTATTGACTGCATACCAGTGCCCGCTGGCACCTGTGGAGGGTGAGCTTCTGCTACGTACCATCTATTAGATGTCACAAAATGAACCCAACCCCTTCCTTCATAAAATAGCACTATATAGAAGCAATCTCCAGGAGAACAGTATAGATGGACGGGGAAATGCCAAACTACTTATTTCATCATTTGCACTTAAAAGAGTGGTATGAGAAGTGGTTTGAACAACCCCCTTCTTCTGAGCAAAACATACTCAACTCAGCGCCTGAAGGTCTTAAATGCCGGTATCCCTTACTGGGTCACAATTTATATCAGCTACATCTATGTGACCATTATACATTTCCTTCCAAATTGTTGATAAAAGTATTGAGCAATGCTGAACCAAGAATAGCTCCTTATGCAACTTCAGCTCAAAATTTACAGCACTCCTCCGCCAGCTCTTCTGAAGCAGGGATTTCCAATCTGTGGTGTGCAAAGCCCACTGACGGTCTGCACGCAACCTCAAAGCAGCAGCCAAACACAATTAAAACCCTGTCCTGCTGCTTTATTCTGGAGGCAACAAGAGACTGCTTGAGTGAATAAGAACTTACTGTCACGTTTGGGCTCAGTCTCACACAGGCAAGAGTGCTACTACCACGTAGCTGCTGTCTATCAGCCTCTTTCTCCTTCCACCACTTAGCCTACCACAGGACATAAACGCAGAAACTTAGTGCCAGCTCGTTTTCCTCTGAATACACCCATACGGTTGCTTTCGGTTTCACTGACAGCATTATTTGTCCTGTAGCTGAACTGCAGAAGTCACTACAGGATCACACTTTCGGGATATTAGTGGAAAACTGGAAAAGTAGTATCAAAGTAAAACCAAAATGCGCAGCTGGAAATGCTGAATGTGATAGTAAAATCCCCAAACATTAACAGAAACTAATTCATGAAAGCAATAATCCAGCTAACAGCCAATCAAAAGCAGGTGAAGTTGGATAAATACATGAAAATGAAAAGACCAGGGAGGATAGAATCAGCGTCTCACAGAGGAGTAGACACTCAGATACAAAATAGCACATAACAAAAGAAAAAAAACCAAGGAAGATAATGTAACAATGACATAAAGGTATGGAAACCACCCAATATAACAGAAAAAATATAGGTAATAATATATATAATGCCAGCAAACACCCAAGTCACTCCCAGAAAACTATACAGCTTTTGGAAGTTAAATTCAAAGGAAGTGTTGTTTATTAACAGAGGCACACTGCGAGGATTCCTAGCTGTGTGGCTACAGGAAAATGTACTTACAAAGACCTGGATACAGGTAAATTCCAGCAAACTCTAAAAGACATTTGAGAAGTCAGCGTATCTCAAGAAGCTATCGTGAAATTAAGAGCCAAAGTGCACAATCTTTGGATCTCTTGAAGGGGATGCCCTACATTGCAGTTTCTTAGTTGTCTTCAGAGGTTGATGGGAAATTATCTGCTGAATATTTTTGTTATTGTTAGAAAACACTAATTAGTCAAACACAAACTTTTTGGGAAAACAGAGCATTATCAACAAGGAGAGCCACAAACTTTGGTCAAAACTACAAAGAAAGGAATGCCAAGATAGCAAGTAACCTGCTTGTGAGGGAAATTCACGCAGCAAGTGAGAGAACCAGACACAAGTCTCAGCTCTGCCTGATTCACAACAAGAATACGAAGGAAGCCAAGTCAGTCTTTCTGTGGTTCAGTGACTATTAATACAAGACAGAAAAGACGCAACTGGAAAGCCTGAGAAAGTCCCACAAACACTCCCTTGCAAAAGGCACCGTCTGGAGACTAAGGAGGCCACAGCCTAGTTTCAGCAGAGCAGGCACTTGCAACTACCTTGAACCATCTCAGGTTTATGTTGAAATGCAGAGGAAATATTTATAAAATCTCAATGAGTGTGATGGGCTATTCTGCACCTACCTCCATGCTCCTCCTCTTTCACACCCCTCAAAAAGGTACAGTCCTGGTGTCTCCACTACACCCTGCTTTCTTCTGGGAGCTCGGAGGACAAACAAGTTGGCTCAAGCAAGTTCTTTTTGCTTAAAAAATCCTGTGACTTTCAGGGATGACTGACATTTCCAAGAGTTATTCTTCAATCTCTGTCACCTCCCATAAGTCTCTGCAGGTGTTGTACGCAGCAAGTTTGTGGTCCGGGTTTTTTTTGGTGCACTCCAAGGAGCCAAGTATACTACAGATTCTCTAGCTTCTCATTGTTTTAGCCTGCATCTGACTTCTTCCCTCTCCTCTCCTAATTTCTTTTTTTTTTTTTTTTTTTTTTTTTTTTTCTTTTTTTCTTTTTTTTTCTTTTTTTTTTCCTTTTTTTTTGGAAGGACAGGAACTGTGTACTCCCTAATACAAAGGAAACTGAAGCAGAGTAAATGAGAAGACCACAAATTGAACTTTCATAAAGGTTATGCTCATTGCAGTTGTATGATCTGGCATAAAGTTTGTTAAAGCCAGTAACAGCAACAAACCAAAACCAACGAAGATACCTGAGAACAAAAATCAAGAGAAAGTTTCAGGAGTCATGACTCAGTTACCGAATGATTTTTCAAATGCCCAACAAAGAAAGGTTCAGCAGAAGTGACTTCAAACTCCCTGAAGAAGTATGAGGAACATGTAGACAGATAAGATACATAGACTAATACTGGGAAACAATTAACTCTTCACACAGCAGCTATCAGGAACAGAGCAGTGTTCCAGGAAACATTTCCTGGAGGCAGAAAAACATGACCATTCCTCTGTCAGGACAGAGGTAAAAGAAAAATGCAACATCATTAAAAAAATTCCTAGAGATTTTTGCTCTTGCCCTGACCTAGAAGGCCATCTATCTTGGCAATACTTCTTTTTGCATATGCGCAATCACACAGGTATCTCCTATTACTTATAGAAGATGTTTATCAAAGAATCATAGAAAAGTTGTTTGAAAGGAACTTATAGAGGTCATTTAGTCCATTTTCTTACTTCATATTGTGGGTATCACCCACACCAGCTCCCATGAGCTGTGGTTTGTCTGGCCACCTCTTGAGAATTTCCCAGGGTGGAGATTTGCACAGTCTCTCTCAGTAACATGTTCCAGGGCTACACCAGCCCTCTCATGGGTTTTTCCAGCCGTCCAACCTGAGCCTCCCAACTGCAGTTCTTGGCTGCTGCTCCTTGTCATACCGTCTGCTACTAAACAGTAGAGTTTGGCTCCGTTGTCTTTGCTATTCCCCCTCCAGTTGCTGTTGGCTGTTGCTAAGATGACCCTATAGCTCCCTCTTCACCAGACTAGTCCCTCAGCCTCTGCTTGTGCTCTTGGTCTTTCACTCTCCTGTGCTGGACTCCCTTCAGCTTCTTTACAGCCTCCTTTGAACTGGGGGGAGGAAAGAGGGTCAGTACAGGATGCATGAATCCAGGTATGGCCCCACCAGTACCAAGAAAAGGTGGATGAGAACAAGAACTTTGCTTGATCTGCTGGGTATGCTCCTTCTAGCCCAGTGTGTAGTTTACCTTACGATGACTTTTGACTCAGCCACACGTGGTTCAAACAGTCCACCATAACCCTGAGGTCCTCTCCAGCCAGGCTGCTGCTTAGCCAGTTACCACTTTGTACCAATGCTGGAGTCACTCTGCCCTCAGCGCAGAATCTTGTATTTCTTCTTGCTTAATCTCATGGAATTTCTGCTGTCCCAGTCTTCAACTTTATGAAGATTCCTCTGGACTAAAGCTCTGCCATTCTGTGTGTCAATCACTCCCCCCCACTTAACACAGTCTGCAAATTTGCTAACGGTGCCATCTGCCTCCTCATACAGGCCACTGCCTTCTTGTCTTTGCTGTGTTTGAAAATGAATTCCAAGAAGATGTTCTTTTTCAGTGACTGAGGTGACAATAACTGGCATACTGTTTCCTCAGTCCTCCTTTCTGCCTTTACGAAAGACAGGGCTTGAGCCTTTTTCCAGTCTTCATAGACCTCCGCAGATCACCCTGATTTTTCACAGATGATAGGCAGCACGTGCCTCTTTCAGCACTATCAGATGCTTCTCATCAAGCCCTGTGGATCTGAATACATCCAGTTGTAGTTGTCTCTAACTAGTTGTCTCCATAATAATTAGTGCTGGTCCATGTAAAGCTGAGAATACGCTTCATCTGTAAAAGCTGATGTAAAAACGACAGTGGGGACCCTGTTTTGTAATGTTTGCCACTATGTTGTTCTCCTCTGTTAACCGGTAACCCCACATGCTCTTTAAACTTCTTTCGTAACTAGTGTTCCTGTATAACAGAATCCCTTCTTGTTACCCCTGATGTCCTCTCCTCATCTTAGCTCCAGCTGGGCTTTCACCTTACTCATTTTTGTCAAAAAGTGCTGAAACACTGGTTTTATAGCGATCCTTTGTTTTACACCGACCTTTTAAATTCTTTCATGCTATTTGGTTGCATTGCTGGTTCATCATGCAGCTCCCTGCTTAGTCATGTGAAACTTCTGCTGAAAGCCTGTCCTGCACAACGAGGTAGCTTGTTCTTAACCTCTCGATCAGGTCTTTTTGGCTTGCCTTTTTTTTTTTAAATCAGCCAGCCCACCCAGGCCACTTTCCCTTTGGCAGTTTCCCCCAGAATTTTGCATACAAACTCCCTAAGTAAGCCAAAGTCTACTCTATAAAGTCCAGGGTCGTAATTCTGCTGCTTCTTTTCCCAGATTTCCTCCGTACCGCGAACTCAAATCATCTCATGAACACTGTAGTCCAAGTTGCCATTTCTGCCATACTTTCTGCCAGTTCTTCCCACTTTCTGAGCAGCAGGTCAAGTACAACCCCTCTACTATTTGCATTATGAAATTGTCTGCAACATAGTCTAGGGACTTCTTGGATTGCTTACATGGTGCAAGCCCAGCAATACCTAGCTGGATAGCTGACATCTCCCATGAAGACAAAGGCTTGCAATTAAGAGACTTCTGTAATTGCCTGTAAAGCCTCACCCTCTACATCTTGTTCAGGGGGTCTTGGTCAGACCCCATCACAGCATCTTCAGTGTCACTCGGCCCTTAGACCTTGACTCTGGAGAGACAGCCTTGGATTTCTACTAGGGGTCTGCAGAGTCAAGGAGCACCTTTACAGAGAACACAGCAGCCCTGCTGATCTTCCTGAAACAGCCTGTGCTTGGTCCTGAGAGAGCTCCAGAGAGGATCTAACACATAGTTCATGTATGTTTCAGAAGACCTCCCACCAGAAGTCCTCATGTCATGCACGCATTTTGCATAAGACAGTGTTACACAAAATATTACTACTCTGTTTTCATTTTTTCTCCATCTTTTCTATATCAACTCTTCGTATCATCCTGTTAAGCAGTATTTTAGTTCTTCAGGGCTAAGCTTTCCTTCTACATTTGTACTTCACACATTTGAGTTCCTATCCTCACTGGCATTAGTGTAACAATCATCTTTTTAGAAGTGTAACATAATATAACTGGGGTGAGTGTTGGGGTTGCGGGGCAGGAAAAGAGGAGTAACAGGTTTCCAGTACTCATAATTGGCAATTCATGAAACCCAAAAAAGATGAACGCACCTTAAAACACTCAAAACAATTTAGCATCATTTACAAATGTAAGCAAAACTCTATAATCTAGTTACGGTCATTTATCATTATTACGAATAGGAAAAACAGTTAATTTTGTATCCATTCAAATGAATGCAAGACAGACCTGTAGGTGATCAAGAAGAGTGAATAGACTGTAATTATACTACTTTTACTCGAAAATTCATTGCAAAATTATGTGCAATAATTATGCCACTGTTGTACTGAAGCCAAAATTGAATTAAAAAAAAATCCGTTACTTACACTGATTACATTCTACTATGAGACCTAAGAGGCCAAAATCTGATAAAGACACCAAAGTTTCTGTGTTAATCTTCCAACAGAATACCCTGGTAGTTACTGATGAATAGCAATTAATGCCCCCCAAAGAATATTCAAAGGAATAAACAACTCTCCAGTCTCCAGAGGGTGAAAGCAGGCACCACGTACTGACTTCTCTCTATCCTGTGTCACTTGCAAGGTGTGCTTTTCAAGATTTAGGAGGCCACAGACCGTAAGTGTGCCCTTCAGAACCCTGCAGGTTCACAAACAGGTCGCTCTTCTTGAACCCATCCTCCCATGCTCACCTTTGCCTTCTACTCCAAGCCTTCCTCCCTGCCAATAGTGCCTGAGTCAGGCACAGGAGAGGGCATTTGCCAGTGTCCAGAAGAGGGCCACAAAGTTGGTGAAGGGTTTGGAGGGGAAGCTGTACGAGGANCACTGGAACAGGCTCCCCAGGGAGGTGTCACGGCCCCAAGCCTGGCAGTGTTCAAGAAGAGACTGGACAAGGCCCTCAGACACATGGTGTGAACTGTGGGGTTGTCACATGCAGGGACAGGAGTTGGAGTCCATGATCTTTGTGGGTCCCTTCCAACTCAGGACATTCTATGATTCTATGACCCACCGTGCCCAGAAACAGCCTGTCACAACAGATCGCCTGCATCACGGGAGGGTGTACGCGACTCCTGATGGCACATATTCTCCAGTTGCTCTACCCATGTATACTGGTGTCTGCTTATGACAACAGCCATGTCTGCTTGTCCAGCTGGCTGCTGTGCTGGATTCAGGTGATGAGGAAGGAATTACCCCCATCTAGCTGAACCACCACATCCTAGGTCATTATTTTTATGAAGGGCATTTCTCAGACCCAATAAGCCATAAAACAATACGGAGATTTTAATTGACTTCTTACAAGCTTCTGCTGTAAATATGGCACCGTCCAGATTTTATCTCAAGTTCCAACTGGTATCCCCACTGTAAAATATCCATTAAAACGTGGTTCTTCGAGGAGCAACATTAAAGCAAACCTGGTGATTGAATTCACCGCCACACCCTTGGTTGACTCTTATCTGTTTCTTAAGCTGTCTTTCCTCCCTTTGTTGGCTAAAAGAAGCATCTTTTCACCTCAGTTTTCCTCCTTAGTCTTTATCGTGAGGAATAATCATGACGGACACAATTCTGGTAATAGGTGGCTTCTGTGCAGAGCTCTTCTTCATTGCCCCTGCCAAGATGAACAGTGCTGTCCCACTCTTTCCTGCCCAGCATTTTACAGGCCCCAAAATGTTTATTTATTGAGCTGGCAAACAACAGAGCCAAATGCCACACAGATCCCGCTGTCGCCGTCCAGCACTCTAGCTCGAAGTTTTGTTCTCTAGTCTAATCTCAACAATCGCTACCAACGTGAGTCATGTTTCCCACGCTGTCACTGATTCGTCGCCTGTGCGACGCTGCTAAACAGAGGTCTGAAAGGGGATTTTAGATACCAGCTCCTGCCCCAATTACTCACACAGAGCTCGCACGGTTATGCAGAGACAGAGACAGTAATTAGACCTATGACACACCTCAGTGTTTAAATATTGCTCCATGCTCCTTATATGCAGGATTTCATCAAACAACCCTGGATTTTCTGAAAGTGCAGCACAACTGTGGCACATTTTGGTTTGATACACTTGCACACCTTGACAGCAGTTTTTATTTATTTAGGTTTTGAGGTCTTTTCTAAGTCTTTAAATAGTAGAGCTTCTCTTTGGCAAGTACACGTAAAAGCAGGAAAGCAACAGACAGTGCCAGCCTGACTCTCAGAGAGAGACAAGATCTTTAAAATAGTATTTCCGCTCCTTTTGAGGCTACAGCCTGTGGTTTCATCTGATGTACCTGTGTGGCAACCTATTCAAATGAGCCCACAGAGAGTCTCATATGTTAAAAGACATGCGAAGGAAAGAGGAATTTCCAGCGGAAAATGTGATTGAATGGAGAAACGTTCACTTGGACAATTTCTTACCAAAGCACAGCAAACGACTAGAGGTATCTGCCAGTCTTTTTTTTTTTTCCATGCCATGAGGCACTCTCTCTACTGCTTACATCAATTAGAACTCATAGTGTAATTACTGGGCACATCAAAGCATCATGCCTCCCTTCAGAATGGCTCACAACCCTGCCCACTCACATTGTGGTCTGCAAGTAACTGAATCCCCCAGCACTTTGTGATGTGTTTCACACCTCAGCTCTGGGCTCTGAGCAATGCTTTTAGGTTCTTCTAGCCCTGACAATTACAGACATTATTCCTCGGGAACCCTCAGGCTTAGTTAAACATTCTCTTTTGTCATATTTCATAACAATAAGAACTACTTTTAGAACACGACACTCACAATTTAGTGTACAGTTAAGAAAAGACCCCATCTATTAACTGAATATTCCAAAACTGTGGTAATAGTACAGACCGTGTAAGTACATGTGTGTTTACAGACTTAAAAATCAAATGTTCTGAAAATTTGCAAGTGGGGTTTTCATAGTCTTAGGCAATTTGTATGTGCATGTATATTTGTCAGAATTGTAAGGATTTTTGTATATATCAAACTCTTTTCTGGCTATAGGTACTAATTATATTGATCACCGAATTTGTCAATGTGCCTGGGTGATTTTTTGTTGCTGTTCAGGTTTTTCGTTGGTGGTTTTTGTGTGTGTTTGTTTTGGTTTGGTTGGTTGGTTTTAGTTTGTTTGTGTGGTGGGTTTTTTTGTTGTTGTTGGTTTTGGGTTTTGTTTTGGTTTGTTTTTTTAACTGGAATGATCTCCAAAGCTGATGCTTAAGGGAAATGTCAGGGGAGACAAGGTCAATTCGAAAAGGGCAAAGGGAATGTAAAAGTTACGGTTTGATTGTTTGGGGTTTTTTTGTGTTGTTTGGGGTTTTGTTGGTTGGCTGGTTGGTTGGTGTTCTTCAGAGAAGTGTCATACCATTGCTCTTCATCACAAAAACCCCTTTTTGTTTCAGTGACAATAACTACAAAATGTGTATGTTCTACAATTACAGTAGTCTGATTTGGAAACGAAAGATTCTCTACCAGAAATAATCCCTGTTGTACCCAAAACCTCCAAAGCAAACCGAGGTCCTGACCCCGAAAAGAGCTGCCTGAACAGAAGTTAGTAAACAAAATATTCTTGCTGACCTGAGCCTGCTGTTCTGCACCACAGTCCCGCCTGGTCTCACTCCAGCTGTACATCCCCGTCTCCCCCCTGGCATTAGCTCTCACATTCCTCTGTGTTACTGGTGATCCAAAAGGGTTCACGTCTGCTACGTGGTCAGTTTTCTGACCTACTCACTGAGTAGGGGTGCCAGAGACACCACAAGAGATGTGACAGGAATCACAGAATTACAGAATAGTTTGGGTTGGAAGGGACCTTCAAAGGTCATCTAGTCCAAACCCTCTGCAATGAACAGGGACATCTTCAACCACATCAGGTTGCTCAGAGCCCCATCCAGCCTGGCATTGAATGTGTAACCGGGGAGACACATTTAGCAGTGGTCCCAACTTAAATGTTGTTTATCTGCTGCTTGTAAAATTATCCAGGAAAGTGCAGTGACAAGACAGAATGAGAAGTCAGGGCTCAGTGGCCTTCACATGTTTTGCCTTTGTGGACTGGAGCACCTCTGCATGCTTGCCTTCCACCTTCATGCACAGCAGGAAAGCAGCTGCCTTAGGCAGCAGGTTGACAAATGACCACAGCCCAGCCGGCTGCTCCAAATACACCAGAGCTGCAGAAAGGCAGGTCAATGCAGTTGCTGATACCAACGAGTGTATGGAGACACTTCACCCTCAGTCATCGCATTGAACAGCAGCAACAAGTTGCACTTCCTGGGCTCCCACCTCTCTCTCTGAGCTACCTGCTTTCACTCCCTTCTCCTCGCTCACAAAATAGCTGAAAACTGCAAAACCAAATTTGTTTCCAAACAAAGTTTTGCAAAAATGAAGGCAAATGCCGTCCTTTGCCCACTTTAGTATAGAACCGTAGTTTCCTCCCATGTCCTAGCATAGACGCATCTGAACTGGTAGCAGGAGTGATCTTAATAAATGGTGTTAAACTGCACATTTGTCATTAAACTGGAGGAGATGGAAGCAAGGAGCAGAAAGCTAAGACACCTGTTGCAAGCCTCCTTCAAAAGAAACTATATAGTACTAATCGTAGGCTGTCATAAAAAGCTTTATAATGCCTCAAAGGCATTGGGTCAATATGTTAACAATTTGGTTCATACACTTAGTTGAAAATAAAGAGAAAAGAACTTCAAGGTATGCTTGTACCCTGCAAACTAAAAACTTCAGCTCTGTAGTTTGATGAGTTGCTTTATGTTGGGAATTCCTTTATAGTTATAGAAAGAGTAAAAAGTCCAACATCGTTGCAGACCTAATAGTGAAATGTAACAGTGAAGGTACAAAAGAAGGAGAAGTTCCCCAGGAATGGAGGAATTATTGCTATGTAATCAAAGGACTATTTTTTCTTCCCTGCTTTCTCAAGACAAAACTTTGGTATTAGTATCTCTAAAAGGAACATCTTTGCTTTTCAGGTGATGTCTGCTTCACTCACTGAGCAAAGAAATGTGAGGAAAGACAGCGTCTGGGGAGAAACAAAGCCAGGAGCATTTATTGGAAGGTATTAACTATATCAAAAAGAGTACTTCAGACTCTGATTTAATTGAAATCGGAAATGTAGCTGGAGAAAAGAAACATCGACAGCGTACCCTGGAGAGCAGTTCTGCAATCTGTGGTACATTGACCACTGACGATCCATAGAGAGCTGGCAGGTCACACAGTGCTGGCTCTTCTCCTTGTTTCCAGCTGCTAAATTACATTAAAATCAACTTAAAAGTCATTAAACGCCTTCCTATTATTACTTTTCCATATACGCAGTTGTTATAGCTGCTGCAGAGTCATTGTGTGACAGTGACAGTGAAGGAAGAGCCCTGAGTAAATATGAATGGGGAAGGAGAGGGGATTTTGAACAGAAAAACGCTTGGGACCCTTTGCTTCAGAATTTAACTGCTCTTCAAAGGCTGAAAGCAGCTACACAGTAGATTGTGAATTCAGATGCTTAAATGCTCCAGAGATACCTTAATACTGATTGTGGAGGTCACGTTTTGTTTTGCGGTTTTGTATAAATTCTGAACCAGTGAGAGCCACCACTCTGTGAGACTGTCATTGCAATGATGCTGACCCAGTGTCACTGATAATTACAGGTAATTTCAAGTGCTGTCATTAATTTGCCTTTTTCAATCACTCAGCAAAGCCTTACAGGCTTTGTCTTGTATATAATGGTGTTGAAGGTAATAAGATTTCTTCCATCAGGGATTTAAGGAATTGGATTTAACTCAGATTTTTTTAAAGGCTTTGCACTATTTCTTGCAGGTTTTGGAAAAAATATTTTTTTTAGCAGTTTTCACCAACTTCAGTGGGAAGCTTTTCCAGATCAGGATACAGAGAACTGAAATCCAGGTGTTACCAGAAATACACTGTTAGAATCATAGAACAGAATCATAGAATAGTTTGGGTTGGAAGGGACCTTCAAAGGTCATCCAGTCCAACCCCCTGCAATGAGCAGGGACATCTGCAACTAGATCAGGTTGCTCAGAGCCCCGTCCAGCCTGGCCTGGAATGTCTGCAGGGATGGGACATCTGCCACCTCTGTGGGCAACCTGGGCCAGTGTTTCACCACCCTCATTGTAAAAAATGTCTTCCTCATGTCTAGCCTAAATTTCCCCTCCTTTAGTTTAAAACCATTACCCCTTGTCCCATTTTAACAGGCCCTGCTAAAAAGTCTGTCCCCATCACAGAATCACAGAATGTCAGGGATTAAAAGGGACCTCAAAAGATCATCTGGTCCAATCCCCCTGCTGGAGCAGGAACACCTAGATGAGGTTACACAGGAAGGTGTCCAGGTGGGTTTTGAATGTCTCCAGAGAAGGAGACTCCACAACCTCCCTGGGCAGCCTGTTCCAGTGCTCTGGCACCCTCACCGTGAAGAAGTTTCCTCTCATTTCCTCTGTTACCCAGTTCCGAAGGGAAGCTCCTTTATAGGTGGAAGTGGAGGGACGAGCAGGGGTCCTCACCTCCACCCCCATATAAGCCTTTTTGCTTGTACATTCATTTTGTATATAAAATAAAAAATATAAAGATTCTTTGCTTGAATTCTGGCCTTTAATGGCACATCCCATGCAACAGAGAAGAATCAAGTGGCATGAAATAAGTGTGGTTTTATCAGCAGGACAGAAATGACAGTCCAAGCCTAGTATTAAACGGTATTCTGAAGGCAAACATCAGTCACAGGGCTGTCCTTTCATCACCTGCATCTTACGTACATGAGAAAAACCTATCAAAGGGACTTCAACAACACCTTTTAGCCTGACTGAAAGAACAAACCCATTAGTTTTTCTGGGAGAGCAAAGCAAGATTCTACTGGAGAAATAAACTCTTTTTAAATCTAAAAAGGAAGATATAAATCCTTTTTAGTGACTCATACGACTCAGAGCCATAGAGACTTTTTAAAATAGTATTTGCAATTTCTGCAAGGAGGACTTTCAGAATAGTAAGACTAAAAATACCCCAATGTCTTTAAAGATTTACTGTCCATGCCCAGAATTCTTGAAAAAAAGTAGAATATTAAAATAATATAGATCCTACAGGAAAGCCATACATCTACATATCTTACAACTGGAGTGTACATCTCCCAGATGCAGAGGTCCATACACAGGAGACCCTTTCCGCATGCCATGCAGTTCCTCTGCGTACGCAATTCCCACTGGTGTCCCACTTGACCCAGGCTACACGATGCTCTCATCACACAGCGGGCATGTGAACTGTCAGCTCATCTTGATCTTCACTAAATATCTGGAGCTTAATTTTGTTTGTTTGGCAACTCAAGTGCATCAGAATATATGAAATTTCTCATGAATGTGGGCTTCCTATGTCTTGGGGCTATAGCAAGAGCAGTCGAATCAGGTATCGCAAGTGTGCAGAAGAACAACACAAGCCTGATGAGACTCTCCTGAAGCCAAGGGCCTTCTAGGGAGCTCAGTTTATCCTGCAGGTTTCCTCAGTGGAATATCTGCTCTTGTGGAGAGATGAGCTGCAGAGCCACTGTCTCTCTCTGGGAGAAGAAACTAATTTTATCTTCCTAGGTGGAGCTGTTCTGCCCCCGCATGGCAGGTCACAAGCAGAACATGGAACCAGACCTCTGCTTCACACAGACAAACCCATCATCTCGCTGCAAAGCACATCAAAGATTCCATGCTGCATGGAAGGGACCTGTGCTGGTGTTCAGAGCACCGTATTCTGTTATAATTGTACATGTCAGAACATTGCCAGGAGCAAAGCAGCTGAACGGAGACTATAAAAAATTAATGGCTGACATAAATATCGACCTCCAAATAAAGAATGGTCAGAAGTGAAGATGCAACAAAAGTGAAAGTTGTGACTTATTACAGGCTTTGTGACAGGTTCTCACGAGGACTACTGATTTTAAAAGATCCGGAATTAAATGCAGTTTTTAGACAGGATGCAGAGGCCAAAGCTGTGTATAGGAAGCGACTGGGAAGGAGGTCCCTGATCATGTTAAATGCTCCACAGATGCAAAGAACAAGATACAGAGCCAGATGCTGGAGAAGAATGAAGTATTATAGAAAGTTTCTGTGGAACCCAGACAGCCTTTGAGGAGAAGAGGAAAACTAGGCCGGCAGAAAGAAATAACAGATAAAGCATGGGAGGTTCAGAGGAGCGTGGAGAAATGTTCCCATGAGACGAGATAGTCCAACCCGGTGTACCACCAGCAGAACCCAGGCAACACCAGCAGCCACTGAGAGCTGAACAGGGGCTCGGCTGCATTCAGCTGACTCGTCTGAGAGTGGGAAGAAGATCGTGACTGCTTCTTGACTACATTCAAACAAATGTATAGAGCTTTTATGTGGGCAGGGGCATCTGGTTTTCACACCATATGCTACTCCTTTTGCAGTGTAAGTATGTAGCTGAGTAAATGCAAGGGGATGTTTATATGATGAGCATGAAACAGTCTGAAACGACACCAGAAACCAGTAGCAATAAACAAATGTTGCTTTCCACCATGGGATTCCAAATTCTCTTGGTAAACTCTATGTTAATCCACTTGATCTTAAATGAGATGGCACCTGGGCATGGATGGGGGGAAAACAGAGTTATTTTTCAAGGTTTGCCCGGTGTACACTTGTTACTTCCCAAACATCCAAAACGACACAAATGAAACAATCAGAGAAACAAAACCAAAGTAAAACAACAAAACCACACAAAATTCCATCATGTTCCAGTCAATGTTCCCTCCCTGCAGTGCTGAGCACCAAAGATACCATACTCACTGATACTCATTGGCAAGGTGGCCTCTTGACACTGGATGTAGGGAAGCTGTGACCAAGCAACTATTTCCCCCCAAAAAAGTGAAAAAATAAATATTGTAAGTAGTGCAGAAGTGCAGAATTTAATAGAGTACCACAGGCCTCATTAACCTCCAGTGCTGTGGGATCCTTTCTGTCTTGAAAAGGTTTCCACCAAAACCCTTCTTACAGGTAACAGATTAAGGAACAGCACAGACTATTAGTACACAAAAGGATAAAGAATAAAGAAGAAACAATTTCACTACCCCCTGGTGACTGACTTTATTAATGGTAGGCTGGGAGGAAAGATAGTCAAAAATAGACTACTGAAGACAAAGGGAAAGCATCTGTCAGAAAGAGGTTGCATGCTTCAGACTGAAACCTCTGTGTGTTGGTGCATACATATCATTTGCTACCAGTCTCTGCAGTTTTCACTGAATTTCGTACTAACCTTACCTCCCAAAACCAAAAGAATTGTTAAAAAATGAATGCTTTCCTGGAAGAAGCTTGAGGAAAGAGCTTGAGGTGTACTGGCGCACATCCAAACTAGTCCTTATCCGTTGTTAGGAGCATAAATAGTGCCAAATAATACTGCCAGTGCAGGGAAAAGGCACACGTACAACTAGCATGATGAATTTTCTTGACATGAAATCTTTGAAGAAAGTTGTCCAGCACAGAAAGGCTGAAAAGGTGCCAAACATGATGTAAGCACAAAGGCAGGACACAGTGAAACCATGTAAAGGAAGTGACACAAGGGTCTGTTTCTAGCCGGGGGAGATGTCTGTGATTGATTAAGTAGTAGTTGGTGGATGTTTCCTGTTCCAAGCCATGCTAACTTCCTATCGGACCTAAATTTCAGAGTTGCCACGGAGAAACATGCCAGTATTGATGCCTAATGGATTTAGGAAGTACACATAAACGCCTGATATATCATGTGTGCACATACATGTACGTATTTCTGTGAACACACATCCATATATTTAACAATACAAATGCAGAGCCACGGATACACATTTCTGCGATTATACATGGATGTAGTTATATGGTGGTTTTATATTTGCATCTGAAACTACAGATAAAATTTTGGCACAGTATAAAAATACTGATATATACTGGAGATTTCTTTCTATATCCAGAAGAAATAGGAAATACGTACATGAGATAAAGCTGTGCATAAAGATCTGGCAGCCTGACACACTGAGTAGGCCTGTGTTCTCACTGAAGGCTGGGGCTGCATTAATGTTAGTTTCCTTTCAACCATGACAGTGAAGGAGGAGGGAGGTCTGGAAAGCACCATCTGCTTTTCCAGATTGCTGTTAATCTGCCAATAATTCATATTGGATATAAAGAATTAATGCTATGGGAGCACATTAAAAATATACAAAGCCTTCATCTTCAGCATATGGAGCGAAGACCGGCAAAGAACAGGCATCAGGTTGTTCTCGTGGGCCAGGAAATTCATCTTGTGGGTAAAAGAACGAAAATGCAGACAGGTAGGGAAGAGGAAGGGGACATTCCTCTGATAATTAAAGAAAGAAACATGGAAGTCAACACAAAAAGCTTTGCAAGGAACATTTTAAGGCTGGACAAGCAACAGCAGAGAAACAGGGCCCAGGTCCAGGCATGCATAGGAATGAATGAAATCCTGGCTTTGGGGAATGTGCAGGCTACGGCTTCGTGAGCCTACGATGGCTCCTCTGAGAACACACACTGGAAACAGCTGCCAGCAAAAGGTCAGCCAAGGGGAGCCTGGAGTCACTTGGAAAAGGTGGCTGGGTGGCATCTGTGAAAAAGCAAAGCGTGGGGTGATACATCCGAGGTGAGACACTAATCCCGTAACGGTTGATTGTGGTTTTTATATTGACCAGAAAAGGTCAACATCTGATGTGCTGGGAAAACTGCCAGCAGAAGTACTGCTATTTTTTCAATGTTTTTAATATAAATTTCAACCTTTTACTTAACTATATAGCTCCGTTAGAGAAAAGAGTGCCGGTTACTACAAGGAATGACCTCTGCTTCTTATGGGTCTTCTGAAGGTTGAGTAGGAATGAACTACACAGGTGTCAATTCACTGAAATATTACTGTTTTCACAGAATCACAGAATGTTAGGGACTGGAAAGTACTTCGAAAGACCATCTGGTCCAATCCCCCTGCCAGAGCAGGAACACCTAGATGAGGTTACACAGGAAGGTGTCCAGGCGAGTTTTGAATGTCTGCAGAGAAGGAGACTCCACAACCTCCCTGGGCAGCCTGTTCCAGTGCTCTGGCACCCTCACTGAGAAGAAGTTGCTTCTCATATTTAAGTGGAACCTCCTGTGTTCCAGTTTGTACCCACTGCCCCTTGTCCTACCATTGGTTGTCACCGAGAAGAGCCTGGCTCCATCCTCNCTGGACACAATATTCCAGATGTGGTCTCACCAGGGCAGAGCAGAGGGGAAGGAGAACCTCTCTCGACCTACTAACCACCCCCCTTCTAATACACCCCAGGATGCCATTGGCCTTCCTGGCCACCAGGGCACAGTGCTGGCTCATGGGCATCCTGCTGTCCACCAGGACCCACAGGTCCCTTTCCCCTACACTGCTCTCTAACAGGTCCTTCCCCAACTTCTGTCCCACACCTGGTATTCCAGCATGACACGGGCATGGGAACCTCTGACTGTACCCCTCCAAGTAAACTGACAGGGCGCGGGCACGGGCCTGGGCACTGACAAGCAATCAGCCTTACCACGAAAGCATCAGCATAGTTTCCAGCACAGCTTTGGCCCAGACAAAATGTCATTGCTGATCTCTAGGAATGCTTCAAGAGCTAATGTGGGCCAACAGCCATGCTGGATGCAGCCAGCATCTCTGATGGGGAAGATGGCTTAAGAGAGTCTTGCTTTATGAACACAACCTCAGCCATGCCTGTTGGAGCCACGATCAGAGATAAGCCCCCAGCCCACTTTATTTAGCGATGCAGATACATTCTTTGAGTCCTGACTTCATCTATTCGTATGTGCCTCTATACTTGGCTCCTATGGCCTTCACACAATGACACACAGACCTCTTCGGAGCAACCCGCCAGTGCCAGCACTTGAATCCAACCAATACAACCAAGTATGAATGATTTTGCATCGGCAAACATGGTATTTCGGATCCATCCTTTTGATCTTCCCTACTCAAAGTAGCAGAGGACCTTTATAGAGGTGAATAAATAAACTTTCAAAGCTATTACCTTTGCATTCCTACAAAGGTCCTAGGTGTCCTGTGCAGTGTGAAATTCTCTTGTAACAACACCAGAAGTAAAAGGACTTATCTACTCTGACACTAGGAAAAGAAAATCACCCGCCTCTCTGAGGACAGAAAGCTGGTGCAGCAACATAAGTGATCTGGCAGTTCTTGCATAAACAGGAAGGGAAGAATTCCACAAATTTGATGACATGTGGTCTTTATTTTCAGAGTTGTTTGATTGATGAGTGACTGTGAAGGGGTGCTGTGCACAGGGAGCTCTGCTGATGGGCCTTGTGATCCAAAGCTGGAAGGAGCTCTAGGCTGATAACATTGCTACCTGATGACAATTTTCTGGCTCTGGGGGGTATTTCTTCTGTCAGACATACTGAATACTGAGTGCCATCTCTCCTTCATTTCATATGTCTTTTTTTTTTTTTTCTTTTTTTTTCCCCCTTCTCCTCTGAGCTTTCTTTCAGTATAAAATGTGTGAATGGGTATGAGTTGTAGTCTGAAATCATGAATGTGGTGTCTCTGTTTCACTCTAATTTTTACAATCCTTGCTTTACACACATTAAAAACTACCAGTTAAACAACTTGTTTCATTCTACTCTCTGGTAAGCTTAAGCTGCAGGTTGAGAACTTCTCAAAAGTTCAGCCTTTGTGAAAATGCTACGAAAGGAGTAGTGGCCATAGTCTAATGCCATAACACCCTAAGACCGCCCATCAGTAAAAGCACATATCAACAACTCACTTTTCAGAAGCAGGACAGGGTTAGTAAATAATACAATTTTTGGATCAAGTAACTTAGCTGGAAATAAAACCCAGGAAAAATTTTGGACACACAAGCCCTTTAGGGGGTCCTTTACCATACGGTATTCATGGGTTAAATCTTCAGTGTACCTGTAACATGCAAAGCACAAATTCCAGAAATTACACAACTGGCTATATGAAATGCACTTATATTCCATGTGTCCAAAGTATATTTTGTTTAACGCAGTGGTTTGTTTTATGAAAAGAAAATGAAAGACATCATTCATATATCTGATTAATGTTTTATTCCTGGCTGGGTATTTGGACTAGGAAAACAACAGCTTTCCTTTTGGCTGTTAGTATTTAATTATTCAATGTTAACAGCAAAGAAGTAAGCTGTTAGCCCTCCTCCTCTTCTTCACAGCTTTTCTTTCCCTAGTGGCTCTAAATCTGCCCTTCACACACATGAAGAGCAATTTGAATTGTAGGGATTACATTTTGGCCTCACAGGAAACAGCCTATGGCTTACAACATTTCCTTTTAACATCAGCGTGGTTTGTTCTCCATTCCTTTAAAACAACACAGTAGCAGCTTCATTTCCTCCATCTCTATTAAATACCATGGCAAACCCTTTTCCTTCACAGACCTGCTGCCAAGCTAAGCTCTCTCAGTACAATTTCTGAAATGCAGTAACTATTCTACCCAAATCACTTTACTCGCTGCTAGACAAAGTAACTAAGCTCCAAATGTGGTGGGTTTCCTCCTGCTTCCTGAAAAGTCTCAGCAGTGCTCACAAGGTCTAACTAGATAGCTCCAGAAGCATTTAAAAGTTTCCTTGAAGGATGGCAGATTCTGGTATTAGAGGATGACGACTGCTTGAGCCATCCCAAAATAATGGCTTACAAAGTAAACCATGTATTCACTGTATCTGGGTCAAGTGCGTGAAGGCCAAATCCAGTAGTGTCATCTTCAGCAGCGTGCAAGCTCTCTTTTCCTAAAGACTCAAAAAAGTCACACATCTTGCCTCTCCAGGATGAGAGCAACTCATGGCAGAATCATACACCTTCATTGAACAGATCTTTCCCCTTTACTCTCTTCTGCAAAAACGTGTGGACACTGATTCACCAGCTTCAGCTAAGCATGACAAAAAGACAGGTCATCCCAAGACACTTTTGCTGTTGCAGTTAGGGATACACAACCGTTCATGACTGTTTCCTAATCCTTGCTACCAAGTCACTGCATTCAGGTTACATTACATACAGCTGGAATTCCCTCAGTCTGATACACTTGACATGTTAAGGGCAAAAGGAACACACCATATATGCAAAGCCATGTGAGCCTATCTGGAGTCTTAACAGTCTAATGAAAGAACTACCCACCCAGTGACAATGATGCTAACACTTCACAGTTCAAATTATACTCAGTTAAAACATTTTAATATCTACCTTTTCTTGGTTGGTTTGGTTTGATTGGTTGTGGTGTGCTTTCCTTTCTGCTGCCCCTCTGGGTGTTAATGATCACAGCTTCAGTGCAGGGAAGGGGAACAGTGAGCTATCAGTATTCAAGTCTTTTGCCAATATGATGTTAATGCTTTCTTCCTCCTTAACTTAGGATCTGGTTGGAGTCCTTTTTATTTCTTCAGTTATCGCCAACTCTATGTTACATGTGTACTTACTACATATGGTATGTATTACATATGTCGGATATTTAATATTTGCTCTCTTTGATATCTCTAACTGGTTCTACCAGCTTTAAAAGTCACCTTCCTGTGACCACTAGTAAGTGATCTCTGTGAGCTGTTCATAGCCCTGGGGCCTCTGGTATCATCCTGTCCCTCTGCTCTCAAGGTATTTTATTCTAAGATCAGTCATACACAGCTCATTCTACATAGATGAAGTACTTGTTATTAATATCTTCTAGTTACAAAAAAAATACGTAAGAATAGGTGGTACACCACACGGTTATATAAAGCCGATCAAAAGCTAAAACTAAGTAATAGTTACCTGGTCATGAGATAATCACTATCGCAGGTAAACAAGCTGAGAGAAATCTGCAGGCAGATCCAGACAAGTCCATACAAAGCCTGACAAGTCCAGAGACATCCCTTGTTAACTTCAGAAAAAGCCTGTTGCCTCTTAGAATAAATGGCAACACCATATCTACTGGGTCACAAGGCTACCGCTTATGATAGAGATCTGAAAGTCTCTAGTAAAATTTTGAGTTTGAAAAAACCTCTCAAAGAGTTTATGTCTTCAGATCAGAAGTGGACCTCTGGCAAGTGGTGGGGACTGCGATGCAAACCCTTTCTCTTCGAGATCAGGTATTTAGTTCAGACTAGATTAGAAGACACTAGTTTTCATTACTCATCAGTCTGCCTCTACTACAAATGTCTGAATTACGAATTTGTGATCATACAGGAGACAAACAGGCACTTTCATTCATTGCAAAAGAAGAGCAAAACTGAAGACTACATGGATATGAAGTGCATTGTAATACCCTCTTTGGTTCAAATGAAAGCTTACTTCTCACCAAAATGAAGCAATTGTACTCCTGAAAGGTGCTCTCTGCTCTCTCTGTAGCTCAAAATACAACAATAAACAGCATAGGTGAGTCTCCAGGAGAGTCAACATAATGCTCAGTCTCTGCCCACATATCCAAACACAAATGCAGATTTAGACTGAGGCTCACTGTCTCTGACCTCTCTCTCCATTTCAATGTGTGTATTACTTTGAAAAAAATGGTTGTAACTGATTATGTAATGATAATAAAAGCACACCTGTGAAATCTATATAACTCTTAGCTTAGCCTTTACTCTTTCATGTGTTTTTCTTGTGAGGTTCTCTTATTTCAAGAGAGAAATTACTACCAGACATGGAATCTCATAGTTCACGGAAGAGGTAACATGATGTTTACTCCTATTATCTTCCAAAATTATACGAGATTTTAATTCCATCCTAACTGCCTCATGTTATTTCCAGACACTATTAACACCATCATTCTCATCTACCTCTATGCGGAGCCATTCCGGAACTTTGTGAAGAAACTTTCAGCTGATGATGATGCTGTGTAGAGAAGAATTAATCGGGGATCACTGAGCTAAGCCTTCTACAGACTGATGGAACACAATCCTGGACCACAAAGACTGAGTTCCAAGATCTGCTCTGGATATTTTAGCAAACATTGTCATGTTCTGAGTCTACAACATGCAGAAGAGATGGTTTGCAACCCATCAACTACACCAATTTGGGCCACTCATCTTGGAAGAAAGGGAACAGGACAAAAACCAGTCATTATACCTGCAGAATTTTTCAAAAACCAACATCCACCAAACAAGTAAAGATTTCCTATCTGTCCTGTGTAGTGTAAGTATTGCAAAAGCAAGGACATTTGCACACAGATACAACACAGATTGAAAAAACCCTGCCTTTGTGATTGAAGAATGTCTCCACCTTCCAAACACTGGCAGTTGTTATTGATTTCCCCACCAGATGGAGTAGCATGTACAGTTTTGACGACTCCCGCAAACGTGATTTATTTATTTGGAATGCATACTGTATTCTTAGCTAATATCATGGAACTATCTCTATTTGGTTCAGTAAATCAATTCAAGCTCCGAAGGCTGAATAAAATCACAGAAAAACTAAGAATCTTTTTTCTTTCCACAGCACTTCAAGACTTTTGATGATCTGAAGCAGACCTTCATTGAGGTTCTGCTCACCCTCAGCTCTTTACCGCAACTGCTGTTCAGCAGAAATATCCCGCATTTCAGAGAATGCAGACATTCAAGTCAGTGACAGAAAGGCTCCACAAGAAGCACCAGATAATTCAGGCTGGAAGAGACCCTGAAAGGTCATCTAGTCTACAACTCAAAGGCGAGTCACCTGTGAGGTCATACCAGGCTTCCATCGGGTCTCAGAAACGTCCAAGTTAGAAGACTGCACAATCTCTCTGGGCTTGATTGTCCTCATGGTGGAAAGGTTTCTCCTCATATCCAATCTCTCTCATTTCAATTCATGCTCGATGTCTCTCATCCTGCCGCGTACTGCTGTAAAAAGTCTGCCTTCAACTCCTTCATGACTTCTGTGTGGGTATAAGAAGGCTGCAATTAAGCCTCCCTTTTTCCAGGCTACACAGGTCCAGTTCCCTCAGCCCCCCCCTACAGAGCAAGAGCTCCAGCCCCTGACCACCTCTGCTGGATCCGCTCCGGTTTATCGCTGCCTTTCCCGTATTGAGGGTGCTCAAAACCAGGCACAGCCAATCGCTGCTGTAAACTGACACGTTGTGCTGCTGCTCTCCTGCATTTCCTGGTATTGACAGCTCACGCACGGGCTAACTCATGTTAGATGGACTTTATACTTTTATGTCAAGGGCACAGCATTACGTAGAAGAATATTTGTAACTTAAAGACCCAGGAAATCTTGAATTCCAGCCTGGCCTGTGTCACAGTATTCCTGTGACGAGAGGATTAAATTCATCAGCTTCCACACTGTTTCCATGCAAGGACAACATACATCTCACAGGAAACATATACACAAAGTTCACCCCAACTCAGCAAGTCCGACCTGAGACAAACACTGTTCTTTCTTCATTAACATGACAAAGAACACATCCCCTAATGCCCTGGGATCCGTTTCAGAAGCAGATGTGATAGTGTGGGACCTACCCAATGCTTTGATCTCAAGCTGTATTTTTCCTGGAAAAGGCAGGGTGATGCTAAATCCCCTCAGCAGAAACCCACGTAGTGCTTTCTGGCAACGAGCAAAGGTTGGCACAGAGAAACTGGGAACGGCAATGATGCAGTGCAGGAATGAAAGTAGGGGCAAAGCGCTGGCATTGCTCTGACATAAATGGCTTTATCCCACACACAGCAACAAATAACAGGACTGGTGATTACTGCCCTTCTCAGCAAGCAAAAGGAGATGGTGCAAGACCAACCACAACCAAGACCAAGTCAGTTTTTCAATGAACTATATCCCATATATGAACTTGAGCTACATATGAATGATATATTTCCACAAAGTAGCAACTGCAACTAGTCAGGGTATCAGTGGGGTGAGCAGAAGCCGTATGATTGTTTAAAGCAGAAAATAAGGTGAGGGATTAGTCTGGCCAAAACTTGAAGGCAGCAAACTGGGAGAATAAAGAAATGATGGCGGTATTTCTTGTTACTAATAGCCAGTAAGTGTAAGTGGTTCTGAGGAACTAATAATATCTCAGATTATCATGTGTTTTTTACTATCTTATTTCAAGACAAAATGTAGGTCTCCTTTTATTTTAAAGTTACTTCCAGTTCTGAATGAGAGAGTGTTGTCTTCTGATGCACCTTAAGAGTCTTCCAGAGAGACTGTGCTACAGGGGTTTTACCCGGCACCAAGTTTGGGTGACAGCAAAAAGGAGGGAAGCACTGCATGAAAGCTTTTCTGCCATGGCAGGTGCTAGAAACATTTAGCAAGGGCATGCTAATTAGGCATTACAGTAACGCTTTCAAGTCAGTGATCTGATGGTGTTAAACGCACATTGAAAAAAATAGACTTGGTATGTGAAAGTATTGCTTTGAATCCTTGCATTTGCGGGTTTACAACAAAACAATCAAGTTACACCTGGAATGCCAGAACGTGCTGTGCCATCACTCTACCACCTTAATCTGCCTTTGCAGCTTTTTCACAGCCAGGTACTTCACAAAGACACAGTAAGATAGGAAGCTGTGTTGGGAACATTTGCCAGTTTTTATGACAAAGTTGCTTGTCATTTGGTCCATGAATTATCAACAGCAGTATTGTTCCCAACCTTAGCATTACCTGAAAGACACTGTCCTGTAGTAGATGGTGGGGGAACAGCTTCTGGAGAATTAATACAACTGTCTCACACCGCTTTTCTACTAAACATGGTGATTACACGGCTTTTTAAGATGTCAGCTTTTCATTACCTGATGCTCATCCATTGCAGGTGTAAGGCAATACACTTCCTTACACCAATACCATCTTCCTAAAATAAGATGGTATACACAGCCTGTAAATCAGCTACAGATTTTACTAAGCCTGGCATGACTATGCCTACAACCTCGCTGGTAAAAGGTGGCATTTTACATAGGGAAATCACTAACTGCTCCACTTACCCAGTGTAACTTCTCAGACAAGACATGGGAAGTTAATATCTCTTAAAATATGGAGCTTGATCAGTTTATAAAATGTTCCTACGTTGCATTGCCTGCAAGAGTGGTAAAAGTCAACTTTGTGGCATCAGTGTTGTTTTCTCCCTCTAGGCTTTGATGTCTGTATGGCAAAGATGAGCAAGGTGTAAACAGGCAGACATCTGTACCCAAACTCTCTGGAAAACATTAATACTTCCACCACCACATGGGACCTGGCTGGTCAGCACTGCAATTACCCAGGATTACATGAATAGGGTTCTTCCTCAGAGCTTTTAGCATCTTCTCTACTTGAGAATGGGGAGAAGACCACCCAGCCCTGAGACTCTGGATGGACAAATACTCCCAAGAGAAAGAACCAGGATTTTCATCCCAACAAACACGAGCATGCAAACACTCTTAAGCCAGAGCAGGCAAGAGGAACATATCTAGGAGACAGAGCCACACTGGTGAAGTTATCTAAAAATCTGTGTCTCTGGAGACAAAGGGAAGAGGAGCTGTCCCCCAAACAGAGCACTTGGACACAGAGATACCAGGTTATAGTGGCTTTAATTTGTTTTATGTAGATATCCTAGAGACTGAACCCTTTTTTATTGGCAAAGAAGTGTTTGGCAGAATGGTTAGAGTTTTATTCCTAAAGCCCCTTAGTTCAATGAAGAAAGAATAAAGGGTAAGTATATATATAGAAGTTTTCTCCCTTCTACCAGGATCACTGGGAATGCCGACAGGAAATTCAGAAAAGCACACTTTTTAAAATTGAAATCATACCATAAATTAACTTCTATTTGTTGCTCTGGCCACCTTGTGCATGTTGTATGTATCTTCTAGGATGGTCTGTGTGAGACCGACACATAACAGAAATAGTGTACGCTACTGAGAAGCAAGAACTTTAGATAAATCGGTTTATGAGGCAGCAGATAGTGAGTGAGAAATGAACAAGAAGGCCTGGGAACAGTGCCTAGTAAATTTTGGGATGGCACTCTCAAGAACGTCTGAGTTTTCACTTGCATCTTCCAGTCATCCTTTCGGACAGAACTGCTCCATATTCCCTCAACACTGTGATTCATAATTTCTCTACTTCTTCAGTGAGAAGGCCTACAACTTCAACCAAATATATTCTTGTTCCTGGTCTCTGTCATGCTCCAAATATAAAAAAAATTAAAAAATTTAAAAGGCAGTCTTTTGGAAGAAGCACACTGTTTCACAGATCATTAACCACCTTCTTCTTCAAGGATCATGGTGCTGCTAAAAGTTTTGCTCTTTGGAAAGTCTTTGTTGATGACTGTGACCTGCCAAGTATGACTTTATGGGGCTTTAGGGTTTCATCACTGCTGTACACTCTCAGATTATTTCATCACCAAAACGAAGTTCAAGATCCGTAGCTCTGTCAGCAGCAGCTGGGAGGTAGGGTTGGATTTCATCTCAAGCTGGCACCCACAATGTTGACAAATGCTCCAACTACTCCTGAGTTGCTGTCCACAGTTCTTCAACTGCCTGGAGCAACAGGCACCTACACAGCACCTTTTCTCCTGACACTGAAACAGGTTAGCAGAACCACACGCTAAAAACACAGGTTTGTCAGCAGTGACTACAAAAGGCGCACAGCTGTTAGGAGCCATACTGCAGAAGTTAACTGAGATAAATCTCACCCTAAGAGTCATTCACAGAGATAAAAGGAGTTCATTTAGTTACCCATCCTCAAGAAAAGCTAGAAAAATTGGGGAGAAAGGGCTATCACTGGGTGAAGTAGAGATGTTCCTTAAATATCACGAACAAACAGCTGCAGGTGAATAACCTTGCTTGGGCACCAGGACAAACAAAAGACCTCTGTGCTTTCTGCAGAACACAGATGCCTTTTCAGAGAAGCTATGCTGCCATAGCCACAGCAGCCTAAGCAACTGAGATACATGGTTTGCTGCAAGAAGTAATTTTACTGAAAAAAATTCCCCTCAAAGTGGTTATTCTTCATGCAGTTGTCCAAGAGAAGAGCCTCTATCTGATGTTCTTCTTTCCTTGAGTTTGCCATGAGGCAGAAAGTGGTTAGAAATAATTTCAGCCTGGAGGTGGAACATATTATTGAAGCAGGACTAGCAAAATATTTTTTCATCTTCCCGCAAGCATTGTGAAGTGATTTATCTGTTCAAAACCAGTGAGATAATTTCACTCCACAAACTCTTTCATTCAGTCAAGGCAAATCTATCATTAGGTAATTTTGCATACAGACAGTAAGGAGATCATTATTATTTAATTCCACCTGGAACAGAGAAGGGCTCTAATTTTACTGTCCACCTAAGAGTCCCTTCATGCACAAGTTCCCAACTTTCTGTAAGGTTTTTATTGACATAAAAGGCTTTTCAGCAAGGAGCGTGTAAGCAACAACGGAGCAAAATTAGAGACCTAGGTCTACCAAGCCCCACAACTGCACCAGGTTCAGATTCACACCCAATTACAACAGTCTGGTCTTTCTCAACTTTGTATCACGCTGCTGTTTTTTCCCTTGCAGATGTCTGCCTGAGGTAAGGAACACATACGTTCTCCCTCAGTGATTACAGTATACACTGTACTCTAACTGCATGGTACTTTTATGTAAGAAAGGATTAATATTCCTTACCAGGTAATCCTGGGAAAATAAGGCAATATTGCTTTAGGTTCTTTTCATCTTATCTCATCAGAAAAACAACTGGAATAGTAGCTAATAAACTTGGAAAAAAAAGGTCTCACAGAACTGTGTTTGATAATTAATAGATGTTGGGGATGCAGCCCCTCTGGAAATGGAGCATACAGACTGTAAATTTAGTTCTGATTTTATTTAAGAGGCATTTCACCGAGATTATATCTTACCTCTGTAGCATTTGTAAATATTTGATACATCTCTGTAGTAACAGAGCAGGAAAACAGGTCAGTATATTTACTCAGTGATAAACACTTCAGCTAAAAACCAAAAAAAATCACACTAAACTAGGTAAAATTTCACTTCGCTAATATTAAGACAAACAGCTCTTTGGAGGAGGCAGTGCATGAAAAGTTTTGCTTAGTCCTGTTTTATGAAATGATGACGTAATTTCAAATAATTATGCCATTTTTGTTTGGTCAAAAAATGGCACACATTATTCTGGAAGACAACTGCATGAAACGTGCTTCAAAATAAGAAACAATAATAATTATTTGCAACCTGCAGCTGAATTTGAGAGAAAGGTGTCAAATCTCTGATGATCTACATCTGAACCTGGATTTTGTCATAAGCAAAATGGGTCTGTTCTATTCACTGTTGTTACTACCTGCCATGTGTCTGCATCAGAGAGATTATCCTACTCCATGGCACAATTCAGTATAATTGGCAGTCTCTAGAGAAAAAGACAACTAGAATACAGAAAGAAAAAGAGAAGGTCAAAATACATGTCAAGGTTGAGGTGTGCTCAGTAACTTCCCCCCTGCTCTTTCTTTCTCTGCCTTTCTTTTCACCAACTTCTGAAATGAAAGCAAAAATCACAAATGCTATACAGTTTTCCCCTCAATTAAAAAAGCCAAAAGGCAGATAGTCCCCCCTTACAGCTCACATCCCAAGTTAAGAATCTTTAATACTCTTAATATATTACTAACAATACCAAGTCTACAAAACATAGCTTTCTATGAAACATACTTATATAAACAGCTAATATGATGATGTCAATACCACCTTATTATTAAAGCTGGAAGTATATAATGTGTTAGCCTTTGAAGAAACAAGAGACATCTCTTTCCAGGCAAAAAAAAAAAAAAAAAAAAAAANAAAAAAAGATAAATTTCTCTACCAAGTGCCTCACAGAATCCATTACTGTATTTACAAAATCATTTAGCCCTCACCACATGATCTCAGTATAGCATCCACTCATCTCCAGCCAACACAGCTGAGGAAGAGAACACAAGCTGTTCTGTTTGCTTCTTTGCACTGCTGTCGCGGTGCAGTCTAATAAGGGCATACCAGCTTACATTTTCAGAGACACACCATTTTGCATTTCTAAACTGATAAAGTGACCATATAAGAGTGCATTCATTTATCTTCACATACATACACCTGTAGTAAAGGCATCATAACTTACTGTGAATAGCACTGAAGAGAGCTTACACTAGTTTATGTTATGTCTGATAGAGAGCGTAAGAAACAGCTGGAGATAGATGAGACATTGGGAAGAGCTGACAGTTTATTCTTGGAGGGTAAATTCAGAATCTGATGTGATAAAAGAAAAAATCCTTCTGCTGCAAAAGAGCTGTGTATGTATTGGACAGCAATGAATTACACAGCTGAACAACTGCCCTCCCGCTTGGTCCCTTCAAGAATGAGAAACATTGTGAGTGATTATTAGAGGCATAGCATTTACTGTAATGTAATGGCAAAAGATGGGAGAAGCTCATGCACTATACACACAAGAAAGGTTGGTCTGGATGTAATCAGGTGGATACCAGTAAAGAACAAACCCTAAAGAGAAAAGAAGAAGAAAGGAAAAAAAAAAAAAGGGGGAAGAAGATGGCTTTTTTTGTAGCAGAGCTGGTTTCTACTCAGCCAGCAAAAGGTAGTCCTGAAACAGCAGAACTAACGAAGCCTCCATCTCTACTGATTCAAAGCTTGTGGGTGATTGACTTCAGCATGCAAAAAGGTGTAAGGGCAAAGATTAAGCCGTCCAGAATAGTGTTTTTCAGCTTCTGCTCCTCTGTTAAACTGGACTGAAGTTGGCTCACGTACTCAGAGCTATTGCCGGGGAGGGAGGGAAAGCTTACGTGACACACACATCCAAGTACAACAGAACCATTTCCCTATAAAATCCCTTCTTCACTTGAGGAATAATGGAGCCTGAGGTTGTAATTTTTTTTTGGAGGGGGGTGGGGGTAAGTCAACAATAAAAGATTACGAAACTTTATCATATCTCCTATGGAAATATAAGTTCTTCCAGATTTCCTAAACCTTTGTTGTTAAGAAGAAAAAGATCTTTGTGGACCTAGAGCTTTTTGTAGCACTTAAGTAGACCAAAAAGATATTTACAGTTTCAAAGTCAGCTCAGACAAGCTTGTATTTCAATCACAAACAACTAAGCATAAAAATCCCAAATCTCGGTAATTTCTAGTTGCCTGGTATGAAGCTCTGGAAATGACCATCCTTTCTTCTTTTCCACCTGAAACAGATCAGTTTTCTGTACTACAGATTAGCTACCGTTTATCAGCATGGCCATAATTTATTTACCCAGGCCAAACAGGATTTCATATTCATGGTTGGCCAAACTTGTGGTAAATCTCTACAACCTGTTATTTCTTTAGCTGTACTTCTGTGAAGCTGAAGTCTTGATACAAAACACCAATTACAATAATCCACTACAGCTCACATACATGAAATGCTAGAAGTATGAGCATGAATTTCTAACACTTTTATGATAATCATTAAAATATTCACCAACTGAAAATATACGACAGAAAAATCTGTCTTTTTATCCTGTACAAGAAACATCAAACAAAGCTGTGGATGTTTCAATTAACTACATCCAACTAAAGTATCACTTATTTCATGAATTAGAGCAGTAGGGTTTTTTAAACCATAGGAAAGCTCACACTTCCAAAATGCAAAGCCAAGAAGGGGTGGGGAGTAGTTTGTGCAGAACTAGAGATATTAGACTCTTAGTGTATGCAAAAACCAGTAATACATGCCATTCTAGAAACAAAATATTTAATCAAGGACAGCACTGTCAAAACAGTCAACATTTTTATACCCAGTTGAATTAAATGTATGCTGTACAGTGGTAAGCCTTTCCCCCATCCCTTTTCTTTTTTTGAGTTCATAGCTGACTTTGGTCTTTAGAAACAGCAAGATACCAGACAAGCAAAAATACAGAAGGTTTTAAATGGAATTATTTGATGTGGGAAAACAGCCTTTAGGGACTGGAAGTGTTTAGCTGCATTAGACAACTGTACCATCAAGAGCAGAGTAAAGCAGAGGTTACCTACTTAGATATTAATGTTATCCATTATTCCTTTCCCTTTGCACTATTTCAGAGTACATTATTCTCTTCCCTTTGAGTACCACAAACTAAGTCTGCAGCACCGTCTGTCCACATGGTCAGTAGAACAACTGAGGTGCATTTGGTGTTTTCTTAATACTTTCTTGACTTAAAATGAAATTCCTGACTGTACAGATTTTATTCCCTTGCTAGGCAAAGCATTTAAATAACAGATCCTTACCTCTGCCATTTGTAGTGGTGAGCTAATCCCCCCATTTGTTCCATTTTCCCTTGCATTTTTACTTCCCTGCCATATGCAGAGCAGTGATTTGTGGATCCTTTTCCCTTTGATACACAATTTATTTGGCTCAGTTTCCATCCCTTTAGTGTATTCTGCTACGTCACTGCCTTTGAGTCACCAGAATTCCCCGTTCTTCAACTTTCACTCCTCTGAAAATGAAACTCTCCTACCATAACATTTTGTAAGACAATTTTCAGTTTCTGCCCCATGTTTTCTGTCTTCTCCTGTACATCTATACTAGGTATCATGGCGTAACATCTCAAAGCAGTTATATCCTTACAGCCTGGAGTCTATAATCCTTATTCTTGTTTTTTGTTCTGAACAGTTTCTTCTTTTCAGAAGTAATGCTACTTTGAGAATTGCTTTAAAGGAAGGTGGGGGCTAAGACAGGCTGCTTCTATAACATCAGCAGTCAACAGTTCTATCAAGGCTGCATAACCAAGAATATTGTTTTCCTATTACAAGCTGATATTCAAAAAGGAATCATTACATGAACAACAGACTGAAATAATCCTATCCAACTGTATGGAAAGGCCTGGTTTGGTTATCTGAACCAAGACCATATTAGCAGTGAAGAACAACCAAAACTTCAATGTACCAACACGTACGCACCTTTAAAAACAGAAGGAAGGGCTGCCTGACTGTTCAAAATGAAAATAAAGACCAACACCCAGAAGGAAACTGGAGTGATTATCTGAAGAGCCACTTAGCTTTCCATGTCCTCTTATTTAAAACATAGCCACTGCTCTTCCGGTCCTCCCATCCCACTTTCTTCCCTAAGCCTCCTTGAAAGAGTCTTGAGCTGCAGAATGAATGTGTCTCCAACAGCCATGCAATTATTCTTTTTAAAATATCAGTTAGGTACGAGTCCACATTGTTCCTAAAGTGCAGTTTTAGAAAAAAGCATACTTACATACTTCTACGTATAATGAGCACTGAGTAAAGTTTAACTTGTGTTTAGAAAATAATCCCGCTATTCTGCAGTTAACAGAACATGACCAGCTCAGGTAGTGTACCTCAGTTTTATTTCAACAAACATGTTTGTTACCTTTGCATGTTTCTGCACCTGATTTTGCCTCTCCCATTCACAGAAAAAGACCTTCCAGCATAAAATCGTATAGGAACGTAGAGTATAGAAGAACTTGGTTTGAACTATCAAATGGCATTTACTCAGAAATACGGTTATATATGAAAACCACAAGTATAGTGTTTTAGTTGTCGTATGTTGGAATACAAGGAAAAAATACATTTAAAACTATTTCCATATACAACTTTTATTGCAATACCTGTATTTTAAGTGTACAGATGCGAATATAAAATGACCTATGACAGATTTTAAAGCTGCCCAAACAGCAAACTGAGAAATTAACTCGGTATGAGAGCCAAAGTTGACAGGACTTCAACAGGTGATAGGAAGCTTCCCCAGTCTCTCTCCAAGAACAACCAGGATCCACCATATTTTTGGTCCAAGATGTATGCTTTAGGTTGGCAGTTGAGTCTATGAACGAGTGTATTTACCCCAAATGTGCAGCATAAACACAGAAGCAATAAAAAGAAGACTCATGACCAAAACTGGAACAGGCCCACTAAAAATAAAGAAAAAGAAATGAATTAACATAAAAAAAGTCTGCTTGGTCCAAAAGCCAGTCATTATCAGCCAAGTGAACTCATCAGTTTGTAAGCAACTGTATGAGACAACTCTTGTTCCATTCCCATAGAAATACCTTAAAGTACACAGAACTGAGATAGCTATCTCTGTCAAAAACTGCTGCTGCCCCTGTATTTTTAAAGATACAGTTTTACACACCGTAAATGTTACATAACTATAAATCACAATGTAATAACAACAAAACCCCCACACTTATTTGGAAAGTAATTAATGGTTCATTATTACTCATAATTGTGAAAACAATCTCCAGAAAATTATTATCGGTATTTACTACTGGGATAGCCACCTGAGCAGAGATGTAGTCAGATACAAAAAACAACAGAGTCCTCTAGCGGCTAGTAAAATTTTGGCATAAAATTCACATTAGCTATGTTTTTTCAGAGGTTTTATTTCATTTGAAAACAATGGCAGCAGTGGGTGACAGACGGGGACTTCTGTTTTCTTGAAAAAGATACACAGAACGTCGACGTTAACTACATCATTAAATCATTACCCCAAATGTATAAATTAACAAATTTCTCAACTTTTTTTTTCTTTCCCACTTTTATACATTGTTTAGAAATTATATAGTGATGTTTTTATAAAACAGTTTAACCTTAGGGTGCATGTTGAAAGACGAAATCAGCTGTTTCATGCTGTTTGGAGACACAACAATTACACGCACTATTACACAATTACATGCACTCAACACTGCTTTATACCACCCACTTCATATGATCTGATTTCTGATTTTCAATCTGCTACTGGGAGGAACACCATGAATTCCATTACCCAGCCTGGATTACCCTCCAGGTTACTGTTTATAAGTAAGTAAATGTTACTTGAATACCGAGTGAAAAAGAAACTGAAAATGGATTGAAAGAATTTACTAACATACTTTTCTATGAGATCATGGTCCATGTACTTCAAATGTTCATAACTGTAATCTTACACTGAGTTTTAAAACTCTATTATTATCTACCATACTTAGGACTTTTTTGGGTACAGAGAACCCTCAGTACAGACATAAAGCGTTTGGCAAATAAACCAAAGACAAAACATGCAAAATGAAAAAAGTCCACACACACAGTAACTACATAAGCAACCTCTATCAAGAGGTGTCTTTCACTAAACAAACAAATGTACTTCTCAATCTCCAGTGTTTTATACATGCTTGAAGTTTATGTCACTCATAATATAAATTGTAATGATATGAGGTGCATAAAGTCCTTACAGTGTATCTGAATTACTATTTAATTCATTTGAGCCTTTAGTAGTATCATAGTAATATGTAAGCTACTCTTTTGCCAAAGGCACACAGGAACAGAGGAGGACCACTAACCACAACAGAGCAACATGGAAATGAACAGGTGGACTTGTGTGTTTGGTGGGGTGTTTTTTAAACATGCAGATGACACTGATCCCCCTACAGAATAATCAGCTTTCCAATACTGACATAAGTATCTCATTTCCTCCAGTTCCAAAGACAACCTGCTGAAACCCTGCAATCCTCCTCCATACACCTGAAACTTCTCAGCCCATCACTCAGTTTAAACAAGTAAATAAAAAACCCTATTCAGGCACCACTAAGATTTGGTATCGTGCATTCCCAGAATGTGTTTCATAAAGCTGCATACCATACCACAAGCCCAATTTGATTCTCTGTCATGGCTCCACAAGAAACATCACCTATAGCTCTTTGAGCAAGAAAGCTCAAGACAAGACACAGGAACCACAGGTACCATGTGCCACAGAAAGAGCAACAAGTTCGTGTTCAGTCTTCTTTTCAAAGTACATTATATTAGATCCAAGTTTTAAAGAGAAAAATACCATATCCCACTCTCAACCAGATCCCCCAGAGCTCCCTTTGGCTAATATTGTTTCTAAAGACATATATATCTTGTAGCCTCCTGTACTACACATAAGTGTACTTTCCTGAGTTAAACCAAACTTGCTTATCCAACAAATTTATTATTTCTTATGTTGAATACAGATACTAAATACTTGAAGTAGAGGTACAATTATGAACAATATAAAATATAAACCTTTTGATCTAAAGTGGAATTCTCCTAATCATAGCTAGCATGAAATAACCTGTTCTCAGGTGTTTTTATGTATTTTTTCATAGTAATTTTGAAAGCTCATATCTTAAACAACATGAGAAAACATAAAAAACAACCCCCACCACCATGCTAAGCTTTTACTTTGCTTTATGTGGCAACAATCACAACCATTTTTAGAAAAAAACTAAGGCTGAAACACTTTACTGAAGCAATCACAACCTCTCTATAACCCATTTTCATTTTAAAGCCTACTGAACAGGACAGAGATCATAGCAGTCAGCTGCTATGGAAAAAACATATATAGAAACATACATGGAAAGCTGTAAGCAAGAAAGTTGCTCCTAAGTCATGGTTCAGAAAATGTTACATCTAGTATGCAGGTAATTTGTAAAACAAACACAGCTTTACGGATTTGCTTCTTCCATTAAAAGTCTGTCCATAAAGCTACCCACAGTAGCTTGCAAAAAAAAAAAAAAACAAACAAACCACCACCAATGGTCCCAGTGTGCCAAAACCTTAGTACTTAGGGATTGAAGATTTAGATCAATCAAGCTGCTATCCAACATCAAAACTGAAAGCAAAGGATTCACAAGGAAACTTACAGAAATTGGTAAAGCTGTTTCGACAGTTTGTATCACAGATCCACTGGGAAAAAAAAAGTCTACATAATGGTGGAACACTTCTGTTTTTTCTCAGTTTGGTTTTATTAATACTTTAAACTGAGCTTTAGTAGAGCGAACTACACAGAAAACAGCTGCCTCGCCTATCTGCATAGATTTGCTCTAGTATATTACTGTTACTTATTGACTTTTTATTTTGTTTTCTTTGCCTTGTCTCCTCTCTGGATGCAGACTGAAGAAAGCAAGACATGCAGTAGCAGGACACCACTACTTTGACGGTTTGCTGTACAGTTTTGGGGTTTTCATGTGTCAAGCACACATGAAAACAAAAACACACAAGAAACTTCAGAGAAAGGATTACTTGTGGAACAATCACAAACTAAACTACCACCAGCTCTTCCCCAAACATTCTTTTTGTACAGCCAGCAGCAGCTGTCTTAAAAGGTTTAAAATAAAATACTAACGGATTCTAGAAAAAAGGAGCAAAATGGACTTCCCCGAGTGTCTTGAGTCAACTCAGCCCTTTAAGAACAAGAGGCCATGAAGTACAACTCTGCAAGACACACAAACTCTGACTCAGGGTATGACTTAGTATGCACCCATCACCTGAAACACACTTTCCACCTTTGCTACCTAAGTATTAGGCTGCAAAGCTTGTTTGGGAAACAGATCTGAATGACTCAAATTGGCCAAAAAGTAAAAACTTAGACTCTCTTTACAGCTTATGGGACACTATCAACAGATATTTGACCAAAGTCTTGGCATATTCACCTTGTAAAAACAGAAATATACTAAGCATCAGAATGTTTATGTGCTTTGCAAACTTAGCTGAAATAATTTATCTTCAGCTTTTTCATAAAAACACCTAAGATTCTGCAAGTATGTGGCATATAGGTTGTATTATGTTTTCAAGGGGGAACACAGGATCACAACATATCTAGTAATAAAGAAAAAAATTGAATTAAGATAACAAAACCATGCATGTAGATGCCTAAATTCACTGTGACAAGTATGCTTTCCCAACTTCAAAGGGATGGCTTGCAGTCTTCAGAGACTACTGAAGATAAGTCTAGGCAATTACAAAATATAACTTGTACCTACCTTTTTAGAACCACTATAACTTTGAAAACTACCTCACCAGGTTTACAGATTAAATATTTCATTCCAAGTCCACCTAAGCAGCCAACAACTCTGCATGTTCTCCCACACAGACCAGAACATTGATCTCCAAATTCAAAGCCTGAGAGGTTATATACGTGGGTGAAATATATAGCTCTCACACTTGCCACTGCCCATACACCCAACTTACACTTTGAGCCCTGGAGAGTCCTCAGTGTAGAATCGCCACATCCCACCAGTGCCTGTAGAAGTGGCACGGCCTGCGCTTCTTGTCCCGCAGCTGGCATTCTTCCTTCAGAGGTCAACAGAACGAAACAAAAGACCAAAACACGTTAGCAGCCTGACAGCTTCTCACACCAAGCGCCCCAAGGAATCGTGGAAACCAGACACCTGCACCAGCCTACACAGCCGGGCAAGCGGAGGGCACAAAGCCTGGCCTGACACAGCCTGGGGAATCACAGAATGTTGGGGATTGGAAGGTACTTCGAAAGATCATCTAGTCCAATCCCCCGCTGGAGCAGGAACACCTAGATGAGGTTACACAGGAAGGTGTCCAGGCGCGTTTTGAATGTCTCCAGAGAAAGAGACTCCACAACCTCTCTGGGCAGCCTGTTCCAGCGTTCTGGCACCCTCACTGAGAAGAAGTTGCTTCTCATATTTAAGCGGAACCTCCTGTGTTCCAATTTGTACCACTGCCCCTTGTCTGATCATCGGTTGTCACTGAGAAGAGCCTGGCTCCATCCTCGTGACACTCACCCTTTACATATTCATAACCATTAATGAGGTCACCCTTCAGTCTCCTCCAAGCTAAAGAGACCCAGCTCCCTCAGCCTTTCCTCATAAGGGAGATGCTCCATTCCCTTAATCATCTTTGTTGCTCTGCGCTGGACTCTCTCCAGCAATTCCCTGTCCTTCTTGAACTAAAGGGGACAGCCAAGTTTCCTAAGGGAACAGACCCGCCGCCGCCCCGCCCGCACTCACCTCTGCCGGACGGTGGAGCCCGCGGCGCGGGGAGCCACGGCCTTGCTGGGGGAGCGGCCGGAGGAGCCGACGCTCGTAGCGCTGGGGTTGGGCCCGGGCTGCGGAGAGAGGAAAGAACCGAGAGAGGGGTAGTGAGAAGCGGCGGGCACACCCGGGGGTGAGAGACCGCCCCAACGGGCCCTAGGCAGACCCTCACCATGGCGGCGCTGGCTCAGGGCTCGGCACAGCCTCACACACGCTCCCGCACCGCCGCTCCGGACACGTCGCTGCCGGCAGCAAGCCCCGCCCCGCGCCGCGCCTCCTGGGACCTCGCGGCTGCCCGGGATGATGCCTGAGCAGCGCCGGCCGCTTTTCCCTATCCCGTCCCTCAGCGGCCACTTTCCGGGCGTATTGCCTCTGTGCTACGCCTCGGTTGCCGTCGCTCCTTCACCAGCAGCCGGCCCGGGGCGGAGGAGCAGTGAAAGCGCGGAACGAGGCGCCGGGCAGCGCCCAGGCCGCCCAGCGGGTGGGGCGGAGCGGAAGGCCTGGAAGGGAAGCTGACGTGTCCTGCGGTGGCACCTAGGCTACGCATGCGCGCTGCTCCCCGGTCCGTGACCGCCGGGCGGGCCCGTGGGTCCCTCCGCAGCAGCCATGGCGGCGGAGACGGAGGCGGCCGGGGAGGGCCCGTCCGTGCTGTTCCTGCACCCGGACTTGGGGCTGGGCGGGGCGGAGCGGCTGGTGGTGGACGCGGCGCTGGCGCTGCAGGCGCGGGGCTGCCGGGTGCAGATCTGGACGGCGCACTACGACGCCGCGCGCTGCTTCGCGGAGACGCGGGGCCTGGCGGTGCGGCAGGCGGGCGGGTGGCTGCCGCGCAGCCTGTGGGGCCGCGGGCACGCCCTGTGCGCCGCGCTGCGCATGGCCTTCGTGGCGCTGTACGTCCTGCTGCTCAGCGGCGAGCGCGCCGATGCCTTCGTCTGCGACCAGGTGCGGGGCCGGGCGGGAGGGGGGCGCCGCGATTTGCGGTCTCGCTGCTGCAGTGCGGGAGGCTTGAAGTAGGCGGGGATGCTGGCGGGCTCTGGGGCAGCTGGAGGGACGAGGAGGCGCTGATGCAGACTCACCTGGAGCGCTGTGTGCAGTTCTAGGCACCCAATTGTAAAAGCGACATAAAGCTACTAGAGAGTGTCCAGAAGAGGGGTGCGAAGTTGGTGAAGGGTTTGGAGGGGAAGCCATATGGGGAGCAGCTAAAGTCACTTGGTTTGTTCAGCCTGGAGAAGAGGAGACCGAGGGGAGACCTCACAAAGCTACAGCTTCCTCACAAGGGGNAGGTGTCACGGCCCCAAGCCTGACAGTGTTCAAGAAGAGACTGGACAAGGCCCTCAGACACACGGTGTGAACTGTGGGGTTGTCACATGCAGGGACAGGAGTTGGACTCCATGATCCTTGTGGGTCACTTCCAACTCAGGACATTTTATGGTTCTAAGGTGCTGCTGCTTGGGCTCCCCTCGCAGCTTTCCCATTGGTGGGAGGAGGTGTGTGGGGAAGTCCTAGGGCTTGGTGGGGCCCTAGTGGGATAAGAGTCTTGGTGGAGATGGGGTCATAGTGGCCTCACACGCCAAAGTAAGGGAGAAAACCCAGAGTCACAGCTGGATGCGCTTGTGGAAGTGAGATGGAGAAAGCACTTGGCTTGCAAAGGACTGTCTCCCAGGGCATGGCTTTGAAATTGCATGTACATGCCAGGGGCACCAACACAAATAACTAATGTCTCCTCTTCTCCTGTCTCTCCTGGCTGCACTAGGTGTCTGCTTGCATTCCTGTGCTTAGACTGGCCAGAATTCGTAAGAAGGTTTTGTTTTACTGTCATTTTCCTGATCAGCTTCTGACCAAGAGAGAATCTTTCCTGAAGCGCATTTACAGATTACCACTTGACTGGCTGGAAGAGTTCACGACTGGCATGGCAGACTGTATTGTTGTGAACAGCAAGTTCACTGCCAGTGTGTTCAAGGACACGTTTAAGTCCTTATCTCACATAAGCCCAGATGTCCTCTACCCATCACTCAACATCAGTAGCTTTGAAACAATAGTTCCTGCGGACATAGCTGATCTCATACCCCAAAAGAAAAAGTTCTTGTTTCTTTCCATTAATAGATATGAGAGAAAAAAGAATCTGTCATTGGCGCTCAAAGCTTTGCATGAGCTTCGGGGAAGACTTGATTCTCATGAGTGGAATGAAGTTCACCTGGTTATGGCAGGTGGTTACGATAAACGGGTTCTGGAAAACGTGGAGCACTACGAAGAGCTGAGGAGACTTGCAACCAAGCTTAAAGTTAACGACCATGTCACTTTTCTGAGATCATTCTCAGATGAACAGAAAATCTCTCTTTTTAGTAACTCTGTATGTGTGCTTTATACACCGAGCAATGAACATTTTGGCATTGTTCCTCTGGAGGCAATGTATATGAGATGCCCAGTTATAGCGGTTAATTCAGGCGGTCCTTTAGAATCAGTCTTGCATAACGTTACAGGATTTTTATGTGATCCTCTGCCAGCGCAATTCTCTGAGGCCATGGAAAAAATTGTGAAAGATCCTCTCTTAAAGGACACAATGGGAGCAGCTGGGAGAGACAGAGTTATGGAAAAATTTTCCTCAGAAGCATTTGCAGAACAGCTGTACCAATATATATGCAGATTAACACAATAAAATTATATTCCTGTGTTTTATTTTACAGCTTTGTTTCTCTCATTTGTAGAGGGGATCAGTATTCAATGTGACTATGATGCAGAACCAGGGACATCTGAATTTCTTCATTTTGCTTCTTTTGCTGCCTTATGTCATTTGATGCAAAAAATGTCCCACTGTCTTATTAGAAGGTTAAAATTTTCATGCGGTAGGCTGATCCGCCATTGTAGGAGTTCTGTTGTGTACTGTGCCTTGGAAAAATGCATAATTAAATGGCAGTAACTCGCTAGGACATTATTCCACATTTTCCTTTAATGCTGTATGATATAGCTAACTCAGTTTACGAAATGCAGTTTTGTACAGATAATGACAGCTTTATTTTGTTATTTGAAATCATCAGTAGCATGTAGAGTTATCTCAGCTGTGGTACGGAGAGAGTTGCACAATCCAACCAACTGCATGTTTAAAAAAATCATCAGGTATATGAATGGCATGGTTTTAAAATAATTGACCTTTTTCTGTAGTGCTGTGCTAAAATTGCATCATCTCATCGCACTGGGTGTTATAAACAAGCGTACAGGTGTGTGAGTAGGAGGAGGATGAGACTAGAATAAAACCAAGGACATCAGACTACCTCAGGCAAAAATGTTAGTGGTGAAATTATACATATATGCAGATATCTGCTCTGATTAAGGATGTTATTTTAAGAGTTTCTGGTGTGTAGAGACTTGAATGATACTCCCTTTACTTAAAATTTCATTGTATTCTAAATTACAGGAAGTACACTTTTTTAAAAGGTGCTAATCTGGAGCAGGCAATAAAGATAGGTTTTATTTAGCTGTTTCAATGCTAACTTTTTGGTATAATTTTTCTGAATAGTTCAGCTGGGGAAGGAGGGTCACCCCACACTTTTCTTCTAATGTGGTGGCCTAACATGACAGTAGTGACACCATGTTGAATCCCAGAGATTTGCTGTTTTCAACAGCACAGGGTGGAGTTCCTGGGGTGCCTGTGGACCCAAACTGCTGGCGTGTGATCCTAGGTAGGCTGAAGCCACCTTAAGCTGGCAGGCTCATGTGAAGGGCCAGAAACCCCATTCATCCTTTTGACAAAATTATGCAGCACTAGCAGTGGAGGTAGAGGGGCAGATCAACCCATGTACCAAATTGTCCTTGAGATTCTCCTTGGGGGCTGCTGATATGGAGCATAACAAAGCATAGATGCTTTCAACAGGTACAAAAGGAGTTGGTGGGCAGGGGCTGTCACTCTGGGTGCAGAGGTTAGAGAAGCCTACAGATCTGCCTCTGCATACTGATCCCAGCTACCTGCAGGGTTTGGGGTCAAAACAGAAACTGCAGGGTGGCCGTGGGTCAAGTCATATGACGCATAGCTGCAAGGAGGTTGTGGGGGCAAGCCCTGGCATAGTCTGAGGGCCAGGGTCCACAGTTCTCAGCCTGAGAAGGCCTGAGCTAACTGCCGTGGAGCAGCAAGAACAAGACTCTTCCACAACAGAGAACAAGCCAGGAGCCAAGGGTGGCCACAACTGAGACTTGGCAATGATCTCACTGAGAAGGTGCAGTCCCACACCTCTTGAACTGGGCAGCTAGAGAAGGTATGATGTCAGAAGAAGGTCCTTTCAACAGTGTAGTGATCACCAGACAGAAGCAAGGTAATGTGTCAAGTCCAGGTTCAAACCAGGAAAGCCGGCCAGCTCAAGGTCAGGACTAGAAAGAGGTACACCTGCAACACAGCTCATGCAGGAACTGAAGACCCTGGCCTGAGTGTAAATGGGGCCCTTGTGGCCATGAGCTGTGAGAGTGGGTGGAAGACCCAAGTAGGGCTGGTCAGGGCTAGTAAGGACTGTTTGTTTAATGATTGCTGGACTGTTGGGAGACCCTGTCACTGCCACCAAGCTGCTTGGGTACAGTGGAGCTCTGCCCTGGCTGGTGAGGTCATTGTCCCATGTGGTGGGATGACCCTCAGGTCCTGGCTCCTGACCATGGTGGAGCACTCTCACTCTTGCAGCTCCCTGACAGCTGAGGGTCTTCTTGAGTCAGTCATGGTTTCTTTGTGTTGTTCAAATGGATTTCTCCTCCACCACCATCTCTATTTTTCCTTTGCAATTAATGGAAAAGTTTATATTCGTAAGATATGGACTACCACAGTTTAACCCTGCCATTGCATGAAAATCACCTTCTCCAGATTCTGAATCTAGTTCCCCACTTGCTTCATTTTAAGCCTCTCAATTCTTTTTTTTAGAAGAGATTATATAAACCCTACCCATCTTCTCCAGACCATTCATAACTGCAGTATGGTTGCAAAGGCCTCTCTCTTTGCTATCCCTTCTCACTTTCTCCTCTTGGAAGGAAGCTCTATGCTGCCTCCCACAGAGCCCACCTCCTTGGCATGGGTTAAAGCAAGAGATACAAATATGATGGGTTGTTATTTAATTAAATTGCTGTAGGTTACATTTTGACATGGAAAACACAAATCAACTCCTCTTTGTCTCTTTGTGGTTTAAGTTCAGTAATCCTTATACCTTGGGTGGATTGCAGCTTGAGGAATAACATTACATCTGTATAAACTGCCTCGGGACTTTTTTGCTATGTCCAGTATTTATCGTAATTTTCTATCTTAAATTGTTGAGTGCTACTGCTGTGCATGAGGAAAGCTCCGTATGTTCTAATGCTACAGATTGACTCTGAGCTGCAGCCTTTGAGATTAAAGCTGTGGTTGTCCTTAAATATTTTCGGATTATCCAGTGACTCATTGATATGTTCTCTTGAGCATCTCTTCATCTAGTCCCATACTGTCCGTTCACTGCTGCTGCTTTAAGACCCACACATGAAAAATACGTTTTAGGTTTACAGAACAAATAAACTTTTTGTTTCAGAAGTGCAAGTGCTTAGTCAGTTCCTTACTTTATGCAGGTGTAGCTTTGTTTCCTCTCTACTTCCTCTCCTCCTTTTTGGAAATCTGACAAAAATCTTGATTATGCAAGTGGGATGAATGACGTCCTTGTCAGTGACAAGCTACCTATCAATTAAATAGAAGCAGCTTCATCATGAGAGGACAATAAGTGTCCCATATTTTACAAGTCAGCATGCCTTAGGGAATATCAAGTACATTTTGTTGTGCTGTCTTTAGAGCAGCACAGTACAGCAAAACAAGGCTGACCAGTGTTGGGTTTCCAAAATGGCAGATTTTTAAAGCAATAATTATTTGTACCTGTACTGAACCTGTTTTAGAAATCCATACTCTTTGTGTACATATCTTTCATCCTTTCTCCTTTATTTAAATAAAAGTTTAAGAGAGTTATATTTAAATCAAATAGCAAATTCCTAGTGCAATCTGAAGAAATATCAAGTGTTACACTAGTAAAATCAAATAAATTATCATTAGACAACAAGAAGATGAAGTTTTTAATTTCTTAGCCAACCAATATGGTGCGATGGATGAGACAACTGGAAGAAAATGGTTGTCCTCTCCTTCCCATATTTGCACATCCTTCTACCTTCACTTGGAACCCAAACATATATAAGTCAAATAAAGAAAGAGAATTGTTGGAAAAATATGGGCAGATGACAAGTTTGAACAAAGATGTGAACAAAGGAAGCTGAGAAGAGAGATAATTAGGCTTTAGAGTTTCTTCACTTACCAATACTGTGGGCTGGAAAGTGGAAGCCCAGTTTTCCTTCTTCACTTTTAATACCTATAGCAAATAAGATAAGTCATGAACAAATAATTTCATATGCATAATTTTTATCGACTTTTTCAGATTGTAAAAAGAAGTCAGAACAACAGCAATCTCAGGATTAAACCAGCCTGCTTTTTTTCCTCTCCCCACCCCCTTTCATTACTAGTTTTTACAATTTTACACAATATAAAAAATTTATAGATTTTAACATTTACATGGAGTCTATAAAAACCTATGCTACATTATCATATTCCTAAACTTTATTCTCTTTTATTATGGCTTTATTATTCTCTCTCATGGATGAAATGGCTGATATTTTATTTTGAATTGTAATTTATTATGTAGTTAATATCACAGAGGTGTTTTTAATGAAACAATAACTGTAGAATACTGAAAAAATATACTATTATGAAAGGGGTATATTCAATAGCATGAACTTTCACACAAATACTAGAGAAGGAAATAGACGTTTTAATTATAGTTACCTTTACATGCTTTTATGGTGAAAGGAGAACATGTGAGCCAAAAAGAAATAAATCAGAGATTAGTTTGTATTGATTTATGGCTGTGCAGTTCTTCAGTTCTAGTTATTTTATGCCCGAGATTAACTGAGTTGATTCCACACTTTTGCACTGTTAGTCATATGGAAAGACCAACAAGTTTGACCTCATGAACTCTGAGACAAATCTATTAACATTATGGTATCTTTATGACTCCAATTCCTGTGCACTGAAAGAGAAGAAAAATATAACGATTGAGAAAATGAAAACAGAAATTATTTGGAGTTGTTTTACATGGAGAAAGGGAACAAGACTTGCTGACTTTTAAAACCCTTACAAAAGATAATCAATCACTGGGAAATTAGCTTTCAAACAACCTACGCTACAACTACAGGCACATACCATATTTTAATTTAATGAACTTTCCCCCTCATGGCTATACACAATTCCTGCACTGTATAGCAGTGTTTGTAAAAGACAAAAAAACTGAGAATCTCTCTTCAGTTATTCCCAGTGAAAAGTAAAAAAGCAAAGCATAATTCTTGGTTGTGTCTCTAAGTACTTACAAGCATGTAAAACAAATCACAGGAGCATCACACCTTGTGTGATTTACTCTCTTTTAATCTTGATTCTGGCCTAGGATTAACCCTGTAAACAAGCCTGCAGCTGAACGAGATGCTACATGTGTTAGCAAACATTAAACCTTGTAATGATTGGTTTCAGAAAGAGATCCTGACTATCACCTCCTCTAGGAACACAAAATGACAGAGGGACTATGGAAGCATAAAATGTAGTAGGACTGTATCTCTCATTGGCAACCTTCTTCTAGCATTTGGCACATGGTACAGGCCATTTGCCTTCTTCATCCTCCTTTTAAAAAGGTTTTTCTCGACAAACTGAAACCTGAGAAGAGTAGCATGGCAAGGGACTGCTCAGGGGGACTTAGTGACTGTAGCCTAGTGGGGCATTTGACCCTCCACCAAGGTGAGAGAGGTCCAGGCAGAGCTGCTGCAGGAGTAGTGCAGGTAATGCAGCAGATGAATGAAGATGCCTGATGTGCTAGTGGGTGCTCATTAGTGGTCAGGAAGAATGAAGCCATCTTTGGTCCTAATGAAGGAAATGGCACTCAGACCAGGAAGAAGTCCAGGACCACCTTAGTCCCCAGCTATCTTAGTTTCCCTCTGGTCAATCCTTTCTCTTACCTCACATCACCTGTCCAGATCCAGACAAGACAGAATTAGACTGCCAGGCATCAGCAAGGGCCATTTGGTCGTTAAGGGGCGAGGGTCCAGGAGCAGCACGTAACAACGAGGTGGGCATCTCATAGTATGTAGGCAAGGTGAGTGGGGCAGGCCTGGGGATGGCAGGATGTGCAAGTTACTGACCTCAACAGAAGGGAAACCAGAAGCTAGCCTTTGCTCTAGGGAAACAGTTGTGTCAGCTGGGGGAATGAGCTGGCTGTGTAGCTGTTGGTCCCCGAGTTAATCAAAAGAGTGCAAATGTACCAGCACGGTTCAGCCCAGTGTGTAGTTTAAAATACAAACAACAAACAAGGAGAACTCTGAAGAGAGCTATGGGCTTGAGTGGATTTCAACCCACATATTCCTTCCCAGAGGCTGGGAACTCCTAGCACCATGATGGTGAATGTATTATAGAGATTAGTAATGGAAATAACATTTGTATTGTGAGTCAACTGCATATTAGAGTTGTGATACTCTCCTGAGTATGACTTGTGCCTGTGTTGTGGTTAAATACATTGCTGTACCACTCTGACAGATCAAAATCCCATGTAACATAAGACAACTTAAAACCAACCAAACAAACAAACAAAAACCAAAAGTAGCGTGGTGTTAAACATTAGATCCTTCATGCATGGAATATGTAAGAGACCCTGGTCAGAGAGTAGCACGTGCCCTGTGAGGAGGAGCTGAGGGAAGTGAGCTTGCTAATAGCAGCCTTCCAGTTCTTGTAAGAGGTTACTGGAAAGAAGGAGCAAGGCTCTTCACTTTGGTGCCTAGTGGGATGACAAGAGACGAGGTGTTAAGGAAGTTTACACGAGGGAATATATCAAATCAAGGAAGGTTCCAATTGCATATAAGGAAAAACTTCTGGTCACCATGAGACCAGACAAGCTATGAAACTGGCTGCCCAGACAGGAAGCACAGTCTCCATCTTTGGAGATTTTCATTACCTGACTCAATAAAGTCTAAGTCTTGAGAAGCCTGGTCTGATCTCACAGTTGACCTTGCTTTGAGCAGGAGGTTGGGCTCTGGCCACATAACATGAGTAGAGTACACCAGAAGTCACTACTGGGTCCAATAGCATTCAAGATCTCTGTGAACAATCTGAACGATGGTATTGAAAGCGCCATTGCCAAGTTTGCACGTGACACCAGGCTAGGAGGAGAGATATATATGCTGGGAAGTAAAGCCATCATATACAGAAGTCTGGACAGTCTGGAAGATTGAGCCAAGAAGAGCTGAAGATAACAAAGACAAATGTAAAGCCCCACACTTGGGACAGAATAATCCCAGGCAGCAATACAGGCTTGGTTCTGACTGGCTTGGGAGGACCTGTCTAGTCAATTTTAAAAGAAAACCTAAACAGCCTCTTCCATGCCCACTGTTCTCAGCTATTGAGCAATAAGTTAGTTCCGTTTACCTGTGAGGGCTATATTCTGACACTGCGAAAAGTCGCAGTGGTCTGAAACTGTGATCTGAAAGAGATACTAACAGGTCTATTTACTCCTGCTTGAAGGACAAGAACAAAACGTGAAGAAAGCCACTGGAAGGACCCACTGGATATCACCGTATGAATAGGAGTTATTTGCTACTGCTTCCCACGTTTCAATCTGTTCCTTAGCTTTAGTTGTAGCAAACCCAGTGTCATGCTTCTGTGTGAAAATTGTGCTTGTGCACATGCCTAGCAACAAAAAAAGAAAGACTAAACAGAAAAAGACAAAATATTTTTTCTGGTTCTGTTGATTATGCTTTCTCCTCTGCATGATGGCACTAGTTTAACATTAGCACTAGTCAATGTGTTCTACATGCAGGATGAAAACAGAAACATAAAGTCTTTTTCCTCACAGCGCAGTTACATTGTGGAAATTCCTTTCCTTATTGTAAAATAATACTAAAAGCCAAAAAGAGTTTCAAAAAAGGATTAGGCAAATAGGTTGATTTTAAAAGTAATGATCCAAATATAGTCATTGCTTAGGAAGTCGGTCAATAACTGGTCATTAGGAGCAGGAAGCTAGTTTAGATAACACACAACTAGTACTAGTCAGAAGCACCTGCTTTCAGATGTTGCTGAAAACAGAATATAAATCCAATCTAATCTTTGATCCATGTTTATACCTCTTCTGTTCTCAGGCAGAACCTCTCTATCCCTAAGTATCCCAAACCATTGGAAGACTGGATCAAGAAGGCAGCCAGAGAGCACACACAGGGCTTAAAGGACATGGAAACAGAAAACTGCCTTCCAGAAACAGTTCCTGTCCCAGGAAAAACCTATGTATCATCATAAACAGAAACACACCAAGAGAATTCTGCTGAGAGGGGACATTTAATTCATTCAGTGCTAGAGTTTACTTTAATAATACTTAAAGGAGAGTGTGCTTTATCACCTATTCCAGCAGCATCTTATTTTCTGTGTAGAAGTATTCTTCCAACACTTCAGCGTGAATTCAAGACAAGGAATTGGCACTTTTAAATTAAGCTTCCAATCTGTGACTTACTCTGAATAAAGTGAATAATATTGCCAAACTTCATCTGTGAATTTTTGGTCACTAAAGCTATATGAAAGTTCATGATAGGTAACAGGGTAAAATTCTCCAACTTGTGTTCCTGGTATATTTCATAAATAATCTGGAACGCTGAAGACTCAGACTACTTTGTATATATACAACCCGCCATGGAGATCTGACCTTTTTCATGTGAGAAGCCCAGTCTGGGCTGTGCCTTGTAGTGATAAAAATGCTCTCATAAGTTTTTTTCTGACTAGAACTTGGGAGTTATGGGGTTAATAGTGAGACTACATTTCTAGAGGCTGAAGCAGATATTAAGGAGAATTAAATCTAGAATGTTCTCTGCAGTAAGGGCACTTGCCATTAATCTGACACAATAGTCTAACCCTGCAGCTCTAACAAACTACTATATTTGACAAGGAAGAGGGACTTTGTTCATGTACCCATTTAACTAAAATTAGGCAAAACAAACTCTGACTCGTGCAGATTGACAAGATATCTGAAATATAATTTAAAAAAATATCAGTTGTGGTCATCTCAAACAAAGCAGCTCAACAAGGATTATAGAGGCAGATTTTTAAAAGATTAATAGGCAGCAGTCCAGAAGGATTAGGGAACATGCATCAATCTGATAAGAATGATTAAGCGTTAACATTCCTTCCTTTAAGATACAAATAAGCCGGTACCTACATTTGTAGAAGTTATTTGGTTCCAAGCATGAATATTGTCCCCAGAAGTAACTTAAAGCAAAATTCTGTAATTGAACAAAGGATCCAGATATCTCAATTACCAAGAAATGATTTATTGTTCTGGTGATCCTCATAAAACATCAAGAGAAAGTGAATCCTGATATGACTATACACTTAAGAGCAGCAACTTCCAAAGAATAAATACCCATTCAGGACAAACAGGGGATCAGGCCCAGTCAGCATGGGTTTTTCACCTGCTAGACCAACCTAATCTCCTTCAATGACAAGGAGACACACTTAGTGGACGAGGAAAGGCTGTGGATGTTGTGTACCTGGATTTTAGTAAAGCTGTTGACACTTTCCCACAGCATTCTCCTGGAGAAACTGGCTGCTCATGGCTTGGATGGGTTAAACATTGGTTAAACAACTGCCTTAATGGCTGGGCCCAAGGACTTGTGGTGAATGGAGTTAATCCAGTTGGTGGCTGCTCACGAGTAGTGCTCCCCAGGGCTCAGTATTGGGGCCAGTTCTGTTTAATCACTTCATCAATAATCTGGATGAGGGGAATTGAGTGCACCCTTAGTAAGTTTGCAGACAACACCAAATTGGGTGGGAGTGTTCATCTGCTTGAGGCTAGGAAAGCTCTACAGATGGATCTGAACTGGCTGGATTGTTGGGCTGAGGGCAATTGTATGAGGTTTAACAAGACCAAGTGCCGGGTCCTGCACTTGGGTCACAACAACCCCAGACAGCGCTGCAGGCTCGGGAAGGAGTGGCTGGAAAGCTGCCTGGTGGAAAGGGATCTGGGGCTGGTGATTGACAGCGGCTGAACATGAGCCAGCAGAGTGCCCAGGTGGCCAAAAAGGCCAACAACAACCTGGCTTGTATCAGGAATAGTGTGGCCAGCAGGACTAGAGAAGTGATTGTGCCACTGTACTCAGCGCTGGTGAGGCTGCACTGCGAATCCTGTGTTCAGTTTTGGACCCCTCACCACAAGGAAGACATTGATGTACTGGAGAGAGTTCAGAGAAGGGCAGTGAAGCTGGTGAGGGGTCTGGAGCACAAGTCTGATGAGGAGCGGCTGAGGGAACTGGGGCTGTTTGGCCTGGAGAAAAGGAGGCTGAGGGGATATCTGACCACTGTCTACAACTATCTGAAAGGAGGTTGTAGCATGGACAGTGTTGGTCTCTTCTCCCAGGTAACAAGTGATAGGATGAGAGGAAATGGCCTCAAGTTGCTCCAGGGGAGGCTTAGATCAGATATTAGGAAAAATTTCTTAATGGAAAGAGTTGTCAGGCATTGGAACAGGCTGCCCGGGGAAGTGACTGAATCACCATCCCTGAAGGTGTTCAAAAGATGTGTAGATGAGGTTCTTAGGGACATGGTTCAGTGGTGGACCTGGCAGTGTTAGCTTGACAGTTGGAGTCGATGATCTTAAAGGTCTTTTCACAAGTGAACGATTCTATCATTCTACGATTTTGAAGAAGCAGATCCACTGAGCACAAAGTGATCACAAAAAGTGTTAAAATAAGTAGTTAATAAGAAGGGTTGCAAAGACATGGAATGGCCTGAGATAAAATACTCTGCCAGGATCTTCTTCAACTGAGACTCAGGAGAAATCAAGACTTCCACAGGCAATCATAACAACGGCAGGTTTTTCAGTAAGAAATGTGCTTTTCACCAGAGTAAGTAGCTTCCTTCCTGAAACAGTCTCCAACAGGGCCTTTTTGTCAGTCAGGTATAAAATAGGCCCTAACTACCTCCATTTCGTAAAGAACAAACTTGGAATAATAGCAATGGGTTTACATATATAAGAAATTACATATAATTGATCTCACAGGAATAGGAATCAGAATTTATATATATGGGTGTGCATACATTTTATTTATTTTAATGAACTGGAGGAAGGCACAGCCTCTTTGCCTGAATTCCAAGTGGATAAATATGTTCTGATTTAAGAAAATATTTAATATAAAATCTTCTTATGAACTCACATGGATACAGTAATAGTCTTTGTATCTTAGTCTAGAACCTGATATCACTTCAGGTAGCCAACCATGAAATCATTTGTATGTATGAGCACATTGTAGGTGCTTTGTGCCTACTGAAGAGCGGACCAAAAGAGAGGAAGAGACACACTGAAAACAAGGTGTATTGTGCTGCAAGCAGCCACACCTCAAGTCCGGAGTCACACTGTAATAAGCAGTGGTTATATTGGCATCAATACCTTGTGTTTGCACCCTCTTGCTCGTTCCCCTCCTGTGCAATGCACTCACTATTTGCTTTTATCAGGTTTCATTTCCTCCTCTTTATCTCTTTATTATTGTGATACAAGAGGCATCTTCTTGTTACAAAATACTCGGGAAGCTGTTCTCGTCTCAGACAGTTTCATCCTAGAATGGCCTGCATGGTCACCGCTTGCAAGGAGAAAGGAGTAGAAGTTGCTGCCTATTGTGATTAACACTTCATGTAATTGTATGTGGCACAGAGATGCTATTCACTCAGGAGTATGTGAAAACTGTATAGAAGGGTGAAAGAAAGATTAAATCTATGACACACTGGGATCTGTGAGACTTCTTCCAATGATTGTGGTATGAATGTGGAAAAAAAGATCCTTGGTGCTCAGATAGCAGTACATAGTCACTGCTTGGACAGAAACTCCTAGATAATAAGCAGATGATAAAAAAAGCAAGGAGATCAACTCCTTTTACAACTTAATTCGAATCTCCTTTCTGTTGCCTGCAGGACTTCTGCTAGTTTTCACTGTCTGTCTTTACAACCCTTTTTTATCAGATTCTCTCACCTAGGCAAAGAGCAAGGTCATTTACAATGACAGTAGAAAGTTGATTAGAACAAATGACAAAGGCTGTAGTTTCAGTGTGTTAAAAAAACTTTCAGAGCATGAAACAGACAAAACTCAGGCAGGGTCTACTTATATCAATAGACTCCCACAGTGTGTTTCAAGACAAGTGTTTCCTTTTCGCAGGACTCTACAAGCTTCCTCTGCCATAGTGATTCTAGGCTCAAAGTTCACCCTAGAAGCATGCTGTTAAGAATTAATGCACAAAAGGCCAAGCAATCAATTCCTAAGGTGCTTGCAAAATGACAGGCTCCACTACACTCACTCCAGGACTACAAGCTGAGCGAAGTAACTAAGCTCAGATTTGAAACTATCACCTCCCCGAAATATTCAAATTGACCATTAAACTGGTCTTGGTGCTGGTCTTGGACAAGCACAGGAAGAATAAAAATATTTTTTCCCCTTTGCAATGTTGTTTGCATTCTCCCAGTAACAGACTCCTGTTGGTAACTGCAAAGAATATTCCAACCCCTCAGAGGGAAAGAGCAGGAGAAATGGGTGGAGGTTGGCCCACAGCCAGAGAGTTATCCATAGACTTTTAAACGACATCTCATTTAAGCTGAGGAAACTCACTTTCACATGAGTTGTGACATAACCATGGCAGGAACTGACAAGTGTCAAAATCTTGCTGAACAAATAAGATTTCAGTCCTACTCCTCTATACCAAAGAAGAGCCAGCAAATATTACACGTTTATCCTGCCTTTTCCCGTTGCATTAACTCCTCTCAGCAGCTTCATTGGCACTTTATAAGCATGTCCAATTCATGCTTTCACTTTGAATTTCGCTTCGAATAGCTACTGATACTTAAACTGTTCATGGCTTTCCTTTTGGGGTGGGACACCTTTCTAAATATCACTGTGCTGTGGGGAATGCTCTGCCATCAGGACTGGGGTTTCTGTGCAGATTCTTGAGCCTAAGAAGCAATCCTTTGTGTTAGCCAGGAGACCAAGGAATGTTTTTCTTCACACGCCACAACATTTCTCATTCCCATTTTCCAGTGCTCTCAGCACACACCAGTGTCTTAATAGAACAGACTAACAAGTGTAGACCTGGGCAGAAAGGGCAGATACTGGTAAGAAACAGAGTTAGGTACCACCAGATCATGGTGTCCATGTACAAAGAGGGGAGAATTTCCCTTGCAGTCGTGTAATAAGTATCCACTGGGGGATATTGTGACCTCTTGCAACTAATCAGGTCCTACAGCCTATTTTTTTCCAGAATAGTGTCCACCTGATGCTGCTACCTAGAGACAAACCACACCACAGAGTGGTTTCCTCCTAGCCACTCACTGTGCCTGCAGCTGTGGCCATGGGTAGTGTCTCCTGACAGCTCTCATCCCCCCTACTCTGAGACCTCACGCCTGCTATGACAGACATTAGGTCTGCGGACTTAGTGTGGTTTGAGGGAGTGGAGGAGACAGTGTCAGAAACCAGAACCAACATGACCTGTAAGGACTGCAGCTATTATTTATTGGGAATTAATAAGTGTTACACAAGCATCCATGTTGCATCTTTTCCTCTGTCCATGCCCTGCTCCTTGTGTGAAGGTGAAAGTCGCCTTCTGCTCAGTCACCATTTACCTGTCATGAGCCTGTCCATTTGTTCTACCAGAGCAGGCTCAGGAGATGTGCACAAATGGCAAGCTGGACAGAAAGTTTGGCAACTCTTTTGCTAACGAACCTCTCTTTGCTCCTGCATGGATTTCCTCCTGGAACACTCTCACGTGCTTCCTTCCAGATGTATGACCCCTTGGGATTGTACATATGGATGAGCTGTACCCGCAGCAGCCTCTGCTACTAGTTCCAGGCTTGGGGGTGGGTGGAATAACCCACATTCACCATGGCAGGATAACATGCTCTTCCTTTTCTGGATCTGTACTGTATCATCTGCTCAACAAACAGAGTGGACTGTTGACTGCTGGTCTCAAAACTCAGATGCACCTTTAGAGTGGATGCTAATGCATTTCAGATTTTCCTCAAAGTAGGCTATGAAGTAAGATTAAGGGGCCATTAGTACTAGGTCCCTTACACAGCCAAAGTAAGATGATTGTCCTCTTCTCCTTCTACTCTGTGTTGCTTCAGTCCTTTTTCTGGTAATTCCTCTTCGCTGTCCAGCTACTCGATAGAGCAAGCTCTCCCTTGGGGAGTCAAGCCAAGGTCTACACTGCAGAAAGATGTACAACATGCAGTGAGCAGGGACAGTAAAAAGAAAGCCTCCCTTGCAAGGGAGGGCTCTGCAACACACAGCAAACCCCTTTGTGAGGTGAAAAGATTCGCTTGTGGGATTGATAAAGTGTTCTACAGAGCAGGCCTGACTGAGGAGGAAAAAAAAGAGTTCTTCAGCCTATGGCTCTCTCACATGTGTCTGGGGACTTTAGGGGAGGAGGAGAAATGGTGGAGGAAAGAGAGAATATCATAAGGCTGAAGTAAATGAGTTCTGAGTCAATAAGGTATGGTGGCAAAGGAGGGAAAGCATTTGGGAGACTTGATCAAAGAATCCACAGCTCTATAAATCCCAGATTACTGGGGGTTTTTTTACACACTAGTGCCATCTGCACATGTGCAGCACACTGAAAAATGATAGTCATGTTATCACCAAATCTGGTGAAAGAGTTTCCCCAAGGCTTTACAGAAACTGCAGGGGACACAACAGTTTGCACACATAAGGATGTTGTAAGGCTTGTCAGCATTCAGCTTGCCCTTGCAGTAAACAAGTTGAAGATAAGTCTTATGTTCTGCCAGGCAGAAGTTCAGGACCTCACTGAGACCCCACAAACACCCTCTGGCTGTGGCTACATATCCCAGGGGGTCAGGCAGACTCAGCACCTTGATGCAGAAGGGTAGCCCAATATTGTAAGTTTTAGTGTTCCCTAAGAGACAGAATAGCAGTTAATTTCTGTGGTAAGACATAATGTGCACTGTGAATGGGTCACACCACTGTCTCTAAATCATCTTATATCCCCTGTCTGCTAATACCCTGCTGGATCATAGACCAGCATCCTTTCCTACTAGACATCCTGCAAAAATCACATCCATCTGCAGAGCATGCTGCCACCACCACAGCTTGCACTTGGTACAGGCAAGTAGGGAAGGTTGTTACACTAGACAGGTCTCTGTTGCATGAACAGAAGAAATGAGAGAAGATTGATGCTGAAGCTTTGGTATGTTCATAACTATTTCACAGGTACAGACAGGACTCAGGATCATAGTCGCCCTGAGATGTGGGCAGCACAGGTTCATACCAGTCTGCTCTCTCATCCAAGTAACAAAACACATAGATGATCCGTCTAGGACAGAATGATCCATGTAGGACTGCACAACCTACCTGCAGTAAATAGTTTATCCACTGGCTTATCTGCAGCCACCGAAGGCAATAGAAATCTCTCCATTATTTATTGTTAGTACCTCATGAGTTGACATTTAATTTAAGCCTTCCACTGTGTCTCATCCAGCAGCTTAAGCATTATAAATAGAGAAGCACTTTCTTTTCCATTTAGGAACTAGCCACAAGGATTCAGATCTACTTGATGAACCCTTTAGCAGGTCTTGCATTCTGTTGTCATAAATGTGTGATGTTCAGAAGTTGACAGGCACCTCTGTTTTGAGGGAAGTTACCTAGTTGCTGAAGGCACTGTTGCTTCAAGGCATCTACCGATGTCCAGCCTCCATGGACAGACATGTTTCACTAAATACTGGAGAAGTCAGTCATTTTTTTCTGTCTACAGTTGCAAACTTCTTTACAAATAGCCTTTTCTGAGATATTTTGTTTTCTTTCTGTTATGAAAACTTCCACAGCACTTGGCATACCAGGCATTTTGACACAGAGGGCAGTCAGGTTGGCCATACGCGATGTGCCCTTGGTAAATCCGTGCTGAGTACTGCTGATTGCTCTCTTTCACATGCTCAGGTACGGATGACAAGAGGACATGCTCCATAGTCTTTCCACAGAGGGCTTTCACTCTGTGCTTTTCTCATTATACTTCATTCTTAACTCACACTGCTATAATCGTCTATCCTTTACAATATCTCAGGTGCTGTATTGCATTTATTTGTAACTATGACAGTAAGCAGACTCACCACCTTCAATCAGACAGCACCCAGTCTCCAGCGTAACAGTATAAGTCATATAAACACATAGCCTGCATTCTCAAGACAGAAAAGACTAATGCCAAATCCTTCAGATGCAAAAACTTACCAAGAAACACAAAATAAGAGGTTTCTCCTCATTGCAACAGGCTGCTAGGGCCCAGAAGATTCTAAAAGAACCAGACACTCTTGCTGTTCTTCCATGGAAACCTCTCAGTCCTTTGTGAGCATGGCCTGAAACCTATCCACACATCTTGCAGCTGAAACTGAGACGTAAATCAGGCCACCTGGTCTTCAGACCCCTTGCTCATGTAACTTATAAGCCACTTCACCGTTAGTAGCTTTTCAAAGCACTTATAAAGACACTTCCGGCACTTACGTTTTCATAGATACTAACCTGTAGTAGCATTTGAAATATCTTTATCTACATTAAATGTTTATACTATGCTTATTACCATAATACCTGAGTAGCACAGTATATGTGGCCTAAATAATCTCCTGGGAATAGGAAAATAATATCACCTTCAATTTACAGGCAGGGAGACATCCATATGTTTTGAGCTCACTGTGCTCAGCTTTCATCTTCTGATGAGACTTGCCCTTAAATTTCTGAAAGCAGGACTTGATTTCAGTCCCTCGGACCCTGCAACACTGATCACAGACACACGTGATTAGAGTGCACCCCTTGGAGGCAGAAGCTGCACTATGGGAGGTGAGGGAGAGAGCTGACAAGCCACAGAGCAGAGGCCACAAATGAATTCGTGTCCTCTGACTCCGGCTGCAGATGGGAGGCATCACAGCCTCATTTTCTGCCAGCTGCTTCCATGTGGAACTGGACCCACCCAGCCCAGCCCAAGGAGCATCTGCTGGGTCAGGTTCCCGGGCTCAGGGAGCAGCTGACCTGAGGGACCTGAGCTGTTTTGAACTGCTCAGCACTTACCCTGGAGCACACGCTGTGCAACAGGCTTATCCATGTGGCACTCCTGAACTAGAAAAGCTTCCTATGCTTATATATCCTTACTTATGTTTGTGGATGGTGTATTTTGAAATGGCTTTATTAAGTCAGCAATTGCTATTAGATTTGAACAGCAGTGGGAGGTCAGTGGTGTTAAAAATAGCACTTTGACCATTAAGTCCACTTCTTTACCTTTTATCTTTGTTTTCACCATATTTCTTCCAGACAAAAAAAAATCCCATATTCTCCTAAGGGAGATGTACAGCCAATTAGTGACTTATATATTCAGTCTATTGCTTTTATGAATCTGCTTCCTAGGTTCCAGAAATATTTAAATTTTCCCTCATATCTCTATATCTGTTCTTGAAGACTGTGGACTGATTAATACTCTTTTCCTTCCAACAGCCTAGAATAGTCTGTGTTCCTGTGTTCTGAGGTTTTGTTAATGTAACTGTACATGGGAAAAGTGCAACCTCAAGATCATATGGAACTTTTACTTGGCAGGTGACACAGTTTTACCACTTATCTACTTGTTTCTTTAACAGAATAACATATAAGGGAACAATTCTTCTTTACCTTCACCTCCATTTTCAGGCTCAAAAAGTAAAAGACCATGTCGCTGAAATTTATTTGTCGACTGGAGTAACTTTCCATGCTGTGGAAAACAAGACTTTTAGCCCTAAGGAAAGAATCCTTCAGTGCAGGAATAATGGCTTGTGTTAAATGTCTTGGGATAAAAAATCACTTCACTAAGAACATTAAGAACCGGCTATTCCATGACACCTTTTAAGTACCACTCTCCTTGCAGCAGAAACTAACAGCCTTGAGAATGATGCCCAGGCTTTCATTTCAGTTCCTTAAGAGCTCAGGATGGGAAATTAAAGGATCAGCAGAAAGCCAAATGAAATAAGGAAGATTCCCTTGGAGGCAGAGAGCAAATGGGAACATGACTCCATGGCTGAGGGGTTGTTCTAGTCCTGGTTCCTATGGTGTTGCTGTCAAAGGGCTGAGTCTGACCTGGGGTGAATTCTTTGAGCCTGAGATACTGCATTCAAGGCTCCCTCTTCTGCAGAGTCTGTTTTGAACAGGGCCTCATCCGATGTGCTTGGATTATAGAGCAAACTCCTGGCATAAACTCTTAATGCTGCGTCAAGACTGACTGCGCTCACAAACATAATATTAAGGTCAAAAGCAAAAGTGACATTGTGGAGTGGGATCCAACTGGGGGAAGGTCTGAGGAGTACAGGCTGGAAGTCAGATGTGTGAAGTGCATATCTAGTAAGATTTTGCCATCTAACTCCATTCGAGGTCTAAACTTGGTCTTTTCAGGCCACTTGTTCAAAGGCTTTTTTTCTGGATTTCTAGCTGGAATATCGATGGAATTTCATCTGTTATTGTGAGTATGCAGTGTGTACAGATGTTACACATGTCTACAGTTCTCTTTTTAACAGCACACAAAGTTAAAGCATGCAACATTGGAATTTCCTTCCTCCAAAACACCACCAGTGTGATTTGTTTCTTCTGTAATGCAAGGATAATAATGTGTTGCTTTTGACAGATGAAAATGGTAATAAAATTCCAAATGAGAGCCACTTAGCCTAACCCTGAATAAGGGTGACATATGGAAAAATCAGACTTACCTGTAAACTCCTTTCAGACTTTGATCGTAAAACTTCTCACTCAATCACTTCCCACTCTTTTCCTAGCTATAGTAAATTTCACTAGTGGGACGATGGGCGAGTTAAAGAAAGTAATTCTTCCCTCTACCACACACTCATGAGTACTCATCTTTGCCTTAGAAAGACAGATAACAAACCTGCATTAATTAATGTATATTCTAGAAGTTCTTGAGAAGCATTATTAATTATTTCTGGGGGAAAGTGTTTCGCTATATGATTACAGATACACTAGACACATACCTGAATAAAGTTAGAATGTAAATTTTTTAAGGTATCATAAGTGTCCCCATGAGCTCCTGATTTTCTAAGCTATCAGTAGCTCTTCAGCTACTTGTGTCCTAAAGGTAGGGTTTTAGTTGTGCTTTTTAGATCTGAAATAATGAGGTGTGTAAAGAAGACAGAGAATCTCCTCAGAGGTGCACAGAGAAAGGACAACAGATGACAGACATAAGTTGCAAAATTCTGAATAGATATACAAAGAAAAAAATCACTATAACGGTGGTTAAATACTGGAGCAAGTTGTCCAGAGAGGATGTGGAATCTCCATCTTTGGAGATACTCAGAGCTCAACCAAGTGAGTCTCTGCGCAAGTAACAGGGTAAGTCCCTGGCTGGATCAGATGATCTCTAACCTAAACTTTTGTATGATTCTATGATTAAGATTCCATAAAGACCTCTTCCACATTCACATGAATCATGGGTTGTCACTGTGTGAGCTCGTATCAGTCCCTTGATGCCATAATATCAGTCTTGTGGGGTTCGTTTCTATTCTTATTTTATACTAAGTCAATCCTGACAGAGACTGACAATCTTTAAACCTCAATATTGTGTTTGCTGAACTTCTCTAAGCATGATCACGGTCATATGTTAAGTGCTTATTATATTAATTGGGTTTTTTTGGAGAGCTTACCTAACACAGCTTGATAACAAGGTCTCTAATTTTTCACAGCAAATGTAGCTTTATAACTAATAGAACTAGTGCCACCTGTATTGTGGAGAGTTTCAACTTTTTTGACTTATCTAGATAGCCTGTTATTCAAGTGGAGTTACTATGAAAGTGTCTTGGAATATGTATATCAGTTATATGCTGCTTGTATGCATTTCTTCTTGAGTGAAATGAAAAATTTAATTATATGAAAAAAATGCAAATTGCTGCCAACTGTGTTAACTGTGAGAGAGTTGCATTATCTTCTAACATAAATTGTCAGTGAATTGAAGAAAAGACGTTTTGGAAGCTGATCTGATTACTGTCAGAGGAAGTGCTCAAACTCAATTGTTGGCAAATGTCCAGTACCCATCACTGAATGATCATCACCTCATCATTCAGCCTTCTCAACTGACATGCAAAACAACATCCAAATATTCATTGCACATCTGTGCTGGACAGATTATGCATTAGCAATTCAAATCAATTCAATGTACAGGCAGTTTCTGTAAAGGCGTCTGTTTGGGTGAGATGCCTTGTTGTCTGGGATGGATAATAAGGCAACTCTGTCTAATCTTGGAGAACAATCAACACATCTTGAGAAGGTGACTGACTACGTATGCTCTTGCCCTGACAGCACTAGAACAATGGCCCCATAATGCACTTGACTCAGCTGGTAATAAAATCTACTTTTGATTAGCAGCCATGGCTTGTGTCAATCACTGCATGATGTACCATTGTCCTCTGGTCCTGAACACAGTTTATTTACAGGGAAACAAAAGCTTTTTGGATATGGCTGCTGCCCAGAGATTGCAAAATAGATTGAGCTGTCAGCCTCACACACTAGATGAAGATTAATGAGTTGTGCAGACAATAAATATGAAGCAATGACCATAAATATGCTAATAGGTATTATCCATATACACTATAATTGCTACAAAAATTAAAAAGTAGTGTGAAGGAAATAGGTCACAGGGTGACAGATAGATAATCTTGAATGCTGAAGATCTTTGGTTCAGTCGGATTCTCTACAGGTTTATTTCCTTCAATTAAACCCTTCAAAAGAGTAATTGTTTAAAAGCTGTTTGAATAATCTCTTTTGAAATAGAGGTTTATGGGAAAATGTTTATGAAAAAGTGACTTCAGTGAACATGTTATTGGAATGAAAAAGGTGACTACCAAAAGCAGGCTACGCAGAGATTAATGTCTGTGATCAGCTGCCTAGCTGCACTATGAGGAAAATATCTCTGCGTGGCACACTAGTGAGGACTTCAAGGAGCACATACCAAAGAGACACAGTAGTTTATATCCACAGACACAAGTGTTTAAGGTCATTCCCGAATGAAATATGCAAGAGTTGCATGCATATGTGGTTGTGTTGGTTTGTTTGGTGTTTTCAGCCTAGCATACTTTTTTTGCTGCTTTTCTATTTTCTTTCCTTTCCCCCCCCTTTTTTTTNATGAAACTGAAGAAGGGAGAGGTGCCCACAGCTCAAATTTTCAGAGCACTTCCAATTAGGCCTCTGGTTTTCCAATTCCTTTCAAAGAGCACACAGTGTAGACAGCACACGATTTTTGACACTGAAGGATTTCATTTGAACCTGAAACTCGGAGACTTAAGCATCAAACTACATTAGCTACATGTATAAGTGCTTCGGCACCTAAGGCTACTGAAATTCTAGTGACACTGAAAATAAAGGCAGTTGTACTCTGGGTATTCATGGCTTTGACTCTCCGTTCTCTGAGGCTTAGAAGTGCCACTGGGTGCTCTTCAGGTCAGCTCACACCACCCATCTCCTCAGACTTTGAGCTTCTGGAGTGGGGAAATTACACAGACAGTCTCCCAGATTCAATTTATTGTTATAATGTCAGGCTTGGTGATACAAATGAGTTATTTTTCTCTTTCCTTCCATACTTTAATCAGAAATTGCATCAGTTCGGCTCTTAAATCATCATTGAATTTTCGGCAGTCCACAGACTAACAACTGTCTTAGTGCTTCTGTGCCAGCCTCCCTGCAAACTCAGCTGGACATCAAAAACACTTGCCCGACATCTTAGAAGTTACCCTTTCTAACCAGAAATACCAGTAAAACAAAGCAAAAAAAGGTGAAGGACAACATAGGAAAACGCCTCACACAGAGCTGGCAGGTAAGAGGAGAAGCACATCTTTCTGGATGAGCCAAGGGAGGGAGAGGACCTCTGAAAACCGCACAGTCAGGGACTGAGTTCTTGTTCGCAATCCCACTTCAGCAGTGACATTGGGTCTTTTTAAACTGGAGGCTGTGATGTCAGTCATGTCTCGTGTTACCAGGGCACAGAAAGGCCCTGTCCCACCACCCCAAGCAAGGCGAGCGCGGCAGATCCAGAGATGCTAGGCAGGTTGAATCAGGAGACCAAATCATCAGGGAAGTTTGTAGTGGTGAGGCAAGTCCGGTGTCAAGCCAGAAACATGAGTCGCCAGATCAGGTTCAGGTCAGATCATGATATCCAGGGCCAGTCACAGTCTAGTGATTGCTGGGCAAGTCAATCCTTGCTAATCAGGTGGGTCCAAAGTCAAGCCGTGCAGACAGGCTGAAGCTCAGTCTGGATCAATGAGGTACGACTGTGATGGAGCTGCCGACAGGTGCAGCTACAGCATTGCTTAGTCAGAGACTGAAGGCCCAAGCAAGACTGGCCAGGGCTGTTCAGACCTACTAGTGGACTCAGCCCTGACACAGGTACAAGAAATTGATGTTGTTTTCATTCATTGTCATGCAAGAGATTGTCTCAGGTTTTCATAATAGGCTGAAAACAAGTAAAAGCAAATCCTTTCCAGGTCAGAACTTCTCCATAACTAACATTTGCCACACCACTATGGTAACAAGAGCATGAAGGGAGGCAGAGCTCAGCTGGTGCTTCCTCACACGTTCCTCATCCAACTCATTGCAACCACACAGCAGATTTCAGAGCCACCTCCTTGCGACTAGGTCCATGGCACACTCGTAAATAGAGGCTTCCCTTGAATCCCTTCAGTGGCTTCCCTCTCCTTATTACACTGGGTTTCTTCACCTTGCTGTTAAATAAATGTTCTTGACTCTAGGTTTCCCGTAGGGTAGTCTGAGATGTCTGTGCTTAAAAAAAAAAAAAATTTATTTGGATGGTGCAGTGTAAAAACAGCTTGAGCAGGGTGCCTCTAGAGGGAGGGACTCAGGACAAAGAAAGCCTGGGCCTTTATACCCTTACAGTCCAAGTTCCCACCACCCCCACATGCATTCTTCATGTGCTGTCCATGCAACAGTTGGCACAATGGTCATTTCTAGTCTTGGGACTTCTTGTTCCTTATTGGGTTCCTTCTGCATCTTCCAGGTGGGCTGCTAGTTGTTCTTCTCAGGATGGTTTGCAGCTTCTGCTGGCAGCTGTAGCCTCCTCATCTTCCAGTTTGCACAGGTCTCATGGCCTCCTTTCACATGACTATGCAGCAGTCCAAGATAAGTTCAACTTTTCTAGGCGAAAGTTCACAGCTTGTGGCTTACGGTTCCAGCATGCCAGGCTACCCATGCCAAGTTTGGCTACTCATGCTAAGTAGGTTATTCAAACAAAAGAATACAGCTAAAAGAATAGAATACAATTAAAATACTTTAGTCAATTAAACTTATTCTGCAACACTGTTTTTATGAGACCACTAGTAATTTCTCCTTTCCCTGCTTATTCACTGATGCCTCTGCCAATCATGAATTGCCTTGAGGCACTTTGCTTACAATAAAACTTTTATTTCATCTAATTTTAACTATTTTTAGTTAAACAACTTTGTGTGTATCCATTATGAATTGTGGTTTAGGACTAAGTAAAAGGTCGTCACACATATAGAGTCTCTGCAACTTTGTGAAGCCTCCATTTCTTGTGGCTTTACCAGACTTCACCATCATTTCCTGATGGGCTGTTTGGAATATTAAATTAATTATATTAACAAAGCACCAAAAGATTTTAGCAGTTTTGAAGGAAGGATCTGTAGCAATATGTACAAAGAAAGTGGCTCCCTTGGTTTTATTGTCACTTTGAAGAGGGCTTATAGCATTAATTGTCCTATTCTTACATGAAATTTTACTTGCATTTGTTGCAACTTTAGATATTTTATAACATTAAGTAAGTAATTCAGAATGATAAATGAGAGACTTGAGAAATTATAGGGATAAAGATGCATAATAATTACGGAAGACCTAACACAATGACAGTATAAAATAAAAAATAAAAAACATTAGAATTCAAGAAAACTAACTTACGTGAATTAAAGAAAAACTGAATGAAATAAAAGGGTTAAAAGATCAGTACTGCTCAGGGACACATGGGCCAGATATCTCACTGCTCAGATAAATAAACACATACACGAAGAGAGGAACAAACTTTGTATCCTTTGTTCTGTAACCCACCATGTACAAGATATAGATATTATACAACTGTGAAAATGCTATATTTTTAATTCTGTATATTTCCACTTTGAGATCCATCCCTGTGATATTGTGACCTAATCAGATACTCCTCTTTTCCTCAGGGAGGAGGTCCATGGATTTTTAAACAGCCTTATTTAAACTACTGGTTAAGAAAAACTGCGATAAAGGAGTGTGTGCCATTTGCAAGGGCCTGTTCATTAAAGATGGAGGCTCTGCTTTAGCAGGATTTGCATGAGGAAGAACAAAGCAGCTGTGCCAATCTGCTCATATGACGCAAGGTCGCCTAACAATTTCTTCCGTAAAGAAATTAATTTCAACCATCCGTTGTTAATTGAGTTCTGATTTCCAGCTCTCTGTAAATCAGTTTTTTCAGGAGTAGCTGTACCGCAGCTGAACTCTGGGTGCTATAAACAACTCCAGTTGCAGTTTCTGCATGACCATCACTTTGCTGCCTTTTTGTCTATTGACTTCACTCAGAGTTGTATTTATTCTTAAAATGAGGAGCTGTCTTCTACAGGTGCAATTCTGTACCATAGGGTGCAATGCAAAAGAATGAAGAATCAAAGTTCTTAGCCATATTAGTTGCCAGTCAATGCTTCATACACTAACGATTTGGTTCAGTATCATAAGAGGAAATTAGCCAGTTTGCCTAAACTTCACCCTGAAAACAGCAATAAAAAGGCAAGTTCATAAAGTTCAGTTTCGTTTCCCAGGTGAGGATCAGTTTCGGTTTCTTTTCTTTCTGATCGTGGTAGCAGTTTCATTTCTTTGCTGCTGGCTAGACAGTGTATAAAAAGATTGGCTGAGCCTCGCAATGCTTCACTGGACTCCACACCACCAGAAAGAGAAATGTCTGACCGAAACGTCCACAACGCCGGTTTCACTTCCTCCGGGATCACAGGAGGATCACTTGCTTCATCGATGATGTCCAAGGAAGCGAGGGGCTCTGGAGGAGGCGTGCATTCCGGAGGCCCTACTGCTACTCTCCAGGAAATGGGTATGGGCGATTTTGTGCACGTGTGTGGTTTTGTGGTTTAGTGCACAGGGCTAAACAGCCTTTTTTTTTTTTTTNTAAGCTTACCAAGCAATCTCTTCTCCCCCACATTCCTGTATTGCACCTAAGACAGAAGATTCCTATATTTAATTGCATGTTATGAGTCAGATGCTATTAAGGGTATTTTCTGTATATGTACATATACATGAATGTACACATACATATGTGGTATTAATGAGATTCAGGACAGTGTTTATTTGAAATCTGTGCTATCTCTCCATTCTTCTAGGAATCATCAATTATATGGAAAGTCATGGTAGCAATAAGCGACTATACACTTATGCAAGAACATGATCTGTGTACCTACATTTCATATAAAGCATCAGATTTCCCTTGCTCTTTACTTGCACACATCCATACAGGAAGAAGCCATAAAACCTTACGCAAATGCTATAGCAGAGGGAAATTAGTTGCAGTCCAAGAGCTGCATTCATGAAGGGAATATATACACATCCTTGACAGCACATATCTTAGAATAAAACTAGGCATAGCTGGTTTTCACACGAACTAACCCTGCAGGTGCTTGCTTTTCTATTGCATGCACAGAGCAACCCCTGACCTGATGACTCTAAGCAGCTTGGCTCTTGTTTAGCCCCAGATCCTGTGAGATTCGCACACAAGGTTTTCTTCCTGCCAATCCTGCTTGTGGGACCAGATTCAGCAGGCACCTTCCAAGCAGGGGTAACCCCACAGAAAGGAGTGCCCCATGTAACCCTGCTTTACCCAACAGCACAGTTGTTTAGCAAGCTGACCTTGCATGAAGGTTTCGAAACCCTTAGGGGTCTTGGACCCCCACCTCTCACGTGTCAGGAGTGTGCTGAGCTGCAGGTTGGTTACAGGTGAGGCTCTCTGCCATATTGGTCAACTTCTGGTCTGCTCCTTTCATAGCAAGCAGCTACAAATCTATTGAAGGATGGAGCTGAACCTGGCTCTTCCAGCCACAAAATAAGTGGTTGGCCAGGTGAGCTGACCAATGTCCAGATATGTGACACCTTTTAATACTAAAAATGTTATAAGCTTGATCGAGAGGAAGTTACCTTTTTTAAGATACGATTTACGTTGATGCCAATATTACTTATAATGTGAGGCTCTCTAGATGTTGAGGGAATAAGTGATGTAAGGGTCGTTTAGAGAGATACTGCATGTGACTCCTGTGAGGCATTTTTTACTTTTCGCTCTGTATGGTTTGATCAGTGAGTTTAGGTTGCTTTTTGTTGAATATTCAGTAGCAAAGAGCTTAAGGGACGGTAGCAGCAGAGAGAAAGAATATGTGAGACAGAAGAGGAGGAGAATCGAGAGTGAAGGGCAGAAAGGCACCACACTGCATCATCAGCAGAGATCCTGGTACACAGAGGACAGCAGTTACTTTATCTGATCATACGCTAGAGCAGAGTCAGCTGCACAGTCTTGCCTTGTGTTACACGTAAGGGTGGTACAGCAGTACACAGCACATCCATAACCAGTGGCAAACTCTTCAGTCGTGATGCCCTATAGAGAGCATGGAGCTGCAGTTTCTAAATAAAAGGCTGAAAACTTGTATTCCTTCATGTGCTGAGGATCTTTAGAAAAGAGGGAAGCGAAGTGAACATTTAACAATGACCAGTTTTATCCTTTCCATGTCTGTATGAACCATGGATTTTTATGAAAACCCATGGTTTTGGTGAAATCTGCACAACTTAAGGAAACCTTAGCCATGACTACGGGAGATACTCCAAAAGAGCTTTTATCCATGTGAAAAATGCTCACTCTGTAACATTGCCAAGGCAGGTGTGAGCTTTGGCTCCCTGCAGCAGGAGAGCTTGCCATGTATTCTCTGCCTGATTGAGAGCTAAAAGGGTCTGATTTCATTTCCGCAGGTGCTCACTGAAATCTCTCACTCTTCAAACACATCTTCTTAACCTTTTCATTCAGACTGTAACCCTTCCTTCCCCCAGAACAAACATGCTCAAAGGAGTGTCTGATTCTGCAGCAGAGCATGAGTATTGTTCAGTATCACTTTACAGAAGATGCTATAATAAGCTCATCACGAAAATATTTGAGCATCCTCCAGGAATGCTTTAGGCATTAGTACTAACATTTTTTTGTTGCTAACGCTTTACTCCTCTCCCAGGAGAAGAGTTTGCAATAGAACACATTGTTTGGGGCTTATTTGTAATGAGATTGAGACATACATAGAAATAGGCCACTGGCTACCACAGCTTGCTGTGTTTGATTTCTACAGGTATCTATTATGCATAGGTTTATGCTATGGAAAGTGAAGTGAAAGGACCATATTTATCACCTGGAACAGTAAGTGGTGAGGTCTGCAACAATCCTTAGTTCCTATAGCGGTTTATTCCACAGTCCTCAGGCAACTCCTCAGAAAACTGGGATTTCAGCAGAGACAAACTGTGCTGAAGCTGTTTGGGAGATCCAAATTTATCAAAAACAGTCCGTGCAAGTGTTGCAGGTTTTCTTTGTGTTCCGGGAACATCCACAAAACACTGCAAATGTCCTTTCCCTGGGGTGGCAGCTAAAAAGCAGTATACTGATGGAACAAGTCAAGAAGTAATCACCAGTCTCCATGGCTTTTGATACATTTGCTAGCCTTGACTTTAAAAAAAAAAAAATATATATATATACACACACACACATACATATATATATATATTAGTTTGTAATTATATATATATTAGTTTGTAATTATCCTGTAAGGTTCCTTCCAGACAGTAACATCTCCTTTGTAACTGTTGTAGGTGCCAAAGGCTCAACCCATTCATCAGGTTTTACCAGCAGCGGGATCTCCAGTGGATCCCGTGCCTCCGGGATGATGTCCCAGGAGGCCAGATCCCATGGAGGTGGAACTCCCAGGGGTGGTACAACTTCCACTGTCCAGTCCATCTGTAAGTGAGAATCTTCCCAATAAAGATGAAATAACAAATGACTTCCGAGAAGTCAGCAGTATTTCAGTTCAAGTATACATCTACTAAATGAAGGGATTGTAAATAAGAGAAGTGGCTGCACTGTCCTTGAAGCAACATTTCTCCTGTTTGTTGCTATATACTTGGTGGAAAGCTGCAACTAGGGAATTAGTGGAAATAACTATGCCGTAAATTTCTTTCCTTTAAAGGAAATTTGTTGTGTCAAAAGCAGAGGGATCTACCTGCACTTACCAGCTCAAAGCAGGGAACAGCACGAGTTTTCCTCATCACCTTGCCAAGTTATGGGGCCCACATCTAGGCAAATCAAACCAAGGGATGAAGAAGCCTAGTCTATACCTGAATGCATTAGCATGGAAGCTCATTATGGTAGTATTGGTATATGGTAGACAACTGGAGGAAGGATTAAAGTTCTTAATTTCAAAAAGTGTCTTTCAAAGTGTAACACAGACCTTTGGTGTCTGACCTGGGGATGTTTGGAACCAATGCTCCTGTATTCTGTATGTTTCCCTGTGCTACAACATTGCTTTAAGTTGTTCTCACACATTTCTTTGTATTTGTCCTTAGCGATGGGTGGTAAAGGAGGAAGACACTGAACAGAAGAAAAACATCAGAAGTAAACTCTGCAAGCAGTTCATCCTTCACAGTCATTTGACAGCTTCTCTTCTTCTTTGCTCTCCCTGTCACTGAAACAAAAAGTAACACATTTTCCACATGCACAAATAAAGTGTCCATTGAAATCATGGATTCTTGCATAAAATTAGTGGGGATGGGAATGGGGGACTGTTTCTTCCTTGGTTAAACATCCTCTGAAGTGCAGGCACATACAAACACAAGTCAATAAATGGAAGCTGAAGTACTCTGGACTGCAAAGGTGTCTTACAAAAGTCTGGGGTTTAGCAACACTAGACTCTGCAATTGCAGGTAGCTTACTTGGTTTATTTTACAAAAGGTGATCATCACAGTACTGTGGCAAAGGACCTGGGCAACCAGTAGACAAGTTAACCTTGAGTCAACAATGTGCCCTTGTGGCCAAAAAGGCCAATGGTATCCTGGGGTGCATCAGGAAAAGCGTAACTAGCAGGTTGAGGGAGGTTATCCTGCCCCTCTACTCTGCCCTGGTGAGGCTGCACCTGGAGTACTGTGTTCAGTTCTGGGCTCCTCAGTTCAAGAAAGACAAGGAATTACTGGAGGGAGTTCAGTGGTGGGCTACAAAGATGATTAGGGGACTGGAGCATCTTTCTTATGAGGAGAGACTGAGAGAGCTGGGTCTGTTCAGCCTGGAGAAAAGAAGGCTGAGAAGGGACCTTACTTATGCTTGTAAATATCTCAAGGGTGGGTATCAAGAGGATGGGGCCAGACTCTTTTCAGTGGTGCCCAGCAATGGGATGAGGGGCAACAGGCACAGGTTGAAGCACAGGAGGTTCCATCTAAACGTGAGGAGAAACATCTTTACTTTGAGGGTGCCAGAGCACTGGAACAGGCTGCCCAGAGAGGTTGTGAAGTCTCCTGGAGAAACTCAAAACGCGCCTGGACATCTTCCTGTGCAACCTGCCTCAGGTCTACAGGTCTACATGCTTTAGAAGAGGGGTTGGACTAAATGGTCTCCAGAGGTCCCTTCCAACCCCAACCATTCTGTGAGTCTGTATGAAACGTCACCCAGTTGTGAGAGAGAAGCATAGAAACATTTGATAAGGGGCATCTAGCAGTTCACTTTGCTTGTACTTCTAATGGGCTATCAAATTAAATTCTACTTAATTAAAAATACACATAAGCAAATGAGAACAGGTCACAAGAAATTTCATACCTCATAGAGGCAGCTGATATTTGTATCTGTCTACTGTTTCTAAGGTCCCCCTCACGTTAAAGTCCTTGTTTTGACATGAGAAATCAGTGTTTGCCTCCAGTTGCAGCAAAGTTAAACTGAATTATTTGATGAGGGGAGGAGTACTAGCATGGAGGATGATGAAGAGGGGAGGAAAGGTATCTTCACTTGCTACACAAAGTATTAAAAGGCAATTGAAAACCAGTCTCCACTTCATGGGATGGAGCTGTTCTCCTAGCAAGGCACTACCTCAAGCAAATGCTTAAATGTAAGCAGGAGCTGAAGTAATAAAATCATAGAAAGATTTCGTTTTAAACTGATCTTGGAGTGAGGAGAATGGGGACAGTTCTCTAGCGCAACCTCCTGCTCGAAGCAGGGTCAACCTTGATGTTAGACTTGTTTGCTCAGAGCTTTGTCCAGTTAGCTTTTGAAAATCTTCAAGCAGGGAGATGTCACAGCTTCCCTGGGGGACCTGCTCAAAAGTTTCACCACTCCCACAGTTGAGATTTTTTTTCCATACGTTGAAACAGAATTTCCTTTGTTGTAAAGTTGCGCTTACTCCAATGGGTCCTTGAGAGCATACTTAATAACAGCGTATTTTAGAGTTTTCCACTTTAGAGATCGACCAATCAATATGCTTTCCTGAACTGACAGCTAGGCCTAAAAGTGGTGATGATGGGACTATGAAACACCCTTTGCAGAGCTCAGTGCCTCCCAGTGCCGCTGCTGAGAACAGACACACTATTTGCAAATCACGCACTGTCACATCAACAGGAATAGATGTTTTCTCTCTCCCCAGACGTTCTGTACAGTTACAGATCTAGAGATTTCTTTGCACAATATTAGCAGCTTGTATTTATATGTTATCTTTCATATTTAAGGATCCCAAACTGTTTTGTTCGCTGCAAAGGAGATGCAGCAACATAATCACATGTGGTTTGTTTTGGTTTTTGTTAAGGTCACACACCATCTAATTAGACTTGAGTAGTAGTTCACATGTTGACATGCATGTGAAAGCTTCCCCACTCATTGCCTGCATGCTGGCTACCTACTGCTAAATTGTTACCACAGCCATAAATATGTAACTGTGATTGTAATATTGCTGTTGTATTCTGTAACAAATAAAGACAATGAATGAAGAACACCATGACCAGGTGAAATGAAAATGAAAAAAAGAAAAAATCAAGCTGTTATGGAGGAAAAAAAAATAAGTATTCAGGACTAACAGACAGCAACCAGCCTGCAAACCTGTGAGGTGTGCTGTATGAAATGGTGTTTTAAATGTAATTTTCAGCCTTTCTCCCAGCCTGTCTCTAGTGTCCTCTAGCACCTCCACAGATCTCAGGCACCTCTCCGCAACAATGATTTTCACACATGCCCCAGGCACCATTAAGCACAAGGCAAAAAGTTTGGCCAGACATAAACAACAGGATTTGCCAAACAGTGGAACCAGCCCCTGAAGAGGCAAGGGAGTGGGAGGCTGCTGGTTTTACTCTGACAAAATTTTTGTCTGGTTCTTCTGTTCTGCTTGTCCCTGCTTATAACAGGCCTGGCTTTCCCACTGCCCTCACCAATACAGCCTCCAATTAAGCAATCCCCTTTCCCTCTCACTTTCAAAACTGTTTCATAGTCACCCTCAGTTCAGTTTATGGCAGCAGTCTCACAACCACTGCAGGACATCAGCAGGGTCCTGTTACTGTCAGAGTAAATTTTGGGGTTGTCCTACACAGGAACATGAGTTGGACTTGATGATCTTTGTGGGTGCCTTCCAACTCAGGACATTCTATGATTCCATGATACTTTCCCACCTTGGCTCACCCTCTCCAAGAGCTGTGTTGGAGCACTTTGGTGGCTCGGGTTCTGCTCCCTGACCTCATGTCACCTCTAAAAAAGGGCTGCAACAGCTTTGTCAAACAGCTACTGGGGTACAGGTAGAGAAAACTGGCTATGTGGCCAAGACCACAGCTAAATTAAGGCAATTAATGTTCTCCACTCGTGGCTGCTTCATCACAGTTCTGCCATCTCTTTACATGGGAAGGAGGGAGCACAAGGTCAGTGTAAGGCAATGTGGTTTTGACTGAACAGAGTTTTATGTCTGCTTACAACTGGTTAAAGCATGTGGGTGAGTGAAAGGCAAAGTAAAAGCTGCATCCTGTCTTTATTTATTTTCAGAGATCACTAATGATCCCATTTTTGCAACCTTGACTATCTAGCATAATAAAAATAGAAGCAATGAAGCTCTGCATATTTGACACAGCCTCGGTGCATGTGTGCAAAGATGGTCTCAGCAGTTTGCTGGTCGCCAGGTCTGGGCTAGTACATGGCTCTAATTAAGCCATCCTATGCTTTCCTCCCAAGGCCTAGTGCAGCAGCCTGCAACTACTAAAACGTAGCTGTGATCTACCAGCAGATCTTTATTTCCTTCTGTGCCCTTAGCACTGGCATGAGGTACAGCAAGAAGGTCTATCCTGGCTGTTTCCCATTTGGAGGTTGCCCACTCTGCAAATGCCAAGGTGCACTGCCAGAGAGCAGCAAGGACCTAAATTCCTGCAAGCAGAAGTTCAAATACCTCCTTAGCCATAATGATGTTAAAGTTGCTTCTTATTTTCCTGCAGAGGGAAAAGATTTAAATCTGGGTTTCAACTTCGATGTCGGCATTTCTTGACCTCAAGTGCTTTTGTCTTGTTAGAAAATGACATTAGTGAGAGCTGACAAAAGGTGTTTATATCTAAAAGAAGGAAAACCAATCCAAACCAAAGCAAGTATCCTTAATCATGTATCACTTCACTTTTCAGCATTTATGTGATTCTGGCATTCTGCATTATTTTCCCCATCTTTAAATCTTGCTGTATTGAGAACTGTCCTAGATATCTTTACTGTGGCAGGGACCATTCTCAGCTGCATTTGAATTCATTTCACCGAGACAGCTCCAATAGGTATACAGGAGAACAAAGGTAAATGCTTCCTGCTGAAAGCCTCACTCACAGACCACTTAAGTAAATTCATATGCACATTATTGTAAATGAAGTATTTACATTTTTAACAGAATATAATTGAAAAGGTCAAATAACAACAAATAGGGCAATCTAAATCCCTCATGTCTCTCAATCAATGTTTCCACAACAAATAGACAGAGAGAGAGAGAGAGAAAGGAAAAGATGCAGCCGTGTGTGATTACCAGAGCAATAGCACTGAAGCACTATACTGCAGAAAGCACAGAGCTCTCTGCTCAGAAATCGATTTCTCCCATGGGATGGGGTCGATAGTTGTCTGACAGGACAGTATACAGGCAATTTAATAGCATTTTATCTAAATGAGTCTATTCCTCCCCGACACTGGCCTCATAGTTCATAAGAAGGCTCTCTTAGTAAAATAGATCTATTTATTTTTTACCATAACAGGAAGGTATCATTCTGAAGACACTACCATTATCTATTAAAAAACATTTATCCCCATTATTTGTTCATTACCCGCAACTCTTTCCCAACACTGTTATTCTAATTACTTAACTCACGCACATAGCCCATAAAAATCACTTTAATTTACTGCAGAAACATTTTTCTTGCCCCAGAACATTTTAAACTATAGGTCACCCTTACAGGAAAAATAACGTTGCAAAGCAAGCAAACTCAGTTGACTCAAAGGAATATTTGTATCTGAAATGACATTTTCATGCGAGAAAAAGCTTATTTTTTGAGGAATGTGTTACACACAGAGGTTTGTTGTGCAGTGTATCTATTTAAATAGTACTTATTAAGTAATAAATAATAAAGCTGACCTGATGTTATTAGTGCATATCTGTGTGAAGTAAATGGTAATGAATGAGAACCCATAATAAGCATAATTCCAAGGATGGATCTTTGGTGCTCTGGGAGTTTGGTATTGTGCCCCAAAGGCTCTTGTAAATCCAGCTGCAGTTCTTGCTCATCATTTAGAAGATTAGGGGCTGATAAGTGACAGTCAAGCCTTATTAGAACAGGCTAAGGCAACAGGAAACATTAATTGGGTAATTTAATGCACAAGGAGACAATAAATGCCTGCATTGTGGTTCAGATGCTGTTTCCTTTATTGATTTGTTCATGTCTTATTTTGTGAAATTCTCACGAATTCTTGGAGAGACTGTAAGGCAAAACCTAAGTTTAAAAACACAATAATACTTTTGTTTTCTATGGCTCCTCTTTACCTCTTCTGTTACTGAGGGACTCATCAGCAGCCCTGTCCTTGGAAACCAAGGAACGAAGACTACTCCCTTGCCCCAGGACTCCTCCAACAAAGCAAAGCAGAGACCCAAGGTATAGCAGCAGTGAAATGGTGTCTCACCACCCAACGTGTGTTATGGTTTCATCATAGCAGGAGTGCTGTGATTCTGGGAGGAAGCCCAGTCTCTCTTTTCCTCTAGAAAGCTGGGAGCCCTTAACAAAGCCCTCTTCTCTTTCACCTTTCTGAAGGAGATGTAGAAATCGTTGCTGGACAGATCTTCCTCTGGAAGTAAGGAAGACGAGAGGAAACTCGTGACATAGGTGTATCTTCTCTGCCTAATGCCAGAACTAATCCACTTGTGGTGGGTATTCATGCAGGGAGCACCAACTACTCAGACACATACCAGCTCTTCATTTGGATCCCATTCAAAGGCTTCCTTCCTTGAGATGTCTTTCCAACAGCTGAGCAGGAGGAAAAAGAGGTTCTCTCATGTTGAAAGAAACTCAACACAAGAAGGGGAGAGTCTTTACTTAGATATTAGGCACTCTTTCCCTCTCATTTTCAAGCACTGTAACTTGGAAAATTTGGGGTGATAAATCATGGACACTTTATTTTAATAATTTACATCTGCAGCAGTTTAAATATTAAAACGCAGTTTGAAGGCATGCAAGCATCATTAATTTCAAATAAACATTGTACACTATACTCTGCTTAACAGGATCCAGTCTCACTGTTTGTGGCTTTTGAATCATTCGTTTCAAAGGTTCCCAGCCACAGCCTCTCTCTTCCACCCAGCAGCCTGGCACCGTTCCTGCTGTGAGCAAGGTTTGCCGTGCCTGTCACACTGTCTGGAAGGGTCTCTCCTCCTCACCTGCTGCAGCAAAACTCACTGTGAGCAGAGCACCCCTATGTTTCAAGCTCCTTCAGGACCGTCACGTTTGAATTCAGCATCTTCTTCACACCTCCCCATATTTAAGGAAGGAGGTAGCCTCTCTGGCTCTGTTTAGCATACAATGTGGTGCTGCAGGGCACCTCTTAGCAGATCCCTGAAGTCAAGGAAGCCTTAGTAGAAGTGGCAGGGTCCACCAACAGCCCAGGACATCCTCTCCACCACCATGTTAACCAGTGCTCTAGCTACACTCTGCATCTCCCCAAGGACTGACTAAATCACAACAACCTGAGAGTGTCCAGTGGGCCAAAAATAGGAAGCGTGCACTTCTTGTTGATACAATGCTTGTTTGTAGTTTCACTGAATGCTGTGAAGTACAGCCGGTGGCTGACCCATGCTGCTGGACACAGTGCAAGGGTAAGTCAAGGCAGATATCCACATCTCAGGAGGTCTGACAGTCGACCTGGAGCAAGACCAACACATTACTTTTGGACCAGCAGCTAGGTACCCAGTGGCTGGGTTAAGCAGGTTAGCTCGTTTCCTCTTCTCTTCAGAAGAGACCCCAATGGTCCTTCTCTGCGCTGCCATTCCACTGAAGTTCTGAGTGTTGCAACCATGCTGAAAAACAATAAAAATGACCAGACTGCTCACAACGGTCCATATCCTTAGGGTCTGGTATGTTAAAGAGACACAATTAATAGCTCCATTCAAATACACAGTAATACAAATGATTGTAAGTGCATTCTCTTGTAATAATATTAATAATTAATGATTACAGTAATTAACTTAATTCCTCCTCCTTCTCTGTATCACTTTGGGGGAAAAGTGAGCATTAAAATGTATTCTGGTTTAGTGCTCACCTAGTACAAGTAATATTTATCTAAGCTATCTTGTTCTTACTCTTTTGTGGGGAGGGGGTTGTTTGGGTTTTTTTTTGTTTGTTTGTGTGTTTGTTTTTTATTTTTTCTTTAAAAGAATGCCTGAACATGGAAATAAATAAATAAATAGACTTCCCTCACTGTCATAAAATTTCATAGGAAATATTGTCCCTAAGGAAAAAAAGCGTATGCTACAAAAACAGTTCTTAAAATTCAGATGTTGTTTTTTTGTAGTCTTTTGCAATTGGAATTTCCACCCAGCCAAGATTTTTACTGGCGAGTTTTAAGCTATCCCTGCAATTTATGTTTTTACATAAACAGTCCTGATTTTAATTGCTATCAACTTCTTATACTTGATAGATGGTCTTAAACATTTTTTACCTCCAGAGACTATTTACTTTGCCAAGTATTGACACACTTTCAAGATTTATACTTCTCTAAGGAACAAAGTTTACAATAAAATATAATGTATTCCGTGGCTGTGAATGGTAATGTTACTAAACAATCCAAAGATATTTCACAACTGATAGTTATTTCCCTTTCACACACAGCACGGCACTGTTTTAGTCCTAATAGAGACTTAGGTTTTTAAAGAAAACTAAAATGCCTAATTTGCCTAATATAATGTTTCAGAGATCCAAGAGCGACCCCTTACAGAGTTCAACTATTACACTGCAGTCAGAAACAGGAATTGATACAGAAGTGTAAAATACATTGTCAAATGTACATGTAGTTACTAATTATTAGGCAGACATGACTTGCTAGATGATTGAAGACACATCTAGACCTAAATATTTGGATTGGATCCCATTCGTTGGTGCCAACCATGGGTCATGTTGCTTAGAGGAACCCCAGAGGACAAGAAAGGGTCCTTAGAGAAAAATATATCAAATCACGCCATCTGCATGCAACCGCAGTTGCGTTGCTGCAGAAGTAGCATCATCGAGCTCTACCAGCTGAAAAGATCTTGGGCACTGAAACAATTCATGGACATTACTTTAGTGACAAAGTACAGCTCCCAGCTTTCTAAGCGTGAGCTTTCAAGGGAGAAGCTTTAATTTTTTTAAAATTTTTTTTCAGCCGTTTGAGCTCTTTAGTAGATCTTCCTATATTCATCTATTTTGTAAATAGGTAATTTAATGTCACACAGCTGCAAGGAAAAGGAAAGACAGCTGTGGGTTGCTCTCTTTCTATCTTATTGTTAACACTTCTCAAAGATGAGCAGGCACCCCAGCAATAAAAGGAAACACATTCCACGTTTACTATGACCCATCTTCCTCACCGATGGGGAATGGAAAAGACATGATCCATGAGGGTCTGTAATTTCCCCAGGAAGGTGATGATGCAGCCTGTACAAGAGTAATTGTTGTGGAGTTTTGACTTTAAACATCCCAGCACCTGTTCTTGGTGAGGCCACAATTCCAGGTTACTTGGCTTTTGCCCTGGAGAGGAGACATTCCCCTGCAATTTCTATAAGAGATGCTAAAAATTCTAGGAATAAATGATTTTGTCAAGTAATAATTTCTGTAATTAGTCATTGTGAGTACTTGCCTTGGCCATTCTACCTCTCCCACCCATCTTAAAAGGATTTTTCTACAGCAAATAATAGCTTGAACTGAGACAGAGTAAAAATTGAAGTAGAAGAATAGAAGTACAAAGAGAAAGAAATTAACAGTTGCTTTAATCTGTTATTAAGCAGATATATAAATAAATTAGAATGATCAGAAAAATGAAGAGAGATTAAAAAGTAAAATATTATTGCAGATTTCTTTCCTGTAGGAGAAACCAATAGAAATGGAGACTTAATTCAGATTATGATTCAAAAGGCATGTAAATTCTTGCTTAAGCACTTATACTCAAATGTTTAAGAAGTTCTTCATGTTCCACCATCACAAAATTGTTTTTTCACGTGTGTCTGGTAGTTTGTGTTGCAAAGATTTTTTGCAATATCAACAATAAATTCCCAACAAAAAATTATTAGGATGTAAATTAACTCTGGAAATCTGTTTCAAGGTATGAAACTAACAATTCTTCTGTAGTGCATTTTATTTATTCTTTTTGATGCAAGGAGATAGATCTGACAGCAATTTTGTACTTGTCCAACAGAGGACTTATAAAAGACAGTGGGTGAGATAATTAATTTCTGATTATTCATGTTTATTTTATCTTTAGCGTAAACATGCTATGAAAATGATCTGTTCCATGGCTGGTGTGTCTCTGATGAATTTTAAATTACATGTGGAATATTCCTTAGAAAAGAGATGCTGAAAATATAAATTTATGATCATTTTAGCTCCTGTGCTTAAAAGTGGTATACACAGAAAGAGGTTAATGGCATTATGATTTTCAGATAATCTGTTTTTAAACTGCTGGCTTGGAAACTGTGAGATTAATAGCGCTGAGAATATCTAAAGGTAATAGGATTACAATTTAATATTAACTAAGTGTTTCTTGGGGGTCTGCTGTAGCGGTGCCTCATCTCTGGGATACACTACTGTAATTATTCTGTAGTGGCATACAGTGGTGATGCACAATAACTGCAGCTTTTTCCTGCTGCAGTTAGGGTTTCCATTCGCCGGTAACTGGTTTCTATCTGTAATACCTGTCATGAACAGGCACAGAACAAGCTTGCAACGCTCTTGGCATAAGCTGATGCTGATCGAGAGAGACCAGTTCTCAAAGGGTCCCATACTGAGCCAAATTCACAAGGAAACGTTTGCTTGCTTTTGTCCCAGATAGCAGAATCACAAAAAATATCTGCTCCCACTTCTACTACACTCCAGGACTGGTGATATTGCACAGTGTCCTTAGGAGAACCTGTTGTAGCCCAGGGGGGCCAGAGGTGACAGCTCTGCTGGCTGCAGGACAAAAGGACGAAGTGAGTCCTGCTGTACTATCATCTCAAGCTCTATTTTTTTTCCTCCTCATTTTGCTAATTAAATGTATCCCCATGAAAGTAGCTGGCCTTCTCCAATCCATGTTGCCATCCCATCTGGGATGGCAGGGTAGCTGGGTTCTGCTGTCATGTAGAATTGCCTGACCAAGCCACACCTGAAACATCAGTCGCACCTCTTCAGGGCAGTGAAGTGAGGGCTGTGGAGACTTTCCTCCTGTGGTAGGAATTGGTCACAGAAGCATTAAGACAGCGTGGCTGAAGTACAAGTGTAAATCTCTATGCATTAAAGGACACAAGAACATAGCAGAGCAAAGGCTACAGGACAAGCTTGTATTTGTAAACAAGAGCACAGTCAACAACAGCCAAGCTTGTAAACATCAAAGAAAGGGTTGACATCAGGATCAAAAGGCCTGAGCTTCAATAAGGCCGAAATACAGCTAGGTCAGCAGAGGACCCAGATGGGAGGATGGCAAAAAAAGGCACCTTGTACCTGGCATTGCTCGTCCTGCAAACACAACATTACTAAAAAGATGGTCAAATCAAGAGATGGAAACAATGCATAGTAAATGGTGCTTAATACTTGCTGGGTCAGAGTGTTAAATAAGAAATATTCAGAAGAATAGGATTACCTCATACTAAATATTGATCCTTCGAAGGTCAAACAGACCCATCCAACAAATCACTTCATGATGACCAGGCCCTGCCAGCCCCAGGAGTGCAGGGAGGACTCTGCAGGCAGAACCCCTTGTCCTCCAGGTCACACAGAAGGACTTGTACCCACACCTCATAGACACCTGCATCTTGCTGCTTATACACAGGCTTGAGTTACTGAAAACTAGGAGAGCATTGTGTATTTGGGAGCAAAATAAAAGCATTTAAGTTAGAAAAGCAGGGTAGCCAAAACCAACCAACCAACGACAACAAAAACCCCACAAAACCTATACATTGTCATAATCACTTGAGGGGGAATATTTCAATAATCTCAGTTTGGGGAATGTACTCACAAAACACAAAACTTGAGACTGATGGACTTCAAGGACTGCTTTCTGCAGAACATTAATGGGATCTAAATGCTGTTATTTGTGCATTTAAAACTCTGCCTTTCAGGTAATGTGGAGTTTTGAGCCAACAACTTTTGCATTTCACTCAGAGACTGCTTTTTGAACCCATGATGATCAAATTTATGTCAGCTGTGTTATGGGAGTGTCAGCATATCTTGTCCAGGCTGGCTTACTGCTTCTTCCCTATTGAGCTACAGAAGCTCCTGTAGGTGCACGCATGCATCTGTCTTATCCCTGGTGAGCAGTACAAGAATAGAGCCTGGACAGCATCCATTGCAGGATGATAACAGTATATCTGCAGTGCATAAAGAAGTGTTTAAATGGATTCCTTCTTGTGATACTTGCAAAAGCAGGCAAGCAGTGGTTCACTTCTTGTGGAGACCAGTTTAGATCACCCAGGAGCTGGTTTTGACCATTGCTAGTGATTATTACCTGTAGTGAGCGACCTAGCAAAAGTATTAAACATTAACATATTTCAGTTGTGCCTATTGACTACGCATTTTAAATAGACTCTACTGTTCTCTCTCTCCCTGTGGAAAGATTTATTTTACTTTAAGTATACATGGAGTTGTGCTTTCAGTACTTTTTCTTTGTTTAACAAGAAGCTCTCTTACTGAAAACCCAGTAGACCACAAAACCAGTCAGGGGCTTTTATCCAGGATGTCTGACCCATCGCCTGGCAATAATTAGTTCAGGTTAATTACAGTAAATCTGTAGATTTGCAGCCTGAAATCATCTCATCCCCTAAGCTGAACCCTCCAGAGGTTTCTTTTATGAGCTCTGCATCCTAAGGGTGGACTTAAAGTAATGAATTTGTCTCTAATAAGATTCATAGGTTTGTTCCCTAAGCAATGGTGTCAATTATAGAATCTAACACTGATGGCTTATTTTGCTGAAAATAGAGAAATTGAGAGTTTTTAATGAAGCATGCAGGATTTTTAACATTTTTGCTTAACTCTTTGCATAGTCGAAAAGTATAAAAATACAATTATGCAAAATACCGTACCCCTTTCTATGTATTTCTGTGTGTGCCAGTAGCTAATTTCCTCCTGCTCTATAATGGAAAAGGTTAATGTAATGACTCCGAGATTTCATTTGGAAATGTTCCAGAAGAGTGTCTGAGTATTTGCTGCACTTAATGGCAGGAAGTAATAAGTGAGGTTATGTATTGGTGAAAAATGTTTCATGTACTGAGAAGATTAATACTGGAGAGAGGCACAGGGGACACAAGCCTGAGGCTTCCTCCTCAATTCTGACACAATATAATATGTCCATACTTGATACGTGCCCTTCTGTAGTTAGCTCTTAATCACTGACAAAGCAGACAGTGAGTCTCTGGGGGACATGGTATTGGAAGAAGAGAAGGAACCAGGCGCAGGATTCTCCTCCCTCTTACAAATGAGTGGCAGGCACCTCCAACTGGGAACACTGGGCCAGATGGTACCAGTACCAGCACACTATTAGCATAGCAAGATAATGCTGTAACACCCTTCAAGGCTTTGACTCTGTCCTGTGTATTTCAGTATCTGTATTAATTTTTGTCCATAGTTATTGCATTTAGGGTGCCTGGAAGATGAACGACCACGTGACAGCTTTATTTCATCTTTTCATTTCACATCACATTTATTACTTGTTAAAATTTGGCATTATTGCATATGAAAGATGTAGCCCTTTCTTTTAATTCAAAATTTCAAATTTACTTTAAATTCAGATCTCATTCCTGTTCTCTGAGTCAGTCCAAGTCATGAAACTCTGGTTTCAAGCTTATGAGAAACAGATCAAGCCATTTATTTTACTATTTTAATAATTAAAGTATTAATTTGCTTTTAATTGCATTGAAAGAAGAGACAATGCTCAAAGACTCTTGACTCCACTGGAAAGAAATTGTGGAGATTGGACCTGGAAGGGGGTAAACGTGACGGTCGCCATCACTGGAAGGGTGGGTGCAGCTAAGATGTACAGCACTTGTACACATACAACAGCTCCTAATATTTAAAACACAATTTACCTGAGCAATGTAAACCATTCACCCTCCACAAGAGCACGTTCTGCTCCCTGTCCAGGGCTTGCACAGGCCGGCCAATGCAGGCCACATTTTCAGAAAGACTTTTCAATCAGGTGTGGTCTGTCTGCACCCTCAGCTGAGGGGAGAGGGGAGCCCCCGTGCTCTTTTGGTTCTTGAGTGCTCAGTTGAACATAGAAATCACTGTCCCAAAAGGGGACTTTTGGTCAACGCGGGCACAGGCTGTTGGGTTGGATCTAAGAGGCTCATGTTGGGTACACAAGACAGGTGTCAGACTGGACACGCTGCTGCGTTCACTGGTGGTCTAGGTCACGCTGGGAGTGGGGATTGAGAGCTGTAAATCGCCTTGCCCACTCCAAGCTGATGGGCTCACTGAATTCTCACTTTTTGTTTACTGTCACGCATAACCTTCCACTGATCCTCGCTCTGAAGGCTGCTCGTCTAATGAAGTCTGTTTTGATGCACATTTGAAGAAATAAAGGCATCCATTAGGAAGAATAATATTTAGAAAAGGGAGAAAAAAATGCATCAGAGATGCATTAAAGAGATTAAAGAGAACACTCTCTTCTCTAGGTTAAGCACTGATCAGATCCTTGCAGTGACACAATTTCACCTGTAAGGCACTGCAGTACTGTATTGGTTTTACATGGCAAGGTTTTGGTAGAGGCGGGGGCTTCAGTGTGGCTTCTATGAGAAGACACCAGGAGCTGCCCCCATGCCAGAGAGAGCTAATTTCAGCTGCCTTCAAGACAGACCCAATGCTGGACAAACCCGAGCCCATCAGTGGTGCTGATGGTGCCTCTGTGATAATGTACTTAAGAAAGGGTAAAAAAGGCTGGACAGCAGCTGTGAGAGAGGAGAAAGAATACGTGAGAAACAACCCTGTGAGCCCCAAGGGAGAGCAGAAGGAGCATTAGGAGACGCTCCAGGCACTGAAGGAGAGATTCCCCTGCAGCCCACAGTGCAGACCATGGTGAGGTCGGCTGTCCTCCCGCAGCCCATGAAGGTCCACATTGGAGCAGAGAACCACCTGCAGCCCATGGAGGACCCCACACTGCAGCAGGTGGATGTGCTCCCGAGCTGGAGCAGGCCCCTGTCAGGACCTGTGGCCCATGGAGAGGAGCCCTCATAGGGGCCGCTTTTCTGGCAGGACCTGTGACCCCACTGGGGACCCACACTGGAGCATTCTGTGCCTGCAGGACTGTGCCCCATTGGAAGGACCCATGCTGGAGCTGTTCGTGAAAACCTGCAGCCCGGGAAAATGGCCAATGCTGGGGTAGGGGAAGAGTGTGATGAGGAAGAAGAGGCAGAGAGGAAGTGTTCCCCATCCCCCTGTGTCACTTGTGGGTAGGACGTGGAGGAATCAGGAGTGAAGTCGAGCCCAAGAAGAAGAGGGGAGTGGAAGGAAGATGTTTTTGTTTCTGTTTTTACTTCTCACTATCCTTCTGTGATATTAACTGGAAATAAATGAAATTAATTTCCCCAAGTCAAGTCTGTTTCATCTGTGACAGTAATTGCTGAGTGATTTTCCTGTCCCTACCTTGAGCCATGAGCCTTTCATTCTATTTTCTCGCATTGTCCTGCTGAGGAGGGTGAGTGAGAAAGTAGCTGGGTGAGCACCTGGTGGCCATACAAGGTCAACCCACCACGAGCTCCAGGACCTAAACCTTTAATGGAAAACATACTTGATTTCATATTTTCCTGACAAGGTCTAGGATTGTATTTCTGGAGAAGGAAACCTGTACCCAAAAAAGCAAATAGATCAATTACTCATCTCAGATGGTGAATGCTTCAATATGAGCTGCTGTTTTTTCCACTTCAGGGCAGAGATCTGCAACTACAAACTGGATGTTGTGAGTATCCACTCTGCTTGGGAGAAGAGAGGATCTACACCAGCCTACCTATAAGTCCAGCTGCCCTCTCACTCGTTCATGCAAACAAAAACTGTTTCAAGACAAGCAATGGAAATCTGTTTCTACAGCCTGGCAGCTGAAACACATCTTAAACACAGCTTGGACCTCAGACTCATATTACTGAGCGGAGGGGAGGATAGGAGGATCATATTAGAAAAGGCTCAATTTTCTTCCGATGCTGAATCAAATTAAAACCCTACAATCTCTCATATCTCTCATAAAACTAAAAAAAATTGTTTTGCAGGTGGTCCTAGGGACTGACAAGTGGTATTAATTACTTAGAAAACTATTTTGGCCACCTCTCTGAAAACATTTCCATTACAAAGTTATCAGGCAGGGGTTTAGTTAGGAAAGGCATATTGGTTCTGCTAGCCCTGTTAACTCAATGTTGCAACATATTTTGCCACATAACAACTTCTCTCCCTAGAAAGACCATGGAAAAGCTCAGGTGTGCAGGATATCCATCTTCTAATCCTGTATTGCAGCCAGAACTCTCCTCACTTGGAACCTGTAACCTGTTAATTGCCTTATCCTCATTTATATGATAAGTGGTTCATTTCCTTTATTGTGATTGAATCCCCCCTGATATTACAAGAAAACTGGAGCTGCAGAGAGTGCTTGATTGGATTTCATTGCTGTAGGCCATTTCTTAAACAGGTTACAGGTTGACAAACATAGAAGGAGGATCAATATCCATCCTTTGCCTCATTGACAAGCTAATCTTTTCAGTAAACATTTCATCAGTACCTGCCATTTGTATACATACCTGCCTCATGAGGATGGAGAAAGCTCTGCTTTATAAGGTTTAGGTAACTAATAAATGAAAAGACAAGAAAATAAATGTGGTAAATCATCAAGATAGCATTTTTAGGAAAATAGCCTTTCATTGCCTACAGAATATGACCGAACATGTTTCCAACCATTCCTTATTTTAATTAGGCTGCATTACACTCAGACCTGGTGTCAGCTTCTGTTTCTGTAACTCACCTTGTACCGCTCTCTTGGAAAGGTCTGCCCATCAGCCCGAAATCTCCAGCTGCGTTACAAATGCTCTATAAGATCACACTCACCAGAATTAGAGATATTAAATGAGCTCAGCAAATCTAACAGCGATGCCAAAATGCCCTGCATGGGGCCTGCTTTTCCAATCCAGACTAGATGAGAAGGGCCACCACGCACAAGAAAGTGACATCCTCCTGTCTCATCAGAGGTAACAAGACTATTTTGAGTGAGGGGTTAACGAAGCTGGGGCTCTACTGATCACTTAAAACTCATGAGTCATGCTCCAGAAGAAAGCTAGAGAGTTACAAGTGTGTTTGGCGACATCTTCTTTTGTTTGCTTCTGTGTCACACGCTGAAATCTCTCCTTCCGCCACAACTACGTGGGCTAGAAACTGGCATTGTCTCTGACATAAATGAAGGCCAAGATGATTGCTATATTTAGGCTTCTCTTACAGTCCTGTCTATTAGAATTGCATGGCTAAATGACAAATGCTACAAAACCTGACAACGTCGAATTTCAGTCTAACTTGAGACAGAGCATGAAGACATTCTCTACAGGGTCTGGGGTGAAAGAAAACGGACAACAAACATGAAACTCTGCATTCATAACAAAAGTAAATAATTCTGCTGTTGACACTTTAGTAATTATTACTATCTACAGTATAAAAAAAAAGTAGATATTAGTGATGCAAACAGGCTGCAAAGCACGGCAGGTAATCAATTCATTTTACAAGCCCTTCCTCTGCTTCTAGAATCCAAAGCTACTACTAGCCATACTAGAGAACTGCACTATTTCCTCTTGCAGACCTCAAATCCAGCCAGCAGAAGGATGTACACATTAAAACAGCTCCTTTCCACATAGATGAGCCTCCCTTCACTGGTGCAGCCTCAGCCTTTTCACTAAGGTTAATAGCAGCGGGAGTGCTGGTGCAAACTGGCTGTTGGTTCACATGCTACTTTATCTAAGCTGCTTCTGTTCACAGTCACAGGACCTGGCATTCCCCTAGAGTTAGGCAATGTTAAGGGTTCTAGACCATTTTTGTATACAACTGCCAGTGGATGCTAGGATGGGAGACACCACCCTGTGCTGTCATACCAACACATCTATGATACCGTACCAATGCTGCTTACAGTGTGTGTCCGTTCCTTTTGACATTCTTAATTTGCCATCTTACCAAGTACTATAAGTCAGGAAATTTCCCTGCAATAATTTCGGAGGCAACCTGCTTCTTCAATTTCTCACTAACTTTCCTGTTTCTGCTCTTCTGTGACCTAAAGAAGCTCTTTCAAAACACACAATATTATTTACCAGTCACATAAACTTTGCAGACAGTAGAAAATATTAGAGGTGAAGATTGCCCCAGATGTAACTCCACTAACACCACTGAAGTAACATTAGAAATATTCTGGTCCTGCATTTTGCTGGTAAACGGAGGTGATACAACTGTTCAGTGTTTGAAGAATGAGAACAGAGAAAAAGTGGGGTAGCGTAAAGGTCAGGAGAATGCATACACATTTCCCTTTCTTCCCAAGAGAATGTTTCAGTGTATTTTAAAATAAATATTAACTCACTGCAACACTCCTCAGATGTCTATTCTATCATCTGTACAGTTTTAGGAAGAGCAAGTGGCAAGGAAGGGCTCACTTAATGTTGAGCAGTCTGGGAGAGGATTTAACATAACGTATTTCCAGGATATTGGATACCCTCTTTTCTCCTATCAAGCTGGTCCATGTAGGTCTGAGAACTTTTGTTATCCAGCCTTTCCAATTAGCAAAAGCAGTGTTAGGATACATCTTTTATTTGATGTGCACACAAGAACAGAAATATAATAGGGAGAATATATTCCCATAACCATAGGTTAATTGCTAGTAAATGTTGCTCAAGCAGTCTTGGGTATGTTGATTAATGGCCTCAGTGAGCAGCTGAAAAATAGCTGGGCTGTTGGCAGCATCATTAGCAATTTTAACTCCTCAGCTATTGTGAAGGGCATAGAGAAACAATTACTAACGTTTATAATACATTTCACTGAGTATAGAGGCATACTGAAATGCAAGTTACAGTGAGGCAAAAACAATCACTGAGGTTTTATTGTGTTCATCTTTATAGAAGTATACAAGACAGAGAGAGGCAAGATGATTTTTTTTCTTCTTTTGGACAGATTCTTGATAAATGCATGGGAGATTTTATACATAAACACAAATACTCAGTTCTGCTCATTAGTCCTAGTCTTGGAAAATGGAGAGGGACAGAGACGGTGTGTGAAAGGTAACACGCCAGCAAACAGACCCCATTTTAGCTTGTAGTGTCACAGCAATATTAAGCTGTGCCTTGCGACAGCACAAAGCCTGCAGTCCAGGGACTGAAGAAAAGAATGATGAGCTTTCAAGCTGCCTCTGATCTTTCAAAGCTCTGAATACCATAGCCTCCCTCAGAGCATCCAGGAGACCATGGTGCTTGTGGGAATTCGTGACAATACCTCTTCTTACCCAGACTGACTACAGTGTCTATTGCTGTTCCAGGAAGGGGATCTCTCACCAGTCGGAAGAAAGGATTTCAAAGGTCTTATAGATCACTCCAGGACATTTACACCACATAAAACCAAGGCAACAATCTCATTGTCAGGCTTTGGGTAGCCACCCAGGTCCACAAACATGGTCATAAATCGCCTTATTCTAACTTAGTCCTCAGAAAAGAAGGAAAGCATCACCTTCAGCCTGACTCTTCATAAAGCTTCTACAGTCTAGATCGCAGCCCCACGAATATCTGAAGGACTGCACCCTGAAGGGTGGGAGAATATGCAGCTGAGCTAAGAAAAAAGTTCATAGAAACACACCTACACACACAGCAGTGAACACTGCTTCGTTCAGGTGTAAAGCAGCCTCCAGAAATTACGGTCACATGCCCTGAAATGATGTACCTTTCAGCTCTGTGGTAGGCAGGGCACATTTGTACACAGGTCTGACAAAATCAATCCTGCATTGCTACACGCTCTTTCTGGCTCTAACTTAGAGTCCTGAACTCGTTTCAGGTGCAGTTGGGGCACCTCCTCAGTCTGCTCCACTGCATGAGCCAGATGTGCACAGAATGATCCTTTGCAGTATTGCTGATACTTTTTTCAATCCTGCCATGTTCTTTGGGCCCCCACCCACCTTCAACCCTAGGAATTTTTCAATAACTTCTGTCTGCGAAATCATCTCTTTACTGAGAGTAGCGTAAGGGTGATACACACTCACGAACAGTCATTGCTGCCTCCTAGAGCATCACTCGGTAACCCCCGGTTTAGGATAGAAGCACCATATAAAACCTTCATGAAGCATTTATAGTGCTCAGAGCCCTCGCTTCCCGCCCACTCTTCTGTGCTAGCCCCGATGAACTCGTGTCACTTACCTTCAGAGACTCCATCATCCATATTAGCATTCAAATCCCAGGAGGGGAAAATAAAACAATCCTGAGCTGCAGGAAAAAAAAAGATGGTAAGGAGCTGAAGGCTATATCTGGCTGGTAATGAGACAAGTTCAATTGTAGCAGGCTCCTGGAAAGCTCATCAAGAACAATCCCTCACATGGTTTCAGAAAATATGCAACAGGAAATTACAGCCTGAAGGCGCTGTGTTCACTAGCAATTCCCTACCAAGAAAGGGAGAGAGACGACAAACCAAAATAATTGAATAAGACTCTTTGAGCTTTATATGCAAGCTCTGCACTTGCCAAGGGAAACGGGCAAGCAGCCAAAAGGGACAAGATATATCACTAATTATCAAATATAGGAGAGAAATAGCCTGCTTGTTGGAGAAACAATTTGTGTAAAGCTTTCTCTGTACTTTCTAGTGTAGATGCTGTAACATTGGCAGCATTCAGTAAAAGCACATTTTCCACAATGTAACACTGGACTGAGGCATTTGGTAATGTACATGTGACAAAAGGACAGGGGGAAAACCCCTCCCATTGTTCCTAAAGTAACACAGCCTTTGTATTGACACTTCTAAGAGACAGCCTCTGTACAAAGAATGCAAGACACTGTAATCTATTTGTTTCTTGAAAGAAACATGTGGGATAGAGAGCTGTGTGCAGTGATTCCCCACAGTCATGAGGCACATGAACCCCTTCTTAGCAACACCCCACTAATAGCCACTCCACTGTTGCAGGGGATTTCTTCTCTACTTTGCAGAAAGCCTGAGTAGATGTGGGAGGATGAAGAAAAGTGGCGGCAGCAGGAGAGGGGAAGCCCTCTACATCACTTGTGTGGCCAGGCAGGACATGGCCTCTTCTCAGATGGTAGAAAGAGCTATGGATCCAGAGGGCACACAGCCATGCCCCTCTGGAGCAGCCTTCCAGCCCCAGTTCCCCCTGGAACTGTGGCCACAGATCTCCTCTTCTGCCTTCTTCCACTCCCAACACCTTCACAGACACCAGGCAGTACAGTTTCAGGTATCCAGCACCTTCTCTCTGTGACCAAGGCCAGGGAGGATATTTAACTGCTATACTACAAAACAACATTGAGAACTGTATCAGCCAGGGCACTTTCACAAATACAAGCTTTGCAGGTCATAAAATTCCTCATTATTGCTTTGTTTTCTGGAGCCGACGGTTAACATGAACTTTGGATGCAGTTGTGGATAGAGCAGCAGCCCTGAAGCTGCAGAGTTTGAGGCAGCTCCTGGTGTAAACTCCGGGCTCACTGAAAAAGAACAGCACAGAATATCAATCCACTCGTTGTTCCCATCACTTTACCTCACTTTGTATGGGCTCAGCTAAAACCCCTCCAAGTTACACTTGCAGCCGAATTAACGCAGCAAAAAGAACCCAAACCCAGCCCGTCTTTATTCTGCTCAGCGCTGGGATAATTTTTTTTTTAACACATCCAATAACCCAGCCGTGTGATTAAGGACATTTAAAATCACTCTTAGCGCCAAACCCAAGGGGGCACAGACGTCAGGGCACGGCAGAGCCCGCGGGTCGGTGGGCGCACGGAGGTCGGTGCCGGCTGCGGGCGGGAACCGCGGAGCGACGCTGCCACCTGCCGCCCATTGCCGCGGCCGGGCCGGGGCTGGCGGGCACCGGCCTCCCGGGGAACGGCCGGGCCTCCGCGGGGATTTCCAGCCCGCCCTCGGCGGGGGCAAAGGCTGCTCGGGGTTGGCGTTAAAGCCCGAAGGTTTTGGTAGGCGATCGGGGAAAAAAAAAAAAAAGGGACTAGAGCGCACTGTCAGCAAGTTTGCTGATGACACCAAGCTGGGAGGAGTGGCTGACACACCAGAAGGCTGTGCTGCCATCCAGAGAGACCTGGACAGGCTGGAGAGTTGGGCGGGGAAAAATTTAATG
>VWYH01002813.1:376907-418976 GCA_013399365.1 Pampusana beccarii
GCCCCTCAGTTCAAGAAGGACAGGGAACTGCTGGAGAGAGTCCAGAGCAGGGCAACAAAGATGATGAAGGGAGTGGAGCATCTCCCTTATGAGGAAAGGCTGAGGGAGCTGGGTCTCTTTAGTTTGGAGGAGACTGAGGGGTGACTTCATCCATGTTTATAAATATGTAAAGGGTGAGTGTCACGAGGATGGAGCCAGGCTCTTCTCAGTGACAATAAATGATAAGGCAAGGGGCAATGGGTATAAACTGGGACACAGGAGGTTCCATTTAAATTTGAGAAGAAACCTCTTCTCAGTGAGGGTGCCAGAGCACTGGAACAGGCTGCCCAGGGCGGTTGTGGAGTCTCCTTCTCTGGAGACATTCAAAACCCACCTGGACGCCTTCCTGTGTAACCTCATCTGGGTGTTCCTGCTCTGGTAGGAGATTGGAACAGATGATTTTTCGAGGTCCCTTCCAATCCCCAACATTCTGTGATTCTGTGAAGTCTGTGATGAAACCTCCAGGATGAAGCAGAAGTGGAGGAAAGACTCCGATGAAAATTTGTCAGAGACCCTGTGTGCATGACAGCAGAGCAATTGCCACTGTTTTTTCTCTTTCCAGCACACGCCACATCAGTCATATTTTACAGCTGTGCCTGCTTAAAGGGAGAGAGGGGATATTTAATGTCTTGGCATTTGTTGTTGTGAGCCTGCGATACCCTGCCCCTGGGCTTTACAGGCTCCATGGTCCTTGCAGAAGGAGTATCAGGTGTGGGACCAAAGAATGGCTTTCCCAAATGCTCCACCTCTCCCCGCAGCTGCCCTGGTAACTTTGCACTAAAGTGTGAGGAAGAAAGGGGAGACCACGGCCCTACAGAGACAACTGAGGGCAAAGGGTTCTTCATGATTGTCTGCAGAAAAATGGACAATGAGCTAGACTTCCCTCCTGACACATCAGTGAGCACCCTAGGCTTGATGGATGGGGAAGAAGTTGTTCTGAAAGTTCACAGCCTTTTGCCCTATGAACCCTGATTATGAATTTTGATGACCTCTTAGCACAGCTTTGCCCAGGCAAGCTGGCCTCAGTCGTTGCAGATTAGCAGGCTCTGCATCCTGGCCATGTTTTAATGGACTCCACAGGCCTCTTTACAGCTTTTCCTAGGTTGCTGCCATAAATAAGGACTCAGATTCTAGTCTACGTGTTGTCCATGCAACCCATGTCCGCCTTTTTTGTGTTATCTCTTTACAGTTCACCTGATATAACTGAAAGCCAACTGCATTTCACTGCATCGGTGACAAGATTCTTGCAATCCTGTGTCTTGCTCAGTATCCTGCTAGACAGGAGAGACAGGGGAATTAATTTTTGAGCAAAAGGGGATAACTTAAAACTTCTTGTTAGAGGATGTGCAGAACCCTGACAGCACTGCTCATGAAGTCAACCAGCTCAGAAGAGGAACCTTGTCAGGTAGATTTATGGTGGCTGCTACGTTGTACAAGAGTAAACTCAGCTGGAAGACCCTCCTCTCTGTGAAGGAGCAGAGGAACTATGGGGAGTAGCACAGCAAAGAGGGGGTTGCTCAGCCCCTAGACCACTGTTTTGGGCACACAGGAGCACAGGGATGGCTCTCCTTCCAGAGAGGTGGCCAGGGCACCCACCGCCAGAGCATCTCTCTGGAGAAGGGGAAGCTAAACCCAGGCACTGTTGAAGACTCTCAGGCCCTCCTTGGCTTTCAGCATTTATTCAGAAAGGGCTTCCTTAGCAGCTTGAAGCAGCAGATTATTTTCTGGCTTTTGGACTTGCTTCATGCTGGTCATATAGGAAAGCCCAAGCCTAGTGCAACTCCTGTTCTGTGTTCCTGCCACAAGAAATGGAATCTTCAGCCACAGTCTGGTGTGCAGAGCTCAGAGGAGCAGCAATTAAGCCATGATATCCCGCAGAGTGGTAAAGAGAGAGCTGAAACTCAGTCCCACCATCTCCTTCTGCTATGGTTCGGGAAAGGTGGTACAAGGATGCAACAGCTCACTGTGAGCTGGAGGACAGTTTTTTTTGGTCTTTAGGTTTTTTTGGTCTTTAGGTTGTGTAAAGTAGATAGAAATTATGATGTGATTTTCAAATTTTACTTTCCTACCGTGTAATAACTGAAAGCAGCTTACCCCTGACTTTTTCCTGTCTTCTCCTTAGAAATGCAGTTTTTTGAGGCTTCTAGTGCCAGGTTCAAGAAGGAAGGGAGGTGGCTTTCGCTCACTGGGTTTCTTTGTGCCATCTCAAGCCCCTTTTCCACCCTGCTTGGGGTCAAACAGCCTCCAGTTGCTGTCTTACACACAGTCCTTCCCTCACAAAGCCTCTGGAGAAGATGTGGCACTGCCAAGTACCACAACCACAAGGCCAGCAGCATCAGTGTTTGTAGTCAACAGAGCAGGACAGTCTGTGGCTTTGCTCACTTTACCCACATTCCGGGCTTTCTAATATAGATCAAAACAACCATCACACAGAGGAGCAAACTAAATGCCAGTGAGCACTTCGCTTTCTCAAGCTGTTACCTGAGTTGAAGTCATACCTGTCTGTTTTGCAATTGGCTGCCTGCTTAAGAAAACAGATGCTGAAAAAACAGCTCGAATGAGCATTAAAACGAGTCACATGGAGAAGTATCTTTAAGTACTGAATTAGACAGAGAAAAGAAAAAAAGGCTATCAAAGTCAGAGAGAACCACAAAAGCTAAAAACTTTCTTAGGGCATGCGTGACACTGCAAAAGCTTGCAGGCCAGCAGTCCACCAGCCTAACACGACTCCTCTGCAGTCCACCCAATCAAGTCAACCACTTTGTTGGAGACAAATCCTCCAAATCGAAGCTGGACACAAACAGAGTGGCTAAGCTCCCCAGAAGCGAAGCATTTCCAGGTACAGCTTGCAAGACTTCTTTGTCACCCATGGATTTCTTCTTATTATTGTTCATATCATGTGGCTTTCTCTCTGATCTGTGGTTTTCTAACAGTTCTTCTACCAGTTCTCAATGTCATCTTCCACTTTCTGGAGGACTTGTTGCCTAGGTTTTGTCCTTTGGGGAAGATGGAGGGAAGTTGGCAAATTAAAATCTGTTCACACAGGTTTCCCTTTTTAGAACTTTTTAAAGATCAGTCCCAGTTCTTCCCTAAATGCTTTTTTATTATTTAACCCAGAAGACTGGACATGAAGCCTCAGACCAGCTAGAATTCTTCATCTTCCTCCTGCTGCAAAAAGACCTTAGAAACCATCTGCAGGCCTCTAAAGATTTTTCTCTGGTATCAGAGCTGTCAGATTAGCCTTTTCTTTATTCCCAGGGCAAATGTGACTTCTTTGTGTACAACCCTGGCTGACAAAGCTCTTAAAAATCTTGTTCTGCTCTAACATAACACAAAATAACCCTTCTTTGCCACCTCCCAAACTCCACAGCTCTCCAAGATGTGCTGGAGAGTGGAGCAATACACCTACACAGTCTTTTAATAAAGATGGTTGGTAAGTCAGGTTTCAGTGTGCATTTCCCAAAAATCATATGGCTTCTGAGTCACACCAGCAGCATTTCCCTTCCTTTTGCATTTGGACTCCTACATACACTGTGGTTCACTGTGCAGCCAGAGTTCATTTGCAGAAGGCATCAACATCATGATCTTGGGTCATGAAAAATTAAATTAACAGGGTTTTTTTCATTGTTACAACCATACTTACCTGCATGGGCTCTCTGTCGAGCGTCTAAAGTGTGCATTGGGTCTATTTGAGTGTTTTTGTGCTTCTTCCATGTCTCATTACTCCTGATGCTCCCTCAAAATGCTTTGTCCAAAAAGCTGTGGAAGTTCACTTTGCCACTATCATTTTAAATAAAGATAACCACAAGCTTTTTTTGTGTATTCCCAGATATTTCTGACATTAAGAAAAACTAGGTGGCAGCAAAGAAAAAAGTCTGACTTGACTCAAGTAGGATATATACAGTTTTACATCAAACAGTCAAGGAATTACAGGGCCAACAGCAGCAATGTCATAATGAAAAAATACGAGTATTTTAATAACATTGATTCATTTAACATCAGCTTTTACCTTTCTATTGGTTGCAGCAAACCTGTGTTTTTTTTAGAAAGGCCTGTTTTAATTCTTGGAGATGATAATGCGCTGCACATAAAACGTCAGCCTGTTTGGAGATGTAACATTTGTCATCTGAGGGTTGAAGAGAGGAAGGTCCCATGGCTGCAGTTACTGAAACACACACGTCTGAGTGGGGGTTGAGTGGATTGTCTTTACCAAGAACATGTCAGCAGAAACGAAACGAAATACAAAGCAGGAGTTCAACAGAAAAAGAGAAACGCCTCTTCAGCTCTGGCTTCAAGTGTTACCTCAGTCTTTATATAAAGGGATGATGTAGGATCTGCTGTATGATTTATCATTTCTTAGAAGATCTTTCTTTCCTGGGCTAGAATGCTCCATGTTGCAAAAGTAACAACATCATATGTTAATGCCCTGGAAATAAAATGTGAAGATTATTCAACAAAGACTCGGGTAACACTAAAGGCTTGAGTAATTAATATTCAAAAATATTTAATTTTCAGATGTTCATTATATGTGTTAAATTCTTGGTTGCAGCAAATAGATTGTAACATACGACATCACAGTGACATATAATCAAGCCATAATGGTGCAGTTTATTACAATCGTGTAAACAAAAAGAAGTATTTCTGTAATGGCACCCTTCATGAACCAAATTCTGGCATACAGAATCTCAGCAGGAATAAAAATAAACATTTACAAAGAAAGAAAACCCCAAATTGAAGCACAGTAGATGAACTTGGCCAAAATGGCCCAATCCACATTTCATAAGAGAAAAGAAGTGTCATCAGAATTTTTGCTTACTTGCTTTTAAGGAAATTTAGTCTGAAATTTTCAGGGCATCAGTCCAGCATGTGAAGTATTTTTATTGTTATTGAATGATATGAACAAAGAGTAACCATCTCTGTATTATGACCATGTGAATACCTACCACTGTAACATCATTAAAGAAGACAAAAGATTACTTGGGAATGTCATTGTCTGTATAATATGACACCTGCAGAAGATATTCCCTAGGAAATGAAAGTAAGTTATTGAGAAGTAAAATCTAACACACTCCAACAAAGAAACTTCTTTTGTGCTTAAGTCTCTAAGAGAAAAAGTAGTATCTTACTTTCCTGTAACAGAAGTAAACAATTTGATTATACAATAATGTACATAATGTAAACTGTAACATGGGGTTTGAACTTGAAATACACTCATCTCAAACAGCTTTTAAATATTAGCACCTAAACTGTAACACTGGGATTTAAACAATTTTAGTAGCTCTTGGGTCATGCATTAGTTATGGCTTGCTTGACGAATACAATTTTGCCAGAAACGTTTTAGTGTTCCATGAGATCCTTTTAATAAAACCACATTAGGTCCGAATGCCACTACATTCTACATGTGCCCCCTTCATATGGGAAGTTTTGCATATGGTCCACCTGCAGAGAGAAGGCCACACAGTAGCAGGAGGTATAGATAGAGCATAGAAATCTACAGTTATTAAAAAAATACTGGAAAACTGGCAGTACATGATATAATTACAAGCTGGTATCTTCAGTTTACAGAAAGCTATAAATTTGCTTGTCTAAAAAGAGACATCCAACATGTGCTTACTCACATGCTGACACAGAGTTCATGCAAACTATAAAAAACCCACCTTATAAATTTTACCCTTCAGAAATGCTGCATATTCTTCATCCTCAAATAAACTGAAACTCCCTCAGAAACAAAAGGGACCCAATGTGCAGATCGACTCAAGCAACACGTAATTGCTTCGTCTGTAATGAGAAGTGAACCACAGCATCCAACAGGTAATTTCATTGAATCGTACTTCATCTCAAACACTGTTAAGTCCAAATCCAGGTTCACTTGCCATTAAACAATAAGACTACCTTTGAAAAAAAAAAAAGTTATTTTCTTGGAGGAAGGACATTTTCTTCATAATAGCCTGGATTTACTACATTTCCAGCTGGATCATATCTAGCCACCACAAACGTTGAGCCATCACTAGCAGATGCTTTTCCGACTCCCATCTTTTTTGTGTTCTTCCAAACCATTGCTGTGAAGTGACCTGAAGAGAGAAAAAGATATGCATTCATCTTGGGTATTAAACCTATGACATTCCCTTTAACATGTTGAGGGGCTGAAAGACAGAACAATACAAAACTGCTTCTTTCTCCAATAGATGAACAAGCTAAGGACATGAAAAGTAAACTACATCTGGCATTTTGTCTTGAAAAAGTCTGATCTGATCTGGTTCCACGCTGCTATTCCCAGCTGCATGTCCTATATCCAAATAAGAATACCTAGCAAGAGAATAATGAAATAAGTAGTTTTATGAATATCTGATATGAAATTTGACAAAGGAGTCATGCTCTTCACTCCCTCCAGTGTGAACAGCAGTTCTGATAGAGACGATTGTTCATTTGCTTTGACCACCTCATACTCCCCCATGGGCCTGCATGTACAACTATTCAAAATAACACTGCTTTTGTGGCTTCTGCCTAGTTGTAATAGTCACCCCTGCATTGTGCTGCTCCATCAGTTGTGCTCTCTATGCACAGACAGACCCCAGGGGAGAAAAACATGATTTTCTTCATCTGAAACCAGCTTGGGTATATCTCTTGCTTGAGCACTATTCAAGGAACAATGTTCTTATGTTCATTCAACACCAGATTGTCAATATGCAGTCAATGGACTGTGAATGATCTCCAAATTATATTTGAAGTGATATCTGTGATTGGAGTGATATAACTCGGTAGAAGACCCATGTCAATGTACACAACAACATAGTACATTTAGTAAGACACCTATGTGATTCCAATTTAATGTTTTCTACAAATGAATTTCCCTTAAAAATAAGTTGCCTTCTAAAAATTTTGGAGTCAGAGGAAAAATACAATATTGAAAAAACCCCACAAATTTTACTTACTTCCTCATTTCTCAGTTTTGTTTTACCCTTTTGTGAGTTTTTTACATAAAACTTTGAGGAAATTCTGTTACTTTTTCTGTCTTTTTTTTCTAACAAATAAAGGTAGTTTTTTGAAAAAATACCAAAATGAGTTGGCTAGCCAATTTCTTAAAATAAAAGTTGCGTTGTTGAAGAAACAGTGCCCAGTCTCAACTTACCTGTACCAGAAGAAAACCCTGGGTTTTGAAAGCTGTAATTTTTTATTTCACTGTACCATCTGTCAGCTACATCCTTTCCTGAAAGACAAAAGAAAGCTGCTGTGGAATCATGACAATAAACACAGAAGTGTAGGGCACTCACAGCCTGGCCAGCAAGATCTTCTGTTAGCAGCTGACAAGGATTTCTAGGGATATGGAGAAACAGTCTCACCTGGAAGGACTGAGCTGATGAAGAGCATTGCACTATCACCAACAGATCAAGAAACAGGACCATCCATCAGTTCTTGTCTGTGGTTAAAACTTTACAAGGTTGAAGTTAGAAAAACCTTCGGACAAGAGAGATCTGTGCGGCACAGCACTTGGATCAAGATGGGGCAGAAATCCCTTTAGTCCTCAAAGAAACCATCTGGCAATTTAACACGTGGAGTTTATTCTACATTTTTTTCTGCCCACAACCTTCTGTAACTTTCAGCCTGGAAGGCAGTGAAGACACATCACCCTCATCTTGGATGAGTGTGCCTGTCATTAGGCTTCTACATATGGCTTTCACCAGCTCCTCCCTCTTGGAACATGTTTGAAAAGACTTAAGTGAGCCTTGCCAGATTTTCTGAGGGCACAGGGACCTTTTCTAAAAAGAGGCCTCCCACCTGTGGATGCAGGTGTGTGAAGATATCCCCTTACAGCTCCAAGCAAACCAAAGAAAAATGACACTTCTGACATCCTCTAGTTTTCTGCGTTCTCATCAGCATGTGGCACTTCGAATTTCTGAGTGCATTTATTTTCAGTAGGTCCTACTTAGCACTTGAGCCATTGTGAATGTCCACTTTGAGGAACCCTAACTTGGGGTACTACAGTCAGACACCTCAAATATACGTGCCTTGGGCCTGCTGCTGTGTCCTTCTGTCCAGCACCAGCTCATCTCATCAAAGGCCTTCACTGACCACCGCTGTGTGAGGATGATGACTATGGCCAGTGCTGTAGCACTATATGTCTGTGGGCCTCTAAGGTCGATGTCTGCCAAATAAATAATCCTTCCTTGTTTTGAGTTGAACAATTAAGGAACCCCATAGAAAGGAGCAGATTCTGATAATCTGCAGTGGATCTGGTGGAGCAGACAGCACAGGGGGCAGGAGCTCAGATCAGAACTTGCAGATGCTATGCACTCAAAAGCCAAATGTTGCTTCCTTTCCACTAGTGGTTGTTAGGAAACTCTTGTGTCAAACATTGCTCAGGGCAGGGGCAGAGGGCAGGTTTTTCCCTGAGCTAATCAATAATGAAATTTCTGCTTAGCATTCCAGGACGTATAACGCAAGGCCAGTTGATTTCAGAGCAAGCGGCCAGTGCTGCCAAGCCTACCGTCATGAAGACCGCTGGTCCCCGATGGACTGCTGGCTGCAGAACAGCAATTACTCATGTTTTGCTGTTTTGCAGCAAGAAGTCTTGGACTCACACTGTTTTAGAAGTCAGACACCGCGCCGTTAGCTTCTTGAAACTTTGGTTGCTTATGAGTGCAGTCGGCTAAAAGGACAGTGGTGGTAGCCTGGCAAGCTGCCCTGTCAGAGCTGTCACTGAAAAGGAAATATTGAAGGAAATGCCATCTCTTGAGAAGTTTGTTAACTGAAAGTACTATGAACTGATCTATGCCACACAGCTTGTTAGGCATGGTGATCTCTTAGTAGAGTCAATTTACATTTTCCACATAAGAAGGCAGCAAAACCTCTCTTGCTTCCCGAAGTAAATGTTTCAGGAATAACAATAGGTTCCTTCCTTCCCCCTCCTCCTTGTGCCAAACAACAAACCCTGTAGACCTGTTTTACAGCTGAAATAAAAAACTTCATTTGTTACTCACACAAAAGCTAAAATGAAGACTGAAAAAGTGCAAAGAGCAACCTCCGTGCAATACAAGGCGAAAAGAAAAAGCACATAGTTTAAAAAAAAAAAAAAGGAAAGCCCAAGCAGATCATCCTACCCTAGATTTCAATGCTATGAAGGATTTAGATGTGTTTGTGGCAAGCTGGGTAGAACAGAAGTGCATAATGTGACTGCAGACATGTCAGATCTTATGAAGCGCATGTATTTTATGTGTACAAGAGCTTAAGTAACCATACTGTGTAAGCAGCATTTTTGCAGATGTAGGACTGCACTCCCACTGCTACCAGCACTTCATTCCCTCAATATACCGGTGTGACACAGCATAAAGAGTAGTTCAAGAGAATGTCAACCCCACTCAGCTTACTGTAGCTCTAAGAAGTGAACCTAGGCTGCACGTGACAAGAACTTAAAATCTCCATGGTGGAAATGCTGCAAGACACATGGAAATTTTGACAAACACAGTATCTCTTCATATTTTTAAAAAAATTTATTTAAAGAATATAATCTTGTGAAAAATTGATAACTCTCTAACTCAAGGGAGATGGCATGGTACCAGGTAAGATTACTTCAGTCCTGTTCATGAAAGGCAATGAGCAGAACTGTATAGCACAATCCGATGTGTTAATTCCCAGCCTTTGTGGATGAGAGTTTGCAACTTACTGCAGCCAGGCAGTGAAAGCCTAGAAACTGATAGCTATGCTCTGTTTATTCATGTTCAGGATCAGGTTATCATTATATGGCATTGCTGTCATCCTCCTTGAATTAAAAGAGTCATTGCATCATAGGCTGCGAGAAATTAAGGACTGACTTGTTCCCGGCAAAAGAGAAGGTGACCAAAGGACTGCATAACTTTTGACACGCTCTGTCTTGAAATCATGTTGAAGAAGTGGCCTGGAAGTGAATGGAATGAATTGCATCTGTCAAATGCCACAGGAATCGAGGGTGGTCCTATGTGTAACGACAGGTAGGTACCTGGTGATCAAACAGGCTCCCTTTCCTCTGAAATACTTTTCTTCTGATTCTTTGCCCCTTGGAGAGCAGTAGACAATGCAGTGGTGGGACACAAGCCCAACCAGTGTTGAAAGCGACAGCTGATACATGGGGGACTGAGGAAAAACCCTATTCTGAGCCGAGTGACCTCTGGGCTTCCCTGAGCCTGCAAAAAATGAACTAAGAACAGCACAGGGGTCATCAGAGCTTTAGCAGCAACTTGCATCCTCAGACTTGCTGGTTCAGAGATCTGACCAGTTTTTCCATGTAAAATAATTACGGAATAAGTGATGCAGTTATATTTAGTATCCGTTTCTCTTGCATTTCAATGTTCCACTGAAAACAGCTCCCATGTCCCCCAAGGCCCCCAGAACAGGGGTTGTTTGCTGTTCAAAGAACACAGAAATCTCACTCCCAGCCCTTATTCCCAACTATAGCAGAAAATATCATTTACTTCTACCAAAAAGCTTGCAGATCTGTCCTACAGTCAGCGCTGCAGCTTCTCTTCTGTAGCACCACTTGAAGAACCAATTAGTGTACTGCTGTTCTTTTAAAAATATCCTTCCTGTTTGCATTGCTGTAAACCACATTCACAGTTTCAACACTTTCTCTATGGAAACACAGTTCGACTCCACCCTTCTAGTGATAGCCGACTGACGACCCATTTGGTTAGACTTACTAGATGTTCATTTTGGAACAGGCTGAACTTCACACTAATGAGTTTCACCAGCACCATGACTCTCTGTACATATCTACATCGCACAAAAACTTGGTGCAACAATCCTTGAACTAGTGCCCAAGTATAGTTCTGCCCAAGACTAGGCTCAGAATCACCATAGTGATTTTATTTACCCAAGCTATGACCTAGTAGACTGTGCCTCAAGCTGCCTGATGTGGTCACAGGACTGGCCATAGGAGGTCAGTCCAAACATAGGACTAACGGATCTGGTGTGAAGTTCTTCTGCTGATACCACTCTCTGAAATGCAGAGAGATTAAAAGGGGCTGCTGCATGTGAACTGGTATCAGTACTCTTGCCTGACCATGCCCTGCATCTGATCAGTTGCCCTGTTTTCTTACTACATTTAATTTCTAACTGTTCTCCTGGGTGAGGAGCTCTATTCTGTGTGGATGTGTGGGGGAGTCTGAGTGCCAACAACTGTGATCTGACCAAGGGTTGCAGGGACCTGGGTGCCTGCATTGCCAGCAACTGGAGCACCAGCACAGGTGCAAGTGTGTGAGCAACAGAATCACAGAACAGTTTGGGTTGGAAGGGACATTCAAAGCTCATCCAGTCCAACCCCCTGCAATGAGCAGGGACATCTTCAACCACATCAGGTTGCTCAGAGCCCCATCCAGCCTGGCCTTGAATGTTTCCAGGGATGGGGCATCTACCACCTCTGTGGGCAACCTGGGCCAGTGTTTTACCACCCTCATTGTAAAAAATTTCTTCCTCAGGTCTAGCCTGAACCTCTGCTCATTTAGTTTAAAACAGTTATCCCTTTTCCTGTTGTAACACACCCTTCTAAAAAGTGCAAGCTGGATTAGGAAGAGTCACTGCAGGAGTGCATGGCTGACACAGGCAGAAGGAGGGGTCCTGGCTGATGGCCAGAGAGCTGAGCGCACAAGAGGCTTTGTACCAGCAGCTGGAGTGGAAATGCAGCCTCAGGGGTTTGTACACTCAGGTGCCAGCAGACACCAGGATCCAGGGGCAGCTACTGGGCAGACTGAGTGTCTGAGCCCAGCTGCTGCAGGGATGCACATTAGAATTTTATTTCCATTACTGAAATACATATATATAAGTATATATATGTTACGAAAATATAAATTTTATACAGATATTTAAAACTCTTTACTGGAAAAATAGCTTTTTCTATTATTTTATTCATATATATTCCAATAATGGACTTCATTGTGATCAGCCAGAAAGGGGAACAGGATAAGAGTACTGATGCTGTCCATGTGAATGCTGACTGCCTCTGCCTGTGCTGACGTGTGTGACCACCTGCATATATATGCATGTACATGTTGTACATGTGTGTTTGTGTGTGCACACCTGAGAACATACTCTCAGCCTCACAACTGGGGGGCACATCGCTGTGGCAGCCCTACTACCGTATTCAGCTCCCTCTTCTAACACTTAATTTCTCTGGGCCTTGCCTTAGCGTTTCTCTTCACACCAAAGAATCCTTAAATCCTCAAGTAATCCCACTAAGTTGCTGAAGACATTCTGATAAAACCACACACGCCATATTTCTGTGTGAGGATGGGCAGCGCACATACTTAAACCCAAGGTACTCCAAACCTCAGAATTCTCCTCAAATGTTTTTCTAGCTTTTGTTATCACAAACTTCCTTCCAGCAGTCCGAGGGGAAAGAGGGTAGAGGTAGGTTGAAATTTACCCCGGAAACAAAATATCTACCTAGATTGAAGTCATACTAATGGTTTTATGAAATACCTACCTAGACTGAAATCACACTAATGGTTTTAGGAAGCAATCCTCTACTTCCAGCATTCCTCATGCAGGTCATTATTTTATTTTACTTTATTTTGTTTAACAGTACTGTGTAAGCCTGGCGTTAGTAAGACATGCATCAAGGCAGGCTCTCGGTCAGAGCATGGTCCTGCAGGGCTGGGGTATAGGGTGTCTGTGCCGCTCTGCCTGCTAGTCCTGATCTATCTATAGGCAGACCCAGGTTCCCCCGATAACATATGTGACAACATACATGATAACATACAGTGGGTGTCTCTTACGAACTCATTACGCAGTTCATTAGCTGCGGTGTTTTCACGGGTGACAGGGCACGTTCTTCACGACTACACCAGCCATCCCAAACAGAATTTAGTCATCCAGTGCTTGCCTTCAGCCTCCCGAGAGATGAGGAATGAGACAAGGCATCCTGAGAAGCCTGACAAACTACAGCTGCCAAGGCACGCTGTGGTCTCTCGCATTAGCAGCTCACTTATTTGAACGCAGACAAAGAGAAGCCTGCCGCGGACCAGTTCCTGCAGGACTGGAGGGAGGAAACAGCTGTCAACTATTTCTTGGATTACAGGGATAAACATATTTCCAGCAACAGCTTTAGGCTATGTAACTGTAAAATGCTGAATACAATTCAAGGTATTCTTGTACCAGGAAAGGGGTCAAACTACAAGGGTCTTATAGTTGAAAGCTTAAATCCTCTCTGAAACAAGAAATACTGAATTCTGTAATAATGCCAGAAGACGCAAGAGTCAAAATAAACAATAGCATCACTTTCTTAGAGAGAATACAGAGTATGCTGGAGGTTTATTAAGTTTTTCTTTATCTAGGAAAGAAACCAGAAGACACTGTCTGCCTTTGTTAAGCCCTTGAATGGATGTCTTAATACAAATCTCAGCCTGAATGAGCAGGGTACAAATTAACTAACTATATAAGAAAAAAAGAATGAACTAGCTCCACAGAGATAAAGCCTAAGCCCAGATGAGAGAATAACTTTCTTTGAGGAACTAGTTTTCTCATTCTGGTACTTTGAATGATCCTGCTAAATAGGAAATGTAGAAGTGTTTTAGAGAACAAAAGAGGATGTAGCTTAATTTTCCCAGCAAGACATTCAATCCTGTGGATAAGAAAATAGTAACAAAATTCCTCAAAAACTGGCAAGTTATGTATGGGAAGAGTGCATTGAAGAAAACAAATTGGACCCAGAAAAAGACAGGCATTATACAATTTATGGAAGGATCCGTGTGTTTTGTTTCCAGCTCTCTAAATGGGAATTCTATGACTTTAACCTCAGGGGAAGGAACACAGGCTATTAACACAAGCAAGAAGGAAGAAATAAGCTCAGTCAGTGAGTCATAGCCACTATGCAAACTTTGCCATACATCTGTGTTTTCCCATGCTGCTCTGAACTCTTGCCTCAGAGTCTTGCAATGGACAGAATGCCAAATATGAGTAGATCAAATTGTATTTTTCCACCCCAGATTTCTTTTTCACCATGAAAAAGAACCCATTAGGGACTAGAGCTGGCACTTGCAGAGGAACTGAGCAGTGTCTCTGGGTCTAAAACTCTCATACTGAAATTTCCAGGTCCTTCAAACAGGGCCTCCAGCCTGCAGAAATGAGCTTCTGTCTCCCCAAGGCTGTACTGGAAATTCCAGGGGTAGATGGGAATAAAGCAAGCAAGTGGTCACTTTTAATATATCCCACCTGCTGTCTGAGCAAGCTGAGGCATGAGCCCTGCCTGCTGGAGGAGGCAGGAGGGAAGAGCCTGCTGAACATCGATCCAACTGAGGGCTCACCCCAGGCAGCCAGCCTGGCCAAAATTCAGCTCCTCGGGCATCCAAACAAAAGGCTGCCGGTTACGTGTTACATTTACGATCAGAAAATATATGGAGTATTTTTGTCTTCAGAAATGAAGGCATGGAAGAGGGCTCAAAGCCTGTTTGCTGACAGAGCAGAAGAAACTAGATGTCTAATGTAAGCTTCTGTCACGTTGGTTTCCCCTTGACCTTTTGCCCCCACAGTCAGGAACTGCTGTGTAGCATGCAATAGCTGTTTTTCCACCTTCCTTACCACAGCTGGCCTGTAGTCAGCCCCCTCCTTGGCTGAGACAAACTAAGGATAAAGGTGATGTAGAGGGCATTGATGGTTTACTTCTCTCCTCCGCTGGACACCCAAGTAGAACTCAAGACACCTCCTCAGCTGGGACATATGGAGCAGCCAAGCTGCCAAGCCCTTCCTCCAAAGGCACATAGCACACAGTCCCTTACCCTCTCTGTGCCTACATGTGCTCCACGCTCTCAGCACATGTAGTTGACTGCAAACGACCATCTTGTCTCCATGAAGCCTGTGGTGGATGTACTTTCAAAGCAGGGGAAATGCCAGTACTCTTGCAAACAGACACTCTGAGCCCAAAGTACACAAGAACGTACTTTACATGGAGCACTGTTGCAGTTCTGGGCTCACAGTATAAAAAGGATATAAAGCTACTGGAGAGTGTCCAGAGGAGGACTACAAAGTTGGTGAAGGGTTTGGAGGGGAAGCTGTATGAGGAGCAGTGTTCAAGTGTTCAAGAAGTGTTCAAGAAGAGATGTGACACTGCCTCAGACACATGGTGTGAACTGTGGGGTTGTCCTGTGCAGGGACAGGAGTTGGACTCCATGATCCTTGTGGGTCCCTTCCAACTCAGGACATTCTATGATTCTAAGACAAGCCATTTATCCGGTGCCTGTGAGACAACAAGAGAATAAAACTTACCTGGTTGGTCGTAGGATGCCCATGCTAGGTTTTCTCCACATTTTCCATTAGCAGACTCAGAGCTGTGTTTGAGGACCCTTGTGGTAGCCAGTTCTTCTGCATACCTAGCAAAGGAATTCACACATCAAGTCACGGGCCACAGCGAGCAGAGAGAAGGTGCAGGAGCAAGGAGGAGGAGATGCAAGCAAGGAATTGTGCTGGAAGATGATGGTTTAAGCTACGTTATTCAGCTGCAAAGCCCTGAAGCCAGGGATACTTTAAGCTTACATAAATCTAGGAGTTAGGCAAAAGGAAGGCTTAGAGGCCATTTTCTACTTCTTTCATGAGCACCCATGTCACTGTGGAGAGGGGCCTAGACCAGGGGTGTCAAACTGATTTTCACCGGGGGCCACACTCATCTTCACCGGTGGCCACATCAGCCTCGCAGTTGCCTTCAAACAGCCAAATGTAGAAGTAGTTACATTTATACAGTCCTAAAAATTACATTCGGCTCTTTGAAGGCAACCGCACATTTCTAGGCCTCTCACGGGAGTAACTTAAATGTTCTTGATGAGATGGAAAAGAGACCAAAGTGGGGATTCAGTCAAAGCAAATGTAAAAAACCCCCACATTTACAAATGAAAGAGTCAAATGCAAAACAAGAGCAATGTGCCAGGTGACACTAGAGAGGAGAAGGGGACCACGTGGAGAATCTGAGGTAACAGCTGCGTACACCAACAAAAGGATAAGCAGTTCTGTTTCTACAGAAGTTGATGGGTCTGAGAGGGTGGGTTGTATTTTATCATTTTAGGACAACAGGGTTAAGAAGAACATCATGTGTGAAAATAATTATTCTCTTTATTCAACATTGGAAAGGCTTCAGTACAGAGGCAGTGAAACTGGAAAGACCATTTGTTATTTCTCACAGCACAAAAAATAAGAGGCAACACACAAAATCATTAGGCCATAGATTTAAAAGTCAAATAAGACAACACTTTTTCCACACTGCAGCAGAAGTCATCACAAAAAGATGATGCAGACACCAAGACACATATGGGTTTGAAAAAGAGCTAGACGAATTTACTGGGCGGGCTGGGGTGTGGGTGATCTTCAGAGTTTATTAAGCAACAGCAACAAGAAAATGAGGATACAATCTACTGCTTAGGAAAAATATATTTTCCAGGAGAAATACGTAACTTTCAGGAGAAGACAATGGGGAAAGGATCACCACACTTCTTTTGTCTTGCTACTCCTTCTCTAATCATGAATTACTGGCATCTGCCAGAGACAGGAAATTTGTCCAGCTGAACATTTTGGCCCAAGCTAGTACTTCAGTCATTAGGTTCTCACTTCCTTCTATCATACTCCTCTCTCTCAAATTAAAAAAAAATTAAAAAAATAATTAAAAAATAGGCTTGTCAGTCTGCGAGATCCAGAACTAGAGGATCTGTAGTTGCTCCTTCATGCCCAATATCATCACAGTCCTGTAATTCTTCTCTTTGAGGATTCCCACATCCCAAGCAAGAGACAAGAATGGAACAAAGTACACATTGCACAAGGACAAAGTTGCCAGGGATTTGAGACAAAGGGTGATTAATTCGCTCTAGCTCAGTCAGTTGAAAGCGGAGATTTGTGTCTGACATCATCACCCTATGCTTCATTACAGTCAGAGATAAACAGACACCTGCTGAGAGTGACTCATCTCATGCTAAGGCAGAGATCCAATAGTCAGTTCATTTAACCTGTTGCAATTATTGGAACTGAAAAATAGTAGGAAACAGACCATTTTCAACACAGATAGAGAAGCATGGAAAAGTACCCTGAGATACACCAGGCATACATCAACAAAGACATCAGATACACCTAAAGAAAAGGTGAAGTTATTTGAATTTAAGATTATGCAAAATCTGTCTTGTCAAATAAGAGATTCCTTATATTTCATCTCTTCTATTCAGGTCAAACCATTTCTGGTTCTTGCTGTCAACCAGTTTCACCAGACTCTGAACATGTGTCTTTTAATTCTTACAAGTTAAGTTACAGAACACAACCAAAAAAAGGTTTCCTATTGTTATTCATCATAGTGGGGAAAGTCAGCTGAGACCAGAGAGGACTGTTAAGAATTCCAGAAGCACCTAAAAATACCCATCAAGGGCCGAGTGATAAATGTGAGGCAATGCATATTTGACAGAATAATCTGAACTATTCATACAAGCTGACTTGTTCAAACCAGCTGCAGCTCTTTGGAGACACAAGTGTTATCGACAAGTCAATTAAATTTCTTCCTCATTGTGAGGCACCATGTAAAAGAGAAACAAAACAACCTTTTGAAGAACAGAAGGAAAACCCCAGAAGATTACAAAGGTATGTGGCTGAGTCACTGGCATTGCATTTCTTAGAAATACTATATCCAGTTACAATGATGTCTCAAGAAAAAAAAAAAAAAGTGAAAATTAAATACAGAATCAGATTTTGCCTGATACCAGAGGGCATGTCCATGAACCACGTGCATGGTGCATTGTACATAACAACATGTGGCGGAGATCTCTGGTCTTGGAGAATGTCTGGGAGAACAGAGAAGTCTGCATGGTTATGGTAGAAAGCCTAACAGGAGATGAGATCTCATTTCTGCACCGATCAAACTGGCCACTATTTAGCTATTATGGAAAGACATTTATTTTCTGAACAGTGTAATCAGCATTTACTCCTTCGGGTATCTCGTTGTACTGTGAGGACCAGCCTGAAAAAAACTGAAGCTTTTCAAATCTACTTTGTAAAAGGCTGCTGTAAAGGGAAAGGAAATAATCTGCTTGTCATGTCTACAGCAAAGAGGACAAGCAGTAATGGACTCACATTTCTGTAGGGAAGACTTAAGTCAGACAGCAGGAAGATGGATCCACTGTACATTAAACATACAGCATTGGAGAAGAGGTAAGATGTGTCCCTCCTGACAGACTAGAGAACAACACATACTGATTTTGCTTTTGGGCCAGGGAGATAGACAATTTGATCTGAAATTACTTCCCTCTGATTCCATAGATCTCAGACCACTCTTCACTTCCTACCATGAAAAAGGTTATTTTCTCCACTATTTCAGCAGCAGTGGATATTCTCCTGCAGATGAGAATCCATCATCTGACAGAGGTGGTGGTGAAGCATGTTTTAGACAACTACCCTCTGCAGAGGATACACACCAGTGTAGACAGATGCACGCCCTGTCTGGAAAAGGGCACAAGAAAGATTTATACAGTTGCGACCACAAAAGTGCCCATGTGAGCAGCTGGTGCTATGTGACAAAGAAAGACAGGATGACAAGAGTTGGGTAGCGAGACACAGAGCAGAGTCCTTCACTTTCCACTCAATAAGTCTTCACTGAATATCAGCATGTCAAAAGGCAAATATTTTTTGTAGTATGCACAGCCAAGCCTAACAGAAAAAAAGTGTCACAAATCTCATCAGAGAAAAGAAAGGACTGAACTCACTGTTGGGCTCCTCTGTTTAACTTCTTGCAGAGTTTTAGTGGTGGGACTCCGTGTTTCTTCCTGTAGTCATTGTGTGCTTTCAAGACTTCTTCAGCAAATTGTTTGGAAGCTGAAATCACATCAAAAAAAATTGGAAAGGTCTGTCAAACACAGACATCAGTGAAGACAGAAAAAGCATACCCTGTAGCTAAGATGCTGGTGCAGGCTGGACTGAAGAACAGACACACACCACCCTCATCAGAATCACAGAATCACAGAATGTTAGGGATTGGAAGGGACCTCAAAGATCATCTAGTCCAATCCCCCTGCCGAAGCAGGACACCTAGATGAGGTTACACAGGAAGGTGTCCAGGCGGGTTTTGAATGTCTCCAGAGAAGGAGACTCCGCGACCTCCCTGGGCAGCCTGTTCCAGTGTTCCGTCACCCTCACTGAGAAGAAGTTTCTTCTCAAATTTAAGCGGAACCTCTTGTGTTCCAGCTTGAACCCATTACCCCTTGTCCTATCATTGTTTGCCACCAAGAAGAGCCTAGCTCCATCCTCGTGACACTCCCCCTTTATATATTTATAAACACTAATAAGGTCACCCCTCAGTCTCCTCTTCTCCAAACTAAAGAGACCCAGCTCCCTCAGCCTTTCCTCGTAAGGGAGATGCTCCACTCCCTTAATCATCTTAGTTGCCCTACGCTGGACTCTCTCCAGCAGTTCCCTGTCCTTCTTGAACTGAGGGGCCCAGAACTGGACACAATATTCCAGATGTGGTCTCACCAGGGCAGAGTAGAGGGGAAGGAGGACCTCTCTCGATCTACTAACCACCCCCCTTCTAATACACCCCAGGATGCCATTGGCCTTCTTGGCCGCATGAGCACAGTGCTGGCTCATGGTCATCCTGCTGTCCACCAGGACCCCCAGGTCCCTTTCCCCTACACTGCTTTCTAACAGGTCATTCCCCAACCTATACTGGAACCTGGGGTTGTTCCTGCCCAGATGCAGGACCCTACACTTTCCCTTGTTATATTTCATCAAATTGTTCCCTGCCCAACTCTCCAGCCTGTCCAGGTCTCTCTGGATGGCAGCACAGCCCTCTGGCGTGTCAGCCACTCCTCCCAGTTTAGTGTCATCAGCAAACTTGCTGATAGTACACTCAATTCCCTCATCTAAATCGTTAATGAATATATTGAATAATATTGGCCCCAATACCGATCCTTGAGGCACTCCGCTAGTTACCGGCCTCCAACTGGACCCTGCCCCATTGACTACGACTCTCTGGCTTCTTTCCTTCAGCCAGTTCCCAGTCCACCTCACTACCCAATCGTCCAGTCCACACTTCCTCAGCTTAGCCATCAGGATGCTGTGGGAGACCGTGTCAAATGCTCATGACCTGTGAGCAGGACGAAACAAACCATTAATGCTTTCTGTCCAGGAACTAACTCTAAGAGACACTCCCAGTGGGATGGTACAGACACACTAAAGGCTGAAGAAAAATGTGAACCTTATTCCCATCCTCAACAACAAGGTGATTTAAGGTTAATTTGACTGGCTTTCATTTTAAGATTTCAGCATGCTGCATCACCATTGCAAAGTCTCAGCGTAAGCAACAAGTAGGTCCTTTGAGGCGATGCACTAAAAACGCAAATTGTCTCTGTACGCAAGAATTTTTTGTATTAGTCAAAACACTCCCTGAAGAAAACAAATATACGAAAATGTTTAGAACGATGCAAATACTTTGAAACATGCACCATTCTTTTTATTCATTATATAGTACAAATTAATAGACAAATAATTGTTAACAAACGGCAAGTGGTTAGGAAAGAAATGACTGCTGGGGATGGTTGTTTCCCCTGTGCTAGAGTGTATTTGGTAAATATCTAAACTCCAAAGTTACTGCAAAGCTTTAAAAGAGCCCACGTTGTTACCCTGGTAAACTTCACATTTTCAGCAGCGCAAGGCAGAGGACAAGCAATAAGTCACAGCGCAATTCACTTCGACAGCAATTTCATGTTACCTCCTTTTATGACTTTGCTGACTTTTGCCAAGCTTCAGAGGGAAAAAAAAAACACAACCCAAACCTCTGTCATTGGTCATCCTGTGGAATTTGCTGCTATAAGAGAAATTTGGAACCTGAAACAGGGTATTGGGACAGTTAGAGAGGTACAGATAGCATCTTCAAAACAGAAGGACAGTTCTCACTTTATCTTGCTGAAACTTTTGAAGAGGTTGAGACATCTTTGAGTATTTACTCTGCTTTTACTGTGATACAGGTTTCTACATTTATTGAGTCATCAGCTTCATTTCTGAATATCCTATTAGCACAACTATCACCATTTTCCTTGTAAAATACGTTGAAAGCCCAAATGTACCTCATGACTGGAAAGTGTTTCCTGTTATTACCTTAGATTTCTCAGCTTCCTCTCCCTACTCAGTCCTAACAACTACAATCAATCATTCTCTCCTTTATTAGTGTGTACACTGTTCTGCTGTTTGTAATGATGCGTTTTCCCACAGTACAGCTGTCAGTTTGCACACACTGCTCGCATAATGTCTTCCCAAGGTGACTACCCAACCCATGCTCATGCTTTAGGTTGTTCTCAGAGTTCTCTCCAGTTTTCACAACAGCTCCAGGATGATATGGTAGCCTAAGGTAATCTCAATATCCAATGTACACAGAAAGGCATTACTGTTTCTTGCAGTACCTTAAGCCTTTTGAACATAGTCCAAAGTTGGGCTGACCTTTTCCAGACTAAAGTGTCACTGTGGACACATATCTAACATATTCTTCATCAACATGCTTTCAGCTGAGAGTTTTTGGTATAAAGTTGTTGGCATTACAGTTAAGAATTCAGCAACAGGAACCCTGTTTGGTGTGGTGAGATCTGCCCACCATCTTCCTCCTCTTAGGCTTTCCTTCAATTTCGTGTGTCACAGGTTGCACACCACCAGACCGATCAGGCATTTCCATCTCCGGTGTTTAAGCAACACACACCCTTTTGCCTGTCCCATCACTCTTATTACCATCACTCACGGCTCACCAATTCCATCAAACCAGAGTCCTAAACCTCTCATCTGCTGCACGGCCTACTCAAAGGCATCTATCATAAGGTTTCTGAGGAAAGCAAGCCTGCAGCTTGCTGAATTTCACTGATGCAGGGGTCTGTGTTTCCAGTAGGGGAATTTTAAGACAGCCTGTAGATCAAATAAATTGAAATACTCAGCTTTGAAGGTTGCATCACATACTCCAGGCTGCACTTTACTGCACAAAACCAGGTTGTGGCCGTTATCATCTAGACTTAATATCTCATCCGCTCAGCATTAAATAGTAGATAAACAATCTGACTGTAAAGTGTGAAAGTTTCTATTCAAATAAGTTGCTACCAATGACAATAGCAAACTAAAATTCTAAAAAAAATTAAGTCAACTGAAATATACGCTTTGTCAACTGTCAGTCTACCCATTATCAGAAGTATTGCATAATCCAGCTCTGTACTAACATTTTGAGTTACAAAGACCAACAAGACGTGGACAAAACCGAGTTTCTTCTAACCATGGCAGGCGCTGCTCTGCTATCCCTAGAGAACCTCCATCCTCCCCTTCCCTCAAAAGCGGCTGCTATAGAAACACTTATCTACCATGACTCAAGCTCATGTGTCAACCACCTCCCTCTTTGCACAGCTTCCCTTGTGCATGCTGATGTGTGGAGAGGGACACCGAACTGCTAAATGTATTTCAGATTTGTTTTGGAGGATATGTTAAGTTTTTCCATTTTACCAATGTTCCATACACTAGGAAGCCAGAAGTGAGAGTTAACAGGACTTTTCAGGCTCCCACCCAAATGGGGAAAGCTTCCCAAACAGCTTTGGAGACGTACTTTTTTCCCTTCATGTACACTGCTCAAGCTGCTAGGAAAAATTATTTCCTACTGCCAGGAAGTTAGGTTTGGTCATGAATCATTACACAGCTTAATAAGTAAAACAACTAAAGGTATTAGATACAGTTGCTTGCTTCTCGTTATTCAATTATTTACCTCTGTTTTGGATTCTTCTGGAACATTGGCTAAGATAATTACAGTGCGAGACCATGAATTTCCAGGATATAATGTGGTACAGAGAACACCTTACAGGATTTTCAATTCCACTGATCAACTTTGTGTGACCACAAAAAAACAAGCAGAGTCATCTACATTAGTTTTCCCCATCTTTTTCTGAGTATTCTGTTTCTCCACTCTTTTATTGTCTCTAAACAGTGCCAATATACTCACTCCTTCTCAGGTGAAGAGCTCTTTATGTCTGAATCCTTCCCACTTCTTAACTAAACCCTGTCTTCTCCTGCTCTGTTCTTCCCTTAGTTTGGACATAAAAAGAGAAGCGAGTTATCTGAACACATCTTCCACATCACCAGTTGCTCTGCATCACCTTTGCAGCTGTCAACTGGACCTACTCCACTGGTCTTGCAGAGCTGCAAGATGATGTGGGGAAAGAGTAACAGTAAAATATTCCACAAAACACAAACATAAAACCTAACCACCCAATACCTACAAAGGATAAATGCTGCGGGTAGCCCTCATGTCACCACTCAGGATGCACAACATTATACCAGGCATGCACTTGACTAGCAAAAAAGGTATACTTCTTTCTGGTTAAGTGAGACAAGAAAAAGCACAGCATCAATTTCTACAAGTACCATTGTCTTCTCAGTGCTCTCTGTCCTACTGTTTATGGATTAATCTTCACTGGCAATTTTGTACTTTCTATACATACTATGTTTTTCTGTTTAGCCTTCGGATAATTAACATATAATGCAGTCAACAACAAATGGACCTCATGGAGAATCGTGCACAGAAGAAAGTACCATTATGTCTGTCTCGATCCTTCTTTGAACATAGGCCTCAACTCTTCACCCAATGTGTACATTACAGGTAAATGGAGATAATAACCCCACCTTTCTATTCTGCCTCAAAATAAATCATTAGAAATGTCCTCATATAATATCTCGAGCAACGTATCTGAAGAAAGCTGCAAAACACACCTCAAAGGACCCACCTCTTTGGAAAGAGGTAAATGCAAAAGCCTAATACCAACAGCCTTGGCAATGTGACTCGTATTACCCAGGATACCGCACGTCACTTCCACACTCTTTCCTTCCCAGAACACAGGGAGAAACAGCAGTTACCCAGGCACAAAGTAGCCAAGTGCCAGAATACATGGAGAAGACACAAATGCAAAGTGGACAGAAAGCACATGAAAAGCCAACAATTTAAACACCAAGTATACCTCTGCTTTGATACTGAAATCCCTGCAGTCTCCCTTCGCACTGCAGAATTGCTCTATCCTACTCCGATAGCAACAATGGGGCGCAGAATGAGAATAGAGCAAATACAACTTTTAATACGCCCAACAGCTTCAGGAAAAATGCCACTGGAGGCTTTAGGGAACTGCAAAGTAATTACATCACAAAGTCCTTTGGTACTGTCCCAGACAGCTGAAGATGCATCTATTTCAGAAACTTTGCCAAGTACATTAACAGACTGGAAACAAACAAAATTCCTGAGTACAAGCTATCTCAGCTTTTAACAATCATATTTTCATCTATACTTTACTAAGAGGCCTGACATATTTATTATTAGTAATAAGTATTAATAATCTTTATTCTCACTTGAAAGGTAATTCCGTGGCAACTTGCCCTAGCTTAATCTTTTCCACTCTAAGAATAACATTCCTTCAATGGAGAAGTGATAGATATTTAACTGATGTCAGAAATATTAAGAGGACAGTTATGCCTCTACTGCATTTTGACTCAGGACTTTGGTTTGAAGTCACAAACACTCCAAGATAGTCTTATACTGGGTGGCCTCTGCAATGCCACAAGAAGTGAATATTCCATGTTTCTTTCTCCATATATTTGACTGCACCTTCTTCCTTCCCATTTGGGACAGTAACATCTTCAAAGACCGGCCCTTAATGCTATTCCTAAATATGTCATTTGGGAGCATGGGTCTGACACACCAATTCATGCATCACTTCCAGCCATAAGATCTGACTTCCTTCCATGCTAAACTCCCCTGTTTTCTCACAAAGCTGGCTGATTGCTTGGAAACATACAGAAGAAATGAAATCATCTATACATCCTGGAGGGAAGGAAAGAGAAAAATGATACTACATTCAGAAAGCATTATATCCTGGGTGGAGTTTCTTTGTTGTCTTTTACACCTCTCAACCAAAAGCTCAATATAGGGGCAACATCTCCATCTCATAAAATAGGCATTTATGGGAGATATCATAATTGTTGGTAGAATATTTCCCTTCCAACCTGAATTATCCTATGACCCTACTAAAAGTTAGAAGAGAAAGTATGGCTTAAAGGCATGAAAGGAATTGGGGGGTTATAATTAGACACGACTTTGAATGGGAATAGTTTCCTGACACTTTCTTGTGTTTATCAGACTGCTCAAAATAGTTTTCCCTTCAGCTCAGGAGATCCCTCTTCAGGGAGAAGATTCTCTGATGTCCTTCAGCATTTAGTTTTGCCTGAACTGTTCTTACACACCTGCAATAAGCTAGGATGAGCTTCAGGACAACAGTAAGATGTCTGAGTTAATTGAATGTGATGGACAAACTCCCCACTCATTTTATTATCTGGGTTTCATCTGCAGCAAACTGGCAACTTAATAACCTTGCATTACCTGTGCCATATGACGTAACTCACTATTTTCCCCCATTTGAGGCATATTGCCGGAGAATATGAAGCCGTCGGTGTAATAAAATGTTTCAATGACATTAGTCATGTCACTATTTGATTGCAAATCCTATTCTTGCTCTAATAGACAGTGCTGATTACTTCCTCACTTAAGGCTTTTTATAAACTGTTAGGCAATTGACTGCCCTGATTAAAAAGGAACACCTGGTAAACTGGAAACTGCACAGCTCCGAGAGGCAGCAGAGCCTTCTGTGATTTAAGCCTTTAAAAAATAAAAGCAACACTAATCAGCAGTGTTGAGCAGTGACAGAAGCAAGTTCTCACTTTCACTGGAGGCAAGGGTTGGGGGAGAAGTCCTCTGCTTGCAGCCTCTCCTCCAAACATTCAGACCAACAAGCGTGTCAACAAGGAGTCACTACCATGGAGTGGTCATCTTGCATAAGGCTGGAACTGACTGATCATCCTATCTAGAGAAGTCAGTGTTGGCTTTGCAGGAGAGACAATCAAAAGCACTCTTTTTATTACTATTCTGCCATGGAGAACAACTAAATATTGTAATCATGGCACACACCCGTGCAGACAACCCTTGTAGGCAGTTACTGTGTAAGCTGTTAACCCTTTTTAAAAGGCTAAGGAGACCCTCTCATTAGCAAAGCCTTGTATTACTGAATCTAATTGCCATACAACACCCAGGGTAAATTCGCTTCAAAATACAAAGCCACAAGTGAGCTGCGTGCATCAGACCTGACCACACTACGTAGAAGGAGAAAATGAATCTTCTCCATTCCTTCTCTTCCTCCCAACATCATATTTTCTTAGAGTTTCTAATTACAATAATTTCTGAAGAAAATAAGGTGCAATTGTATTCACTAATGAATAACACCAGAAACCACAACTTCCCTACTACCAAATCTGAGCTTCAGCCATTAGGTTATGATTCCACCTTATAACAGTGTCTGCAAGACAGCAGCACGATACTACATTCTTCAGCAAGTACCCTATTTCCTCAAAAATAAGACCTACACTGCAAACAAGCCCTAGCATGACTTTTCGGGATTTTTGATGATGCTTGAAATATAAAGCCTACTGCAAAAATAAGCCCTAATTACAGTTCGTAAAAAAAAGTAAATTTAAATAGTGTCCAGGCAACTATACATGTAAAAAAGTAAAATTAATTTGTAACAGAATGCAGCAGGACAGATGTGATAAATGTCATAGAATGTGATGACATGACTATATTTGAATAAATGTTGATTTTTTTCTTCAAGAGTAAATGTAGATTGTTGTTCACGGAAAAATAAGACACCCCCTGAAAATAAGCCCTAACACATCTTTTGGAGCAAAAATTAATATAACAGCCTGTCTTATTTTCAGGGAAACAAAATAACAACTCTTTTAAGCCTTGTGTAAGTCACTTGCCTGTCTAACTTGAGTAATTTTTGCTGGCCACTTATTCATATTTTGGATCCTGCATATTCTTGTGCTCTGTGGATGGGCAGCAATAAAGGCAACCTTGTTGGCACCCGGTGCCAAGTTCATTCTGCATAGGACTGTTAGCTGTCTGGTGCCAACCAAAGTCCTTGCAAAGTGAAGAAATTTGCCAAGAAGAACCAAAGAAAGGTAGAACTATCCCACTTCTCCTGGGATACGATCTGCCATTTTATACCTCTACCGTTTATGTTCTACCATTGCTCGTGGTAACCATACCTGAACCAGCTTTCACCTCATTAGCTCCAACACCCTCCCATCTTGATTTTCTGCCAAGGACATCCAGGCTAGCTGGGGCAATGATCAAAATATGTTTATTTATGCACTTCCCTGGGGCATGGAAATACAGCCATGCACATTTCTCCTGATCACTGAGGTGTAAACTCACCTATCCAGTAGTTCAGACCAGACAGGGAGACACAGGAAGCTTTCTTTACCCATATTTACCATCAGTTACATCATCTCATTCTCATCCCCCTGCTAAACAGGTTAAACCCCAGTTTTCATGCCTCAAAATCTTGATGAACATGGTCTTTATTTCATAGAATCATAGAATGGTTTGGGTTCGAAAGGACCTTCAAAGCTCATCTAGTCCAACCCCCTGCAATGAGCAGGGACATCTTTAACCACATCAGGTTGCTCAGAGCCCCGTCCAGCCTGGCCTTGAATGTCTCCAGGGATGGGGCATCTACCACCTCTCTGGGAAACCTGGGCCAGTGTTTTATCACCCTCATAATAAAAGATTTCGCCCTTATATCTAGTCTGAATTTAATATATTTAAATGATCAAATAGGCATATTGCCCCCACACTATCCCCAGAAGTAAAATTCAACCTAAACCCCAAAATCTTTAAACCTCTTGATTTCAATGTTCCTTCTGCAGCTCCTGTTGGTTACTCACCGGCCCAGCACTTGAGAGCCAAAGAATAAAAGAGACTGCAGTATACACTTATACCCAGGGACTGCAGTTCCAAAGGGAAGCCCTTTGCATCTCTCCAGAAAGCCAGTGGCACACCTACAGCATTGTCATGGACAACTCCTCCTGTGACCTGCCATACGGGCAGTCCAGGGGCATATACTCCTCACAGTCGTAAGTCCTCACACAGTGGAGCTGTAGAAGCTATAGGAGAACTATCAAAGTATGAACATCAGGAAACACTTTTCCATTATTAGGGTGACTGAGCACTGGCACAGGTTGCCCAGAGAGGTTGTGGAGTCTCTGGCCTTGCAGATATTACAGAGCCATGTGAACAGTCCTGGGCAAACAGCTTTAGGTGTCCCTGCTTAAGCAGAGGAGTTGGACCAATACCTCTGGAGGCCTCTTCCCACCCGAACTACTCTGTGATTCTAAGCTGAGAGATCTATTTTAGTAACAGGTCTTCACAAGGGAAAATTCAAGAACAGGTTACACCCTACCACAGTTCACCTCAAATAACTTCTTGAGGATCACTTACTAAAGTGCCCAGCACGTTCCAATGGCCCACAAAATTTAGAAGTGTGACAAACACACAGGGTATAATTAAGCACTTATTCAATAACTTCTTCCCATCTGCCTGTCACAAACTATCATCAGAGCTGTCTCATGGAAAACAGTCCCCCTGCCTCCCACATTTACACTTACAACAGGGTATGGAGACTTCAGCAATACACGCAACCCCATTTCAGCTTTGTGACACACAGGTGTCACAGGGACAGCCTTCATGATTTGAGTCAGAAGGCAGCTCCCAAACATCACACCTGCAACAGCGGCATAACAGAGCTCCAGCAGGACAGTTGCCTTACTGTTTCACGCAACTCTGCAACAATCATGCTTAAAGCCGAGACCAGGCAAAGCCCACATGACTTCTGTTCAAAGCCAAGATTTGCTCTGGTTAACTCAGTTCAGTCAACTCTAAATTATACTAAAAAATGTTTGTGGTGGCCTTAAACAGGTCTATATTGTCTTTCTCCATAACACCTCTGACTACTATGGTCTCCTCATACCTGCTGGCCCAGGAGGCAGTTCTGAAGCCAAGCTGCTGGCCACCTACCTGGCCTCACCTCGCCCCACTCTGCAGGGCCACCCAGCCCAGCTCTGGCAGAGCTGCTGGTCAGACCTTCAAGGATTGGGGAGAACTTGCTCACATCTGCCTGTAAAAACATAACACAGATACGCTCCACTAATCTTTCAGAGAACAGCATGCCCTTGACCAAAACAGTGGTCTGAAATAGCCTTCCGGCCTGTTGAGATATGTGATGCACACAAAGCGGTTAGGATCGAGAGACTCATTTTCTCATACTTTTTGTTCTTGCACGTAGTGCAGCATCTAAGGCAAATTCAAACCTAGACAAGATGGATACTATCACCTGCACTGACAGAAAACTAAGGGTTTGAATGTTTTCACTGAATTCCAATAATAAAAGCTCTCTTCTTGCTTAATTTTAGGGGTTTGTTTTGTTTTGTTTTTCAGAAAGATTTCTTGGAAGGTTCAGAAAGAAGACCTGATGCTTTTTGATGTGCAGCTCTGTGTCATGGGAAACCTTGGTAGGTATCTCAGTTACTACAGACCACCACATTCCATCCTATTCTTTGCGAACCCTTGATACTTGTTTTGGTATTTATCTGCTTTGAGCATGAGGCACCAAGACTACTAATCTAACAGTAAACAGAAGCAACCACTGTTGTGCAGGATGGTCCCTGCATTGTACTCCTCTCTCTCACTGAAACCCCAATGGTCCAACAGACAGGTAAAAACTGGGCCCAGAACACTGTTTGCCAAAGGCTGATGCCTTCCTGGCAGATTTTTCTCTATTTGCCATTTACTGAACTCCAAGTAATCAGTGCCTTCTGTAGGCAAAAACTGGAGAAGTGTGACTGAATTAACGTGATTTTTAAAAGGCCCTTTTCCCACCACACCTCCACTTTGGTTCTGGTGTAAAGAGAAACAGCCAGAAACTTGTTTTAACAACAAGTTCTGCAAACACCCTGCTGTTACCAAACACGAGTGCTTGGTTGCTAGCAGTTCAGACCCATTCATTTCCTCTCTCCCCACCAGTTCTGTAAAACCAGCCAACACAAAACACCTTGTCATTTTGCCAGCTTGTATCACATTTCTCAGAAAGCAAACAGGTCACTTCTCCAGTATGCTTGTACTTTTTTGTTATGACCTGCTTACAGCCGTCTCCTATCAAGATGCTAAAGTACAAGTTTGCACTTCAGATCAGCTGAAGCTGCAGTTCACTCTGCAAAAAAACCCACAACAGTCCTTCTAATTGTGCCGCAAAGGTGCATCGTAAGGGTTAAAAACCAGCACATGCTTCTAAGGAAGATTAAAACCTTAATGGAAAACTGCACTGAGTTTAGTTCTGTCTCTCTTCTTTTTGTCAAACCCCTTTCTCGGCCCTTATTTTCGTACTGACTCAACAAGCGGCACAGCGGGTAACTCCCAGCCTTTTTTTCTGGAGCCCCACCCACATTTGCAGAAACGGGGGGTGGGGGGGAGAGAGAACACAAAATAAAAGGAAAATAAACCCAAACGCTGTAAAAAGACAGCTGGTATTTACTGAGCACGTCCTTGTCTTTGTCTGATGGCGTTTGCATCCACCAGCCAGAAGAAACAAGGCGATTCCCCTGCCTGTTTTTTATAGGGAGTGAGTGGGGCGAGCTCCCTTCCCCCGTCAGGCAGGGCTGGAGGGGAAGCGGAAGAAATGAGACTTTTGGCAGTCTTTTTTCTCCCCTCATCCCAGCCTTTTCTGGAGACTCCCACAGCGCAGCAGAACCACCTGCTCTCCAGAGCGGAGAAGTGGAGGCAGCAGCCAGCTGCTTCCCCCAGCATCGCCCGCAGCTGCTGGCATGGAGGGAGAGGTGATGGATGGACAGACGGATGGATGGACGGATGGATATCCCCTCTGGGGCCAGGGCTGCCCGCAGGACCCTGGCTTCTGACCCAGCACAGCTGTGAGGGGGTCAGAGACCACCCGACGTGGCAACCCGAGCAACAGCTCACCATCGCCTCACTTCCTGCAGAAAATGCTAACCCAGGTCTTTTAGTTTGGGGATCTGCAGGGAAGGGGGCCTGCGCCACCCTTTAATCCTAATGCTGTTTGTAAAGAGAAGACCACGGGGAGGGAAAGAAAGGGTCCCTGTGTTTGGATTAAGTATTTGCAGGAGTTATCGCCATGGGAGGTGTTTGTCTGAACCTGATGAGGGAGTTTCAGTATGAATTTAGACTCAGCAGCCTGCAGTTTCCAAGGAAGAAAGCTGAGTCAGAGGTACCTGCGTCTTCCAACGCTCAGCTCTGTTTGACGAAGCAAAACCAACGCTCAGTCTCTAGCTCTGGTACTTGCAAAGAACATCGCTTCAAATGTAATCCAACAGCTAGTAACAGAACATCATTACAGAGCTTTTGTCAAAGAACTGAGATTTTCAACAGGAGGATTTCTTTGCCTGGGCACACTTGGGACTCATGATAGATTTACCAAAGACAGAAAGTTAAAGAAACTGAAGACATTTATTCTAAAATAGTGGCCCCACTTTATATGAGTTAGAGCATCCTTAAATTTATATACTTGCACGTAATCTCCACCTTCATCTTTCCGACCCAGAAGACGAGCAAGCACTCTGTTTGGAAGTCAGACAAATCCCAACCTGTTACATTTCCATACATCCTAGTACAGAGAAACCTGCCTCAAGAGTGTCCTCAGGAGTCCTACAGCAGGAACATGAGGTATTTTACACAAAACACAGAGGAAGTGATACTCTTAAAAAATAGCTGCTCTCCCCCATTCAAAGGCAAACCACACTGAATGATCTCAGACAGGAATTTAAAGACTCCATTGCTCTGGAAAGGGCAGATGGGATTTAGTCAATAAACTAATTGTCAGGACAGGATCTCCATTTTATGATTCATCTAAAAATACCACACGCAGCTCAAAGACAGTAACTGGGACCCAGTTTACCATTGATTTGAAAAGCATGACACAAGTGACAAAACATTTTTAACATGTACTTAGATCTCGAGCTCTATTTGTTTAACTACTTAGGGATGCAAACAATACCCAAGCTTGGGCAAAAGCAGTTTCTGGTCTGTCATTGCTGCTAAGAGTGGAACAACCAACTAATGTGCAGTAATAAATGTGCAGGAAATAACAAAGACAGTAATTGCCTTCTGGCTGTATTAGCAATTTGCAAACAGAGACAGTGCAGATATTAAAACAAGAGGAGATTTTAATCCTTTTGTGGTTGGGAGGTACACACTGGAATATCTCTACTGCTTTTGTCCAATTACCTTTGCTAATGCAATATAGAGCCACTACACTTTTCTGGTATTTGTACTTTTTTATGCTATTAGCAAGGAAGTGCTGAATTTTATACTTCTAAGTGACTACAGTTATTTAAATGGTGGTAAGGTTATTTACTAAACCCCAATCCACATGCAGCTTCCAGGATGCAGGGCCAAAACCACACACTGGCAGCTATATGGACACCAGTAAACCCTTTACAGTCATATTTGCAGACGGCTCTGATCTTATCTATGATGCTGACCTTTAAAAAAAAACCTAAAAAGGCAAAAAACTCAACACATCCATGCTGAGGCCCCTTAAATTGTTGCTCGCACAAATATCTTCCTCAAGTTTCTCTGGAAGAGACCTGTGGTTCTGAGTGAATTAAGTACTAGGTTTTGCCGAGTGTGTCCCACACATGCTGTTTACCCACAGGACAGACACATAATACGCTGCCAGGCTCTGATTTGTCACAGAAATAACATCCTAACCGCAAGAATAAAAATAAACCATCCAGTTTCGCAGCCACTTCAGCAGATCAGCACAGGTTTTCACTCAAGCAGGACAAAGATGGACCAAGTCCCAGACATGAGCTCTCTCTTCATAAGGTCTCCAGTCCTTGGCAGACTCGGAGGAGCCTCCTCCAGCCGAGACTGTCAGGGCAGGATACACAGAGAGCTGGCGGCGGTGGGGAAAGGACCAACACCACAGCCAGCAGCAGGGACGGGCTTTCCAAATCTCTGCACAGCTGCGGAGAGACTTAGGACCCCGGCAAGGCTGGCTGCGGTTGAATAGTAAACAAACCTGAAATCCGAATCCTCCCAACAGGAAGGCTGAGGAAAAGCTCCCCCCGCCACCCCCTCCCAAGCATCCTGCTGCCTGTCTGCAAGGCAGGTAAGTTTTGTCAGACAGCTAGACACAAGATAATGTTAAAGCTATAAGGATTACAATTATTTCACACAGCAAAGCAAAGCTACTGTAAGTTACGAAATGTAAGTTGTATATAAAACACAACTACTCGTGCCGGCTAGGGAGGGAGTACCGTTTTCATAGCTTTTTTAAATCTAACCCTGTGTCAGGGAGAAAGCTCCTCCCAGGCTGTACCACGCACAAATGAAAGCAGCTTTGTCGGAGGAAACCCAGCAATGCTTCCCGAGCACAAAACCAGGCACGGACATTGTAAGAATACACAGCCAACTGCACGGAGGCATTTGCTCACCTGATTTTCCCATGATCAAGTGGCGGTGGTGGTTTTGGTGTTTTGTTTGTTCGTTTGTTTGTTTTCCCCCAAATTTCACCTGGTGCCTCCTCTCTTGACGCAGTTTCGCTGTTAAGTGCCCGGGGACGAAGCGTTTGCGATTTCAGCCCAACTTCTTCAGCCGCCTGTGACCGCTGCTCGAGAAAACTCAGCAGCATGAACCCGTTACCGCCCCTTCTTCAGCGCTGGAGCCAGCCTGCCCACGCCTTATAAGGCATAGGGACACCGCTTTTTTAATTTTTTTTTTCTTAAAAAAGATCCTGTTTAGGGTCAAGAGCTATTTATCCACAGTAACCGAGCAGCTCCAAAACACCATATGGTTTCACATACCAATTTAGCTTAGTAATCGCGGCTGTTTTCTGATAAAGAGGAGGCTGCGAAAAGAAATTCTGCTGACAAATAATTCTGCTGCTGCAAGCAGCAGGCATAATCCACGAGGTTAATTCATACAGCTAAACACTTATTAAAGTTTTACCCTGTTACTGTATGTAAAGTTGAAACAGGCAAGTGATAAGACGTGTCAAAGTATAACTACCTTTTATGTCTAAAATAAAAAACTTCCTGGACTGTTACAATCTATAGAAGTTCTTAGTAAAATGCAGCATAAGATTTTGCAAGTTGAAGAGGAACTGTGCTGCTGGTGTATTTCTGTGGAAAGAGTTGGATGGGCGTGTGCCTCGTTTTATCTGTGCAACCACACTGTGCCACTGTTATCTTCACACTACATCAAAATACCTCAAGCTAATCTGGCAAATATTAACTACTTCAACTACGCTGAACAAGATACTTTGATTTCACTTCAGAAGCGCTGCGTCCCTCCAAACAATAATTCGGTGACGTGTTTCCAACTTTCATCTTTTCATCATCACACAAAATCATCTGAGGTTAACGCTTCCCACTTTTTTACAACGCCTTTCAAAATTTCAAGGTTCTGCTTGCTTTTGTGCCAAGTCTGCTGGCTCAGCAGGTTTTAATTTTCCTTTACCTACCGCTGGAGGCTGAGTTCCACGAAAAGACCAGTAAATAACAGAACTCTCAAATAAAAAGTTGTTTGGTTGTTTTTTTTCCCTTTTCTTTTTAAACACGTAGCAGCAGCGGGTGGGGAAGACAACATCCCTTCACCGACACGCTGCTCTTCCTGAGATTGCTTCACTGGCGAAGCCAAAACACCAGCCAGGGGTTTGTCACCATCTAATCATCGATGGGATCACTAAGAAGAGGGACGGGGGCAACTGATCATCATCCAGCAGAGGAAACCGCAGGGTGTGAGATCACACTTACCCTCCCTTAGCTGGTCACAGGGCAGGCAGCAGAGCAGGAGGAAGAAGAGAAGGTGCAGAAGGAAATGTCCTTCTGCTCCCTCTGCCATGAATGGCAGCAGTTGAGGGAGGAGCAGGGTGGGGAGCTGGTACTGTCAGAGCCCTTTATCTGGAGACAAAAGCCACTGTTTTATTTGCTTGCAGGAGTGAACAAACTGTGGGTGGCCCTGTCTTTGAACCCTCACCTCTAAAAATGCTCTGCTAAACTTGAAACTGTACTACTGTACTACTGTACTACTGTACTACTCCTAGGACACACGTCAACGCTCAGCAGTACCCCGTGCCACCCTAGGGCTGTGACAAGAAGAGAATTTACATTTGCGTGGCTTGGACTCTCTAGTATTTGAAACATTCATTTATATACTCACAAACGATTGTTATATTTTGTACCGTTTGTGCTTTAGCTCTTTATAATATCCAGCTGCATTATAAAGCAACATCCCCTCGGGACTTGAACTGCTACTAAGAAAACAGCATCAAGATCTTCAAAAATGACCAGAGACACCTGCATGTGATTTTCACAACATAACTTGAAAAACAGGTTTCTCTGATCTGGCGAAAGTCCAGTGTTACCTACAGGAAAAAAAAAAAAAAACAACAACGGTGCTTTTTTTCTGATCAGAAAACAAGGAAATAAAAATTACTGCTCAGGCATGACATGTGAAAAGTATCAGTATGAATTAAATTCAAGGACTCATCAGAGACTGGAAAGCAATGTAAGCTGAGATACACAAAAACAAAGAGGAAGGGGGGAGCTGGGCTTTTTTAGCATTTTATCGTTACCTGCCAAAATTTCCACACTTATCAGATGGAAATTTGGAGGAAATATTTGCACTAATAATTAAGAATGCAATCGAGTCTTTGAAAATAATTAAAGCAATTAAATAGAAGCCAGTTTACAAACTGTAAATCATTAATATCCTTTAACCTGTTCAGGTAGTATCAAACGTGCTGACACCTGAGTGAAACAAATGTGATTTCCCATTTGCCTGATCAGAGCACCTCCCAATGTGTGCTTGTTTAACTACTGCGCGATTCCTTTACACAAAGAAAATACAAGGATGACACTGGTATTATCCAGTAGTAGGCACTGGAAGCTATCTTATGGAGACAGAAACCACCGGACACAATGAGATCTGAGTCCAGCATTCTGCCTCCTATAGCAACACCTACTAAATGTTTCTGGAAAAGATAAAAAATGTATAATGTGGATTGACTCATTTTAAATTGTTCCATCTTTATGCTAAAAGGGAAACAATAAAACCAGCTGGCTAGAAAAAGCAACACTTAACTAGTAAAGACCGGAGTAATAAATATTATTTCTGGAAATCAGTTATAGAGCACATAAGAAGGAAAAATGTGATTTGAAAGGAAGTGCTTGAATCGTAACAATCAGAGATAATTCAGCTGCAGCAGAGCTATTTCATCTGCATTCTGAAAATCTGTGGCTAAAATTTTGGTGTCAAATTGGACACTAAGCGGTTTCTCTGGAAGTCAAACTATGCACACAAAACGCTTGTGAGCAAAACTAAATATAACAAATCCCTAAACAAGCAACCCTAAGGAGCAACAGCATTCATATGAATGTGAATAGATCATATATTAATAACATCATATATGTTGACAAGAACCGTGAGTAAACAATAAAATGATGCATCAGACTTTCAATGAAACTAGGAAACTGCATATCTGGTAAAAGGAAATGGGGCAAAAATGAGGGTAGAGTATTTGAGAATAATACTTCTGTTCTGGTTTTGCCATGCTTTACTTGCGGTACCCAAACAGGTATTGCCATTTCACCCAAATTAAACAAAGTTATACAGACTGTGTAGCAGGTCACAAAAAATCAACCTTAACACAGTTGGAGATGTTAATTTTTTCTTGCAAGAAGAGATATCCATAACTCTCAGAATCTGAAGAGTGTGCAAAGAGCTGAACTGAAAACAGTAACAGTACAAAAGCAAAGCTGTTCTTCTTTTGTCAGCACCGTGCTGTTATCAGGTGGCCACATCCACAAAACCCTCACAGAAAACAGGAGACTGTCACTGTAGTCATTGATTTTAACTTCTTCCTACACATTGCAAGATAAAAGTAGCATGTGATTAATCACCAACAACAGCCTTAAGGGCTGGATTCGAAGCAAAGGTTTTGGGGACGAGAGGTGGGAACACTGTTGTCCAACAGAGAGTCTGGCATAGGCACTGCCTTTCTCTAGAGAGGTCCAGCACCCTCCCCAGCTGACATTCTTCAGGCTCAGTCCTTGACCATCTAAATGTCTCAGAGCACAAGCACACAAATCCCACCAGAGCAGGGCAGTGAAATACCCACTTCAGCCTCAGGATTCTTCTCAACGTGGGCCACACTACTGGGGTTCCCACTTCAGAAGAGACCCAGAGGAAAACCCTCAGCATGGTCGTTCACAAGGAGCTGCAAGCTGGAGCCTCCGTAGGAAGGGTCACTTCCCACCTGTGCAGATGCTCGGGGTGCTTCCCCTGCACCCTGCCATGGAGAAAGACATGGAGCCCCTCTTGCTCCTTAAGAAACAGGAGCAAGCTTAGCCTCAGGGTACAGAGGAGCTAAGGTGAATGGCAGGAGGAGAGGGTACCCTGGAAGAACTTCTGGCACACACACAAAATAAAAGGATTTGAGGGTGTTCAAAAGGAAGAGGACACCTGTCAGTGCCACCAAGTGTTACCTCTCTCCTCCAAGGCTGCAGTGGGCTGAACGGTACCTGGTGCATGGTGCTGGGACATTTCACAGGCACTCTGGTTCAGCACAGTACCTCAGCCTGAGGTTAAGCACCATTCTTCCAGCACCACTGCTCTGTGACAACGATGAGAAAAGTCCAGTGACAGCCCAGGTGAGCACAAATACACGGAGGAGTGAGACGGTCAGGCCAGCTGCTTAACTGGGGTTATATCCGTACACAAACACACGGGCTCCGCAGCATCTGTGGTTTTGTGCATAACCCCGCAATCCTCTACCTTTTATATCAGTTCCACATACGCAGTAACCTTTGTTTTAGCAAACCCATCATCCTACTAACTGGGAGCACCTCCTGCTTAACAGCCACATATTTAGCCATTACATTAAAATATCCGTGTATATGAACCACTTTATGAGTCAGAAAGTAAATTTGAGCAGTTACTCATGAGTGAGATCACACAATTATGATACGTCCTGAAAACATCAGTGAAAATATTCAGAAGAAGACATGAAAGCACATCTGATGTTGGGAATAACTACAGAAGAAACAAAGAAGGCAGCAGACAATGTGACTGTGGTACTGTTTAAACCTCTGTTTTGCTTGTGCCTTGAATTAGACAGATAGTCCTGGTTTCTTGATCTCAAAAAGGATATAGCAGAAGAGAAAAACAATCAGAGAAAGGCAACAAGGGTATGGAAGCTTCATACACGAGACAACAGGGCTTTGAGCAACCTGATCTAGTGAAAGGTGTCCCTGCCCATGGCAGGGGGGTTGGAACTGGATGATCTTTAAGGTGCCTTCCGACACAAACCGCTCTATGTGATTCTTCAGCCAAGGGAAGAGATCATGGAAAGAGAAATTAGAGACGTTACTACAAGATGATGAGCAACACAGATGGCTAACGACTGTTGGTTGTGTCCTCCAATACAAAAATTAGAGGATAGTAAAGGAAGCCTGTGGGAACAAGGTTAAAAAGAAAAAAAAAAAAGATGTGGGGTGCAGCAGAGAAGGTGCTTTGGCAAGATTTTATTTTTGTGCACATTGCCTCTTGTCCTACCAGCAGGTATTGCTGAGAAGCATCTCCCTCCCTCTCCTTCACTCCCTCCCTTCAGGTATTTATTACACACATCGATGAGATCCCCCCCGAGCCTGCTCTTCTGCAGGCTGAACAGTCCCAGCTCTCTCAGCCTCTCCTCAGCAGACAGATGCTCTGATTCTGTAATCATCCCTTTTGGCTCTGCACTGGGCTGGCTCCAGTATGTTCCTATCTTTCTTGTACTGGCCGGTAAAGACCTACCAGTAAAGTGAGGCGCAAAAAGCACCGAGTACCTCAGCTTTTTCTGTGTCCTGCGTCACCAGGTCCCTGCTGCATTCAGCCATGGGCCACATATTCCCTGATCTTCCTTGTGCTGTATAGATACTTGTAGAAGCCTTTCCTGTTGCCCTTCACATCCCTCACCAGATTCAAGTCCAGGTCAGCCTTGGCTTTCCTAACCCTATCCCTGCAAGATCCTCTACACTTCCTCATTATGCCTGAGTTCAGTTAGAAGAGCCATGTCTGTTCCTCAGTGTCACTCCTCCATCATCTCCTCTCAAGTAGCTTTCCTACCTGACCTTTCCATCAGGCTTTTCCCTGCAAAATTCCCCTGAATGAATTTCACTTCTGTATTATTGACTCATTCAATTCCTCAAGTATAAACTCCAACACCATCACATCTGTGTTCATTACACAACTTTGGTTTGGTCTTCCTACCCCTGAAGAGTGCTGTTCACCACCCTGGGGCTATGCCTGCCTTAGCAAGTAGTTCAGCACAGCAGGGGCAGATTTGTAAGGAGAAACCTGATGTTCATACTAAATGTTTCATTGAGTTTCATCTTAACCTAAGTCTAGCTCAAGGCCAGCAGCATGGAATGAATACCCAACAGCAGCTGTAGCGTGTCAGATGAACTCCCAGTGCAAGTCTCTGGCTAAAGTAGGTCAAAAAAATCAATTTCACACTCAGACACAGTTCCACAGTGCAAACTAATGAGTGCCAGAATGCTAGCTGAGGTGGGCACTGGGATATCATCTAGCCCTGCTTTCGCTGATCTCTTTCTATTGTTGATTCTTTGTCCTTCTCATAATTTCACCCAACTCGCGTGGCAGTCTTGACTTATCTCACTGGTTCATGCAGTCAGTTTGCAAGAGCACTGCTCATCTACCTTGCTGGCTAACAGCATTATAAGATTTTCCTTAAGCAGGATTTGTCTGGCGATACTGCTTTGTGTTTTCCTTCCTTTGACTACGGAAACAAGGAAGAGTCAAGCTAATAAATCCAGAAAACATTATTTTTGTTCAGTGATATTGTTTAGTATTTTTCCCTCACTAAATAATTTTTCCCTTAACAGTCTTCCAATACACTACATTTTAGATGCACTCACTGCTGAAAGAATTTCCAGCAATCACTGACACCAAGAACAAGGCCACTGCTTATCCTTAGCAGTTGAACCACTGTGTTGGAGTTGATAAAACGTGGCTGGAAGTAGGGATCCGAGCAGGACACACAGCCCGCAGACATCTGCAATGACAAGGAAAGGGCTGTTCCCAACACCTAGCGTTCTGTTCTTCTTTCTCTCTGTCCTTCCAAACAAGCTGCAAAGCCCTCCCTACGGAGTAGAGGGCTAATTAAAGAAGTGTGGCAAAACCAGGTGCTAATTCTGTAGGACAACTTGTCCTACAGAGCCCAGTGCTGAGCTGGGTGAGGTGACAGCCTGCGGCATTTCCCTGGCTGAACATCTCCTTGGTGACACCACCAGGAGAAGCAGCTCCTGCCAGTAGGCACCTTTGCTTGCCTTCTCAGGGGGACCCCTGGGAGCAGAGAGGTCTCATCCCTTGCCCCTGTGTCTGGACATCAATGCTGGGGCTGGGCTGTTTGGCTTGGCAGATCCAAATTTTAGCCAGAGCAGTTTAATGGTCTGTCTGACTCCGCCTGCAAGTCCTACTGCTTTTGTGAAAGAAGCAGTAATGGCGACCTGGTCCAGACTGTCCTTTTACCATTCTTCTAGTACGATTAAAGCCCCTCCTAAAACTGTATGCTCGGAAGTTGTGCACCCAGAGGCAAAAAAAAAAAAAAAGAAAAAAAAAAAAGAAAAGTGAACAAATAACAAGATTGCATGTGTATATCAGGTCTGTCGTGGATCTCCATTCATGCCTCCCAGTTCGGGAATCTTGCCCTCATCTGTTCACGCTGCTCAAAGCTCTTGTCACCACAAGTTTGCGCCTTAGCATTTGCCCTGGCTTATCTCCTGGCTATGCTATTTTCTGCCTCTTCCATTCCTGCACAAGGCTCTTGCCATTCCCCTTTCTTTCTGTTTTTTTTCTAATGAATCAATCTGAACCAACTTTTCTGGCAGTTTGTAGCTCTCTGCAGACCTTTTTGACTGACCCACATTCAGAGAAACATTTCAGATGCTCTATCATACTTATTGCCACCTCCTAGTTTTTAAGCCCTAGGATTGTGGGAATTTTAGCTGTTGGGGTTTTTTTTTTTTGTCTATTTGTTTTTTAAAAGGTTGCTTTCTAGACCTCTTGCTTGTAAAGAAAATCCTGACAGTGTCACCTGTGAGAAACAGATGGCAATGTAGGCATCAGGCTATTCTATAAAAACCTACAGTTTCTGAACAGAGGGAGATGATAACTCAGTATGGAAACTTTTTTTTCATTGATGCTCAGTGTTCGTTGGGGTGGTTTTTTTTCCTTTGTGTTTGTTTGGTTTTGTTGTTTTGTTTTGTTTTTTTTCTCTGTGAATTCTCTCACTTTGTCTTTTCCCTCAGAACCCTCTAACAGAATCCTTGCTAACATTCAGTTCATTTTCTTAGCTCTGTCAGCTCATTTATATATGTATTTTCAACATACTTTTTTAAAAGACTATTCGAGATTCTGTATAGATAGCATTTGACAGAAAACATTATATTTTATGACTATTTATCTAATTTTAATGTCTTTTTTTCTATTACTTAAAATAATAGCCCATCAAATAAGGTACAGCCTATATTAAAGTTGACAAAAATTAAATGATGTTTTGAGTCTTTCACATGGATTTTAGACAAGTTACTTTGGTTTTTCTCTTTTTCCCTTCTGTCTGATATAATTACAGAGGCATTATTTCAGTTTTTCTTTTGCAAACTATGTATCTACAGGTGACTGCATTCTGTGTCACCAGTGTTGTTCAGTACTGCCCATGAGCAGCAGTACCTTATTTCCATTTTTTATTCTTTCCAGGTTACTTAGCACTTCTAAGACATTGATCATCACAGAATCACAGAGTGTTAGGGATTGGAAGGGACCTCGAAAGATCATCCAGTCCAATCCCCCTGCCGGGGCAGGAACACCCAGATGAGGTTACACAGGAAGGCGTCCAGGGGGGTTTTGAATGTCTGCAGAGAAGGAGACTCCACAACCTCCCTGGGCAGCCTGTTCCAGTGCTCTGGCACCCTCACTGAGAAGAAGTTCATTCTCAAATTTAAATGGAACCTCCTGTGTTCCAGTTTGTACCCATTGCCCCTCGTCTTATCACTGGTTGTCACTGAGAAGAGCCTGGCTCCATCCTCCTGACACTCACCCTTTATATATTTATAAACATT
>VWYH01002813.1:429847-500387 GCA_013399365.1 Pampusana beccarii
GGCCGGCGCAGGCGCAGGTTCCGCAGCGGAGCGGGGAGCGGGGAGCGGCCTGCACGGGCCCTTTTGCGCCGGGAGCGGGGAAGCGGCCGCGCCGGGGCTGGGGCGGGAGGGAGAGCGCGGACCGGCGGTGTCTGCCCGAGCCTCAGGCTCCGCTGCACCGGCGGGGCCGCTGCCTCTCACCGCCCCCCGAGCTGCCCCCCCGCCGCGCACGGACAGAAACGCGGCTCCCGCAGGAACGTGTGCGGGGCGTTTGTTCTCTACAGGGGGCTGAGGGGCTCCCTCAGCCACCCGCGTTTAAAGCCCCTTTCGACGACTTAAATCTCAGACCCCAAAGGGCTCAGGCTCATTTCCACACAGAGGTTTGGGGCAGTAATGGTCTGGACTGGGAAAGGAGCTCGTCTTAAAAAGCCAACAACCAGGATAAGATGACTTCAGTTACCAACATGGTGCATGCGAAACCAGAAGTTACTGTGTTTTGTTTTCCCTAGTTGATGCAAAGGAGCACGAAATGTTTGCAAGCCTTAAAATCATATTGCAAAGTGTTAGCTCTAAAGCTGATACATCAATACTTGGCTAATTCATCTTGGGTACAATACTTTCACAGCGGTGTGCGAGATGCAGCTTTTGTTTCCTGCCTCCTGGGATGCAGTAGCTGGAAGAGTTTGGATATTTTGTACTAGCACCCTTTACTGGGACAGTCACACGGAGCAGTCTCCAGGCACAGGTGTGCACTAAGCCAGGGAACAGAACTACCCCCAGGCCTCAAAGCCATGGGGTTTGAAACAAGCCCTGCCATGAGGAACACAGGGAAGTTCCCGGTTCCCATGGGAAGCAGTGTAACAGCACCCTTCAGCAAAAGCAGCACTGGGAAAAAAACAACACGAAAAGCAACGTGGTATCAGTAACAACAACCAGAGGAATTGAGGTCTGCACTGGTACAGATAAAAGCAATTCCTGAAATGGTTACGTATTTGAAGAATCATCAAAACCAGGTATCTTGTTTCCCCGAGGAAGGGTGATACTTCCACAGAAAGATGTGCTTGAGGATAGCGGAAAGGATATATAGCGATAGAAGACAGTGCACTTTTTATTGCAGACAGGTCACACTTTCATCAGTTAAATATGGTAAAATGAGTAACTTCAGACAGACAAATCAATTGTTCATAAAAGTAGTCTTATTTAAGGTGTAACAAAGTTCTCCTGATAAGATGGTCTGATTGCCCGAAGCACCTCCAGCTATTCATTTTTTTTACTGCACCAGTATTTTTTTTTTTAAAGAAAACCTTTGGCAAAGTACAAACACAGTTTTAAGATGAACAGGACCAATGTTCTATTCTTACTGTGCTGAGAAAAATAAGTACAGCTCTAACTGCTGTAATACCTAGAAAAGGTTTAATTAAAGTGAAAGAATTTTAAAATAAAACTTTTAAAGCAAATCTAAAAGAAATAAACTAAGTTCAATGTCCCAAATATATTTAACAATGAGCAGAAGACTGGTTGTTCCACAGGTATTCTAAATTAGTGACAATGAATTAGTCCGCGCATCCTTTGTCCAGCCATTACAGATTTCAAAATGGAATGTAAGTTTTTCAAACCAAGACTTCTGAATTTTCATATCCGTACAATATTTAAGAAATGTCTATTCCACCATATAAAAAAGCTTTAATGTACTACAAAGTTAAAAACAAAAAGAAAATGACACAAGCTAAAAGTAGAAAAATACATTGTAAAACATTTATATTTTGTTCCTTACACCGATCAAGATGTAACAAAATACTTTAGATTAGACTGCTTTCATATATTCATGGCATTTTCAGAAGCAGAACGTTATAGACAGTTATCGACTTAACAGTCACGGGTTACCCACCAGCCAGCATCCAGTAAAGACGTCTGACCATCGCAAACATCCAGTTTACTTTAAGGTTTCTAGAAATCTTGTGTAGACATTAAGCTTTATTACTAGAAGAGTCCAAAAATAACAGAATTATTACAAGTCAGACAGTCAGCATCCCTCCTCTGTACAGCAATCAGCTGATCTTTTGTGAGGAAAGACCTTGCGGATTTAGGTTGCCCCAAAGGTACAGCATGGACTTGTGTCAGCTCTGAGGTGAAGGGGACAGTCCTAGAACCCTCTTCCACTTTGGTTGCCTTCCTGCTTGCATCCCTAAAATTCACATGATCCATGATATTGAAAAAAAAAAAAAACAAAAACAACCCACAGAGATGATAGGAAAAGACAATTTGAAAGAGAGGTATCATCTAATAAATATTGAAAAAGAATACATTTACACGTATCGGTGCTGAATGCAGTTTTAAGCCCTTACTGTCACGTTTTCTGTTCCCCACTGCAGGCAGGCCTGCCTCTGACCAGCGGGTGGTGCTCATCTCACAGCAATAACAGCAACAGCCTCAGACAGCACAGCCTTGGGCTCTTAAAAATAGATACACACATAATTTGGAATATGTATTGGCAGCATCTCCTTGACGTTGTTACCATCAGAGTAGGAAACCGCTACATTTATAGAGCTTGTCTGGATTAGACATAGGGTTGCAAATATGGTGTAAACAAGTTAGTGGAAGTTCTGTATGTAAGAGCAGAAGATCAGGTGGCTATTAAGCAGTGCTCTCTTTAAACTGGTATTAGAAGAAAGCCAGATTCCACTTCAAATAGACATGTCTGTTACTATTAAAACCTAATTCATATACGTGCACGTATAAATACATCCACCCATGCATTCAAACCCAAGTATGAAGCACTGCCATTGGTAGCCTTTAAGACTGCTTAGATTTATACCAACTAAAACAAATCTGTGTTCTCACTTTAGGGCTGGGACATAAACCAGGTTGTACACTCTGGCTTTCTCCTGACAAATTCTGCAGTGCATGACAGTTTTATGTCTAACTCCAGATGCCATGTCTCTTAGAAAGCCAGGATTTTCTGCACCCATGAGGTCTATGAGAATATCAGCTCTCAGTTCTGTGCATAACATGTTGCAAGAGTCAATTGTCCCAATTGGCACTTAAGACTGAAAGGAGAGTTGCAGGAATCGCTACTAAAGCGTAATGACTGTCCCATCCTCCTCAATACCTCCTCTGGGGATAACCAGACTGTGTCGGGGATCAGTTTTTAAGGAACTGAGTAATTTGTGGATGTTGCCGTTGCTTTCTCGGCCAGAGTTGTTGTTGAGCACCAGGTCCCTTTGCAGTCTGTGGCTGAGGCTGCTGCCATTGATTCGAGAGAGGCTACTGGAAGTAAGGCTGTGCAGTTTAGGAATGTGCTGTGGCTCCAGACCGCCCTCGATGACAATGTCAGCCTCTTCGTCACTCTCCATTTCATCAGGGTGGAAGTTCTGCAGCACATGAGAAGTAGGCAAGCTATGGTGACTAGCAGTGCTGTCTGTCGACTGGCCAGAGCTACCAGACATCCTACTGCTTCGAATAATATTGTTCCTCTGGTTTGCTGGCTTGACCGTGATAATAAGGTTATGGCTGTTGGCAATCATCATGTCTGTGACCTGGTCGAGAGTCTTTCCTGCTACTTCAATGCCATTAACTTCCAGAACTTCATCGTTCACAGCCAGCAAGCCTGTGCTCTCCGCTAAGCCTCCAGGAACCATACGAGAGATGAAGATACCGGGTACTTTCTCTAGTCCATGAGGAGTAACCCTTACGCTGGTGCCGTCACGAATGTAAAATCCTAAGGGTTTCTCACACCCGTGTCGATACAGCCTCACTCTCCTGTGTGTTTCAGGAAGAATGTCCACATCGATTATGGAAGAAACCGGCCTAAAATCATGAGGCATGCTGATGTTTATGTGAGGACGCCGGCGGAGGTTGTCATTGCGGAGTGTCACCAGGGCCTTCTTCTTCCTCGAGAGCGTGTTGGTCCCAAAATTACTGTAGTCCACTTCATCTGAAAGAGAAACAGTACCAGTGTATCAATCAATCAGAGAATAATTCAATATACAGGTTCTTTTACTCTTAAATCTGGTTCAGTGAAGCCACACTCCTAATAATACGGGAAAAAAAAAATTATTCTGCTTACTCTAACCATTGTTCCATTTTATATCCATCAGCACCACATTCAGAATAAATCAGTTGTTTTCAATAATCACCCATATTTCTTCCATATTTTGAGGGAAAAAGACTTGTGATTCTCAGCTCCTGTTGTCATCTGTGCAGAATGCAATTACTTGAAGCTGCAGGCTTGATATACCATCTTAGATATGAAACAATATTTTCAGAGTTGGATTGTAATTTTATACATCTCAAGTGGGCAGGGAGTATATACACATTCCTAACCCGAAAGTCTGAATCGGGAAGTATTTCAATACCCAATACACTGCCTTAACTGATAGCAGACCTTAGGTACAAACACGAAAGCAGGATGTGAGAGGGTAGTTGGATATGTTTTCAGCCTAGCCTTTTTCAGTAGGGAATTTATGTTAATATGCATCTCTCACTACAGCACTTTTCTCTTCGGAATATTTTACTTCATTTCAGCTGGATTGGACAGCAATAGAAAGTGCTAAAAGCACCAAGTACCAGTAAGTTCTGTGTAAGCAAGTGGCCTGGTAGAAAGAGAAGCCAGGAGAAAGAACCAGCTCTGTTGCCTGAGTCCACGTGCTAAGACAGAACAGACACAGATTCAACACACACAACTCCTGCCCTTGAGGGGAAGATCTACAGGAAATCAGCCTTTGTAGGGTCTACTGTTTAAGGAATTGTTTAAATATTTCTGTCTCTGTAGTGGTATTTCAAGGGCATCTGCAAAGTGATCAATTTTAAATCAGCCAAGTAATATGACAAGTTATTCCATATAAGCAGCTTATGGCCCTAGCTGGAAAATTATTTCACCGGGAGTTTAAGCCCACTCACACCTTTCAGATAAACTAGCAGAATTTCAGTTTATTCTACTGTAGAATACAAAAGTACAATTATAGAACTGCCACTAAGAAACTTTTCACTCCAGCAAATTAAGCCTGCTTAGCAATGTTTGAGAAAGTAAGACAATACCTCTACCTGATAAAGGCTGGAGAAAAAAAAAAAAAGGTGTTAGTAAAAACAAGCTTATAATTACTTTTTTTTTTTTCTTGCAAGGTCTAATTTTCAAGTCAGCCTTCAAGGCATATTATTGGCAGACTTCAATTAAGTGACATTAAGTTACCCAACTCAATGGATGCTAAAAGAAGTGCTAAGCAGCAACCTGATCTAACCGAGCAGGGTGTTGGATTAGCTGGCTTCCAGAGGTTCCTTCCAGCCTAAATTATTCTGTGATCCTACAGAGTCCTTTGGGCTGGAAAAAATAGTTTGAAGACTTCAGAAAGACTATTTCTGCATTCTCCTGTAACTTAAGTACGCTGGCTATAATAACACTGGGGGTGTCGCAAGGCATCTAGAAGGCCTTCCTGAGGGAAAAGCTTCTGTGAAATGAAGATACTTCTTGGACAAGTGGGTTGTGTTTAACTTCACACTCTCTTCTTGTCACTCCTCCCAGGCTGCTCAGAGCTGCACCAACTGCACAGGCCCTGCTGTGTTACTTAGACTGGTGAGGCACAGGACTGGAAGCCCTTAAGAATCACCCAAACATGAGAAGCTCCCCAGCTGGTTCCTGGAAACGCATCCACAGCCAAGACAGTGTCTGTGTGGAGATGGCACCTTCTCAAGTCCACCTGGTGAGCAGAGTCAGTGCAGGGTCTGCTCTTGAATGCACAAACCATCTGCAGCAGCCAAAGCCAGGTGTTATTCCTTTTCTTTCATGAACAGGATCACCTTCATCTACACTCACCTAGACTTTAAGCTTTGACAGATGATTTTGAAGGTTGGCAACGAATACTTTTTTCTTGTAAAGACAAGAGATGTCTTTCATCACCACAGTCTCAAACACTGCACCTCACTCTCAGAATTCACTGATAAATTTCTGTGAGAGTGCTATGAAAACAACTTGGGGATTCAGATTTAGAATAGGTATTCTTTCTCACTTGAAACATAAGCACTGTAGAATAGTAGCACTGTAACTTAAAGTCCAAGGCTACCTCTAGCCTAAAATTTCAGTTTAAGATGGAAATTAAAATTAAATGTAGGTTTGTATGTTTAAAACTGTCTTTTAGTATTGGCAGACCAAACTCGGAACAAAAGCTGCATCCCTTTAAGACTCAGAAAATTAGATTGGTGAATGCAGTTTATTGCACTGCATGTAAAGTGAACCACATGCCCTAATTATCCATCTATTCCCTGACAGCACCCAGGTAACTGTGCTCTCTCTCTCTGTATGCTAGAATATTAATACTGAATGACTTTGTGGCAGACTTGAAAAAGCTTTACCAAATAGTTCACATGAGATTTGTTGACAACACTGTTTTGCTCCTGTTAAATTAACAACCACCCAGAGAGTGATTTCTCACAACATGCAAGTTCGTGGTGATCGAGCAGAAATTTCACTGGTAAGTAAGAGAAGTACAATGGTCCTCCTGGCACACATAGGTGAAGTATTTCTGAAGCATCTTCCTTTGGCTGAACCATCACCAGGGCAATGGCACAAAAGAAGTGGTTGTTTTGTGCTTGGTGACCTCCTCACCTGTGCTCAGCCCACAGATCTCTCTCCCCAGATGATTGCCAGCATTCCTAACCTCCGAGCAGCTTCAAAACCACTACCTCCTTCAATAACAGAAAGCCCAGCTTACCACAAAAATCCAACTTTTTCCTCCAAACACGTACCAGACAGATACAGGGATTTACAAGTTACATAGGCTACTTTCAGTGCTGGACCACTGACCATTTCTGGATTTAGTATTTTAGGGCTGGAGTAGGTTAAAAATGAAGTCCACGTCCTGATGATGACTGGATTTTTTTGTTTTTAGAACAGTGTCAGGCATTAGTTTCCAACCCTGACCCTAAACAAGATTACATATGAGAAAGATGAATGACAATTTTAACAGGTAAAACTGTTAAAACCTACTATAGGTTGGAGAAATGAGGGCTAATGTGGAGAGCTTCTACAAAAAATCAACTCTATTTTCTAGAAATCGTTGAAGTACAGAATACATGCTCCTTGACAATACAAGGATTATTACATAACTTGTATTCAAAATGACCTGCTCACTAGCAGTTACACTTGCTTGGGATTTCACATTAAAAAAAAATTAAAAACAACCCCAGAATAAAAAATAGACACACACACCCCCCTGCTATTCAGAGCCACTACTCCTGCTGCAGGAATAAAGCAAAGTATCTCTACCGAAGTTTAACATCAGCTCTTGCTGTAGCAGCAGAAAGTCATCAATCCCCAGCACAACGAGAAAAAAAAAAAATTTTTCCTTCCTCAGAAGGGAACTGGCAGTAGTTGGCCAACATCACTCCCTTTTATCAACTATGGGGTGGCCAAACCCCATAGTAGTGTATTACCTGTTTCCAGTAATGTACTGTTCAGTGGCACATGTCAGGACTGAAATGAAAACTGTATCATTGCATAATTTACAATTATACACTTTTCATGAAGGTCAGTAACTTGTTCAGGTTTTGAGTTCCTTCACTATATAGGATTGCAAGCAGGAATGCCACTTCACCTAATGGAACAGACCCTGCTTTATTCCAGGTCTCAGTGAAAAACAGTATATACCACATGGAACCAGGCAGAGCTTGTTTCTCATGTTTCATTTTTTGCAATATCAAATTCTCCTTTTGCAGAACAAAAAGTCTACAGAACTCTGTGTGCATATTGTCAGGAGAAGTGCCATCAGGTGACACATCTAAACAGTGCTTAAAGCCTCATATTTTACAGGGTGTCATGCTTTTCTGTGTCTTGAATGAGGCTGAAGCGAAATGTTACATGCAGGTGACAGGCAGAATTAGTCTCTTTTAGGTGCTGAATGACCCCCCATTTCTTAGAATGGAACGGAATATATGGAACATTATCACATACAAGATTTAGTGCTTTCGGACAAACATGTACTATGAGCTGGACGGATAATCCTGGATAACCACTAAACTTTGGAAGACTTGGACCTCAAATTTACTTGTGCCCATAATTTGCTTTCTACTGAAAAGACTGTTCCTGTAAAAAGAGATGACCAATAACATTTACCACAACCCAAAGCTACAAAAACAAAAAACACACCTCAAACTCCTCTGTAGGCACTGGATATTATTGAAACTCGTTTCCCCAAAAGCTTCAGTTTTCGATACATTTTAAGAAACCTTTTGTTATCTGGAAATGCGTCACATAAAGCCTTAAGTATTTGGCTGCATCTTTTCTGTTAATATGTGCTTTTTTTTTCTCTCTCTCTTTTTTTTTTAACAGTTGTCACTACCTACTTACTCCCGAGGACCTTTCTGTTAGAGAAGATATATGCTACAGATCTCTTTCCGCAGTGATATACCTGTGCTCACTTTCTTGACAACAGTGCTGCTGGTGATTTTCTTTAACTGTTGGAACTACCTCCATTTGTCCAGCAACAGTAAAACCTGTTAAAGGAGGTTTTCACTTCCAAGCATGGATATTTTACTATCATTAAAAAAGACCAAAACAACACATATCTAGAAAGCTACAGATTGTAACATCTTTGAGGTACTCTTCTAACAACTCTGTAGTCAGTCTGTGACTTTACAAAATACATTATACCTTCCTGGTGGGCATCATGAATCCTGTCATTAAGTCACACAGTATATAACAGCAGAGCATACTTAAAGGGCTATTTACAAGGGGAAAAAATGGCTTAGAGCATCTGGTTGTAGCCAAAAGAGTATTGCATTTCTTTAATTTACATGAAACAAGAAATTATAGACCTTCTGAAAAAAAACACCAGGAGCACCACTCCCACTGCTTGGACAGCTGCTTTTCATAGGAACTGCCTGCCAGATGAAATACCAAAGCTTAGCCAGATAAGATTGTATAAACAAGCTGAATTCCACAGAGAAGCAGACTGCCAGGCTCCTATAGGAACAGTTCACTTCAGACTCCGCGTTTTCAGTGTACATGCGCTCATGGCTTATTATTTCCTCTGGGAACTGTGGAACATTAGTTGACAGCTCTGGAAAGTACTTCAAAGACAAAATTACTTCCACTAGGGAGAGCAGCACTTCAGGCAGCTTGGGAAGGAGGCCAGTGAGTCATTAATAGTGAAGGGTAACCCCTCCATCCAATAGATCTCCATTACTGAGCATTCAAATTATCAGCGGTCATAAAAACTTTTCAAGGGAACGTGTCGTGTTGAACCCTTCTACCTTTCTGCGTCCCAGTTACAAAACACCACCCGTGTTTGACACAAGTTGCATTCAGTGTCCATTTCCTCAGAAAGATCAAAACCAGAAGCATTTGTGAAAGCAATCAGACAGCAAATAAGCTGGCAGTCTCTCATTTGTGACCTGTAAGGCTGACGACATGCAAAGGGATTTAAGAGGAAACAGATACTGAGTGAACTATGGCTGGGGGGAGATCCAGTGCCAATATCACTCATCAAGGAGTATTTAATGGGGGAAAAAATAAGGTTATCGTAATGCTAACATTGCGTTCTGCATGTTACTGGAATATTAAAAAAAAAAATATGCAGCTATTGCTGCTGCCAGCAACCTCTGGGTGAACCAATCTGAAAAACTCACAGTAGGTAAAGTAGATGTAGCTGTTATTCCATCAAAAGTCAAGTAATGTATCCCACACATGCACAGACACACTTACTCCTCTCTCCCTTCATATCACTGTGTCACAAGGAACTGGACACAATATAATTTACATTTAGAAGACTACCTAAACGTTATAGTTTATCTGTGACCTTCAACAGGGCTTTTGAAGCACAAACAAGATCAAAAAGGACAAATTTAAAATAACAAGAGACCACATTATCCTTGATATCCTTAATCTCAATCCTTTAGTTTCTAGAACAAATCTTTCCAAACACTTGTTTGTAGACTGTAAAGTCAATAATGTATTTTGGGGAAAAAAAAAATAAAAATCACCAAATAACCGCACTAGAAAGAAAATTAAGAGCACCATCCTATTCTAGTTTAGCCCCTACTAAACCTCACAAACTGCAATTTTGCAAAAGGCAACATTCCTTCTATAGTGATTCAGTATTAAAAAGATAAACTTGCCTTCCTACTTAGGAAGCGTTCATTAGTAGGCTAGGATTAAAACCCAGGGAACAGAAATGTGTCTCTCTACTCCCAACATGTTTGTAAGCTTAAAATATCCTTCCCTCTTTCAAGAAAGCGAACATTATTTTGTTCCTTCGTCTAGCACGTTACAGCCAACAAAACTGTAACTGCATTCGGCTCAAGCTCTCTTTATGCTGTCAGACATGCACAGGAAACATTTTCGGGCCGCTTGCCTTGAGGATGGGGAGAACCTCTTGAGGAATTCAGCCTGCACTGCTGGTGTGGCCTCCTGCACTTCTTGCTGCTCGTCATCAGAGGCCACTGTTCCCTTACTGAACCTCTTCCTTCTCAGCAGAAGGCCCTTTACTTTTGACTTGCTGCATGAAGCTGTTGCTCAGCCCGCAAGTTTGCCCCAAGAAACAAGCGAGGCCTTTGGAGGAGAGGGGTGCTACCGAATGTAAGCAAACACCTAGGCCTGTACCTCTCAAAGCTATCCTCACCCTCAGAAACATCCAAACCCAGCTGCCCAAACGAGCCCAAAAGCCAGCTATAGCACTCCAAATTTTACAGGTGAAGTCGTGGATGGTGTTTACGAGGACTGCATTGGATTGTCTTCCTGTAAGTTTAATGTGAGACTTCTACTCTAAAACATGACTCAAACAGCCCTTCTCCCTTTGTTTCCTTCCAAAAACCACATTATGCCAAGGTTATGTTATCGCAGCATTAGAAATTGTCGGTTTTGAGCTTTGTCTTTGTTGGGTGATTTTTTTTTTTTTTAAATTAGTTAATATTTCCCTTTTCCTGCAGGGGGTGGGAAGTTGGGGAAGTCGTGTTTCTCTTGCATATCTCAGCCATCAATTATCATGTTCATCCTAAGGTTTCAGGTACTGCTGTGGAGGTTTGATTGGCGAGATGGTTTCCCAGGCTGACCAGTGCTGAGGAGCGGACACCCAGCAGCAGTAATGGGTGGGTGATGCGTACAAATAGTAACAGCATCACCTGTAAGCAGCTTTATTGCTGGCCAGAGCCTGAGAAATGAAATCTCCTATCACCATGCCCCCAACAATTCCTAGCAGCCATCAAAAATTGTATTAACTCAGCTGATGGTATCAAAACGGGGGGGGGGCTATCAATCTTATTAAAATATACTTAGGAAACAAACAAACAAACAAACAAAAAATCTCCCTTCCCACCCCAATCACAACAACCACTCTCCAGCCTATAATTACCTGCAATCTTTTCAGCAGGTTATCATTATAAAATTCACAATTTAAAGTTATTAAACAGCAACCCTGTAATTATTTTATTTCACCCACTCCATTTTTGACCTGCAACACACAGTACCTTTTCTATTCACTCAGAAGATCAGGCAATTGATGGGAGCACCTTCTGCTCCCCATACAGGCACAAAGGGAGTTCTCTTCTTTCCAAAAGAAAACATGTATGTGTAATGCAAAGCAAAACAAAACAAAGCAAAATGAGAGACTTAACTATAAAAACCCTTACTACGCACTGCAGATACAGTAAAAAAATCTTATGAATGCCAAAAAGGTGGTGGATTTTGTCGGGTATTCTCTGAGTATTGAATGCAATTTTTTCCCAGCTGGTAGTAGAAAAATAGTTACTTTTTGCACAAGTCTGAAGTTTGGAAGGTAAGAAAGATAAACATAGTTGACAGACTGAACCAAAGAGCAAATATGGGAAAATACCATTCTGTTTTTCACAGCTGCAATATTTGGAAAAATCTCCACAAATAATGAAAAAACCCAGATCCACCTTAGGATCATTTTCATTCAGTATACAAATTTTATACTAAGAAACAATTTTTTTAACTCATAGTAGTCTCAGAAGAAGCTGCAAAGAGAGCTCAGAAAGGCATCACAAAGTAAAGGTAACTTATCTGTACTAGACTATTCACACAGCCGTAAGTCAAAGGAGAAGGTTTTAAAGCACTGCAGTACTGAACCTGATCAGAACCATTATGCTATACATCTTGATATTAAAACAGAGCCTTTTCCTCCATTCAGAAGTAACTTCCTCAGCATCAAAGGCCATTTCAGGGCTCTGTTCAACAGCCAGCAGAAGTGAGCCACACCAGGAAGGCAGGACATGTATTACCCAGCTAACACAGCCTGTAGCTCACCCAAGGGAAACCGAATCTAACCTTGTGTTTCACGCTCCCTCCTAATGCTTTCTGCTGCATAAGCTCGGCAGGCTGCTCTCCTCAAGTCCAGAGTGATCCTCCCTCCCCAGCCAAAAGCAAAACTGATAATAATCAAGAGTTTTCTGTTGTCCGGTGTTCAGGTAACTGCTAATCACCTTTCTGTAGCACACAAGTAGTTTTTCTAGTTGGAAAAGATATCCCAGAGCTAGGAGCACCAGGAGCTTTGGATAAGGTATACCTGCAGACCTCCTTGGTGACTGTGGCTGGGCTACCAAATTCAGTCGGCTTTATCCCCTGCATCTCCTTACGATTCTTTCCTACTTTCAAGAAAAATGCAGTGTTGCCAGGACATGCACATTAAAAGACCGAGATTATCTCATAACCACAGCAGCGGCCACATTTGAATGTTGCACGCATTAAATATGTGAGATACAAGAGTACTACCGAGACAGAGTGTTTTCTCTTCTTAAGTAATTCTCCCATGCGTTCTTTTGCTGAGTAACACCTTATTCATCCCAAGCTAGTTCAGACAGGCAAACTAGGAAGCACCTTTTCACTTACATTTCTAAATTCCCAGTAAAAATAACTAAAAAAAAGAGAAATCCCCAAATTGTGAAGTTCATAGTTAACGAAGATTTTTATCTCAAAGAAATAAATGGTACTCTCTTCTATACTCTTTACTCTGGATTGTTCTAGAAAGTTGCTACCACAGCTTCCCAGAGAAAGTTGTGTTTTACAAAGTTAAAATTCTTCTAGGATGCATTTTCTCTCTTTAAAAAAAGAGGACACAATCATGTTTTTATAGCTTCACTGTGGTGGTGTGATAATACCACATACATCCTGGAATCAGGGGGGAGGGAGAGAAAAACATTTAGAGCGCTTTACAAAGCACTTTTCTGGTTCCTGCCTCCAAGCCAGCAGATTGTAAACAAAGTCCAGATTCTGCTTCTTATCACGGAATTTAAAAGGTTTCAAAACAAGTGTGGCATAAGAAACTAATTACAACACTTGTCTTTCAAGTCGCGATCTCTGGGAGTCTCCCAGAGGTTTCTGGCTCGAGTCAGATGACTCACCACAAGACAAACGCCTCTCCTGGGCCAGCCCTGTGCAGGGCTCCCCACGGCTGCACCCTCTCTCCCCAGGGCTCCCCACGGCTGCACCCTCTCTCCCCAGCCCCACGCAGCCGCTGCCACGGACACCTTACGGCACCTTCATCCTCCTGAGTGCACCGGGACTGCCTCCCAGCTGGCAGGACAAGGGAGCTGCAGGAATCATAGGATCATAGAATCATTTTGGTTAGAAAAGACCCTCAAGATCACCAAGTCTAACTGGTAACCTAACACTGGTAGTAAAGCATGTCTCTAAGAACCTTGTCTATGTGTCTTTTAAACACCTCCAGGGATGGTGACTCCACCACTGCCCTGGGCAGCCTGTTCCAATGCCTGACAACCCTTTCCATGAAGAATTTTTTCCTAATATCCAATGTGAACCTCCCCTGGTGCAACTTGAGGCCATTTCCTCTTGTTCTATCGCTTGTTACTTGGGACAAGAGACCAACGCCCACCTCACTACAACCTCCCTTCAGGCAGAATCCCACTCTGCATCCTGGCGGGACAGATACAGGCGGCACTGCCCCAGCGCAGACACATTCTCCAGTCCTCTGATCCCCAGGCTGGAGCAGGCCAGGGCAGGCAGGAGCAAGCCCACAGCGGGGAGGAGAAGGAACTCCCAACCATGGAAGAAGGGAGATGGAGCTGGTCATCCTCCACACCAAAGGGAGCATGGCCAGCGCAGCCCTGTGCTTCAGGCCTGGGAATGACAGGATGGAAAAGGAGCGCTGAGAATTAAAGCAAAAACAAGGGCCCCTCGGGTGGCAGGGGACAAGGGAAGATCAACTTCAAAGTGCAGCAGAAGAGTTGCAAACACATTTTATATAAATCTATTTAATGGTCTGTTTTCTAATGTGGAGGAGAAGCAAGGTCAAGATCCCAATCTAACTATTACAATTCAAAGAGCGACTTCCCCAAATTGCACCTCCAGCACTCTTCCCCCTTCAGAGGGCAAGGCTGCTCCTCTCACAAATGAAAGTCAGTGCTTCATCTAGATTAAAAAAAAAAAAAAAAGAAGCCAGACAGGCAGCCCTCTTTATTGATAAAGTTGTCTGCAGAGGGCAAAATAAAATTTTTCCTGATTAAACAAAATGGCACAATCAAATGCTACTTTTCTTGAGAGATCAACTGCTCCTGCGGAAGCCCAGCCCCGTGCCAGGCAGTGCCGAGCAGATCTACTCTCCAGAGAGGGGCTGGGAAGAACTCCCCGCTTGGGGAACGAAACGCCGACCCCCTCCGTAGTGCCAGGTACCCCCAGCTGAACCCTGCTACTGCTGTATCCCCAGCCCCTGGCCCCAGGCTAAGGAACAGCTGGAAAAAAGTCACTCTGAGAGGGGATGCCTGTCTGGGATTTGCCCCATGCACATCCTCCCTGCAGAGCCAAGCATATGCTGGTTGTCTCCACGTAGGGAGAACCTCCATAATATACCTTTTTCCTTTTTTTTTATTCCCAGCATAACTGGACATTTATAGAGTAATACCGTATTGCACAAGTTCGCAACGTAAAGTCTACCATTGTCCCTGTGCTCTTCAACCCTGCTGTGTGGCACGTTACCACATGGTATCCATGCTGTGATAGCAGCATTTATCTGGGCTATGGTGCCATGTTACCACCTCGTTTCCTTAGCAGCCATAAAAGCATGAAGTAAGAGGGTCAAAACAATGTCCTCATCCCTTTTCCTCAAAGCAGAAAAGAAGCCTTGCCTAATACACAACTACCACAGCTTACGCAGCTGAGAGCAAAATAAATGTGTTACTTTTAATGTTAGACTAGCAATACCCTTTCCTGGCCATCACTAGAAAGCAAGAAGCACTTAACTCTCATCCCTCCTCAGTCAGTAAAAACTGCATGTTTTACTCAAAAGCAGCTTAAAGTATCATTGCGATTCTGGCAGAAGGATCAACTGTTAGAGTTACTGGCTAAGTGATTTCCCTGAAATTATTTTTATAATGTTATATTTTTTTCTCCATCACTGGCTAGGGCTCCACGCCCAACTGAGTAGACAAAGTAATTAAAAGCTGCAGCCTGGGCAAACTTTGCATCTGAGGGGACTCTCCAAGAGCTGCGGACATTAGCAGAACCTGTGTACTTGAGAGGCCCAGCCCTCAGATGACCACTAACAGGACTGTGAAGCTTCTCTTTTCCTAGAATATCAAGCACTGATCTGCAAGACTGAAAAAAACAAGCAAGAAAAATGAACAAACGAACAAGTGAACAAAATAACACCAAACAAACAGCAACCCAAAATACACCACCAATGTTTATACCACTTAAAAAAAAAAAAAAACAACCCTCACTTCTTTGTCCAAACCATTTTTGACACACCACATCATTATTTAAGTGTAGTAAACTAGTCGCTGGTGTACTTTTTCTTTAAAAAAGTGTTTCTTCCTATGACCACATGATACAAACAAGGGAGTGGCAGACAGGAAGTGATTATTCAGAAATTAACGAATTAGATCAGGTTCCAGGATATCAGAACAAAACATGACACACGGCAAGTGAAGCTGACATTTACTGGCTTACATGTTAAGAAAACTCTATTTAGTAAACATAATTCAGGGTTCATATAAGCATTTTGTCTCCTTAATGGACATCGGTGTTGGCAGCTGTGAGCATCGATATCTCTTCTGGGGAGCACAAGTTACTCCATGTATTTCACCAGCGAAATTATAGCGAACATTGCAGTACAGACCTCCAGCTTCCACCCAAACAAGAGTTTTGAATGAGTATAGCTCTGCCAGTAGCAGCAGCCAAAATGCGGACACTGCTCAAGTTCAGCCCTCATCTCTGCTACCAGCAATCTCCTGTCACTAGGAACAGAGCGGAGGTTCCCAGTGCCATGCTCAGGCACGCCCAGTATTCCTGCCACTGGGAATTCCCACCATGATCTCAGTTATCCTGTTACACAGGAGATAACACTGAGTCATCACCACACTTGCTTGTTAAGTGACATTGTTGCAGGGTATGGGCAGACACATACCCAAAAGAACATAAGAGTATTCACAGCCTGATCCCTGCTCTGAGTGAAGTTCATGGACTACACTGGGATGTGGCTTTTCCTGTGCCTGGGAAAATTAAGTTGTGGCTGAGCTACAGCTGAGCAACTCCTTAGTGTGCACTTACTGATTTACTACCATTATAAGTACCAGGAAAGTCACCTTAAAGAAAGGCATCCCACACAAGAGGGCTAATTACATAAAGCACTTTTCATCTGTGGATCCCGAAGTGCTAAAAATAAAAACTCACTATTCATGAGGGACTAAGCTCCCCTTAGAAGGGTTAAGCTAAAAACCTGGAGAATGCATCAGAGGTTATGCAAAGCCCAGCAGCTTTAAAGGAAGGAGGAGGGATTTGTGCGGTTCAAAGGCAGGAAAGAACAGATGCGGTACGTTAGGACTTACTTTCATTACACAGCATAGCTTGTTTCCAAGAATGCTTTCAAGAGAGGCATCCTCCCAATACAAAAGGCAAGCACTTGCTAAGCTAACTCCAACAAGCTTTGGTACAAGCTGCATCCCAGCCCAGAGACAGTGAACCGCTACCAGTAACCTCAGCTTATCACTTACTTTTTGCCTGTATTTGTGAGACCTTCTTCCACCTTCAGTCAGTCCCTCCTGGGCTACTACTATGAGCAGCCAGTTCATGTCTTCACCCCCATATGGAACAAGAATGAAGTAAAAAAACCCTCCGCTTTCTTTACACAAAAGCCCAGTGTTCCTTTTCCATGTCTTCCCTCACCTCACTCTTTAATTGCTAGACAGCATCAGGAATCGGTGAGATCTTTAATTATAAGATCAGGCAGTATTACTAAATCTGTACTAAATTCCCACAACAGAAGCCAAATGATGACCAAGACAAGAATTTTTATTTGATGATGCATTCTATCTTCAGAAAAAAACTCTTCCCAGGACATGAAAAGTGAAGACTAATATACAAGAGAAAGAGCTCCACAGGTCAATGTAATCAATGTATCTTCTTGCTAAGATGCTTTTCGGGGAGATATGAACACTCAGCACTAAGTTGTGCTGTATTTTAACATATACTCATTAACACAATAGCTAATGAAACAACTTCTTTCAAGTCTACTAACTCCACAAAGTTTTGCGGCTGCAATGTAGACATCAACATTGAGAACCAACAAGTCTCAGGGTTAAAAAATAAGTCTGCATTGTGCTTGTGTTAAGCCTGACAGACACGTTTAAAGGTGGCCAAGAACGGAAGCACAGAGCCTTTGTGTTGGGTACAGCACTTGGAGGTATGGCATCAATACAGGCCACCTCCTGCAGAAGCGCTTCCTCCCATGCTGAGGGACAGATAGAGCAGCAAGGAGACAGGTTATACAGGTTTCAAAGATAATGACACCTGCCCTTGGCTTAGCAGCTAACATCACATTAATACGGGGAGCTGCCGTGAGAAAAAAAGACAAAATAGAGAGGCACAATTTTTTTTTCTGTTCTCCTTTTCCCATCCAGATGGTATTTATCTGCTCAGCTCCAGTTCTTCCTCTGAGTGGATGCAACTTAACATCCAGATCACTATGCTAAAACTCTACACAAGACAGCTCATATTGCATTTGTCTGCATCAATTAATTTCACACAAGTCAAGCCTTTGGCCGCAGCGAGTCAAATGAGAGGTTAGTTGAAAGGTATCACCTCGAACCCTTAGTCTCCATCTTTTAATACACACATACAGTACTGAAAGTTTAAGAAAAAAAATGGGTAAAAAGAAAAAGGCTGTGGCTACGAATCACTTGCTTATCTGGACAAGAGAGAAATCTGGAAAATCCTGATCCAAAGAGTACCTGAAGTATACCAAAAGAGTAGTGAGGCATTTAAGACCAGATGGGCTTCACAGATATCAAAAAGCCAGTCAGTGGAAGGGAGAGTCACATCTGTAACACATATTTATCCTGGAAAAGCACCACCATCCTGTTTTGGTTTATGCCTCTCGTGTCAGACCAGTCAAAGGCCAACACAAAGTTAATATGCCAGATTTCGCATCACCTGCTTGCTCAAACAGCCGGGGAAACTGTTTTAGCTGAGCTCTGCTCTTTTGCTCGCTTCAGATTGTTGTGCTAATTAAGAAGTCTTGCTCTTGTGTTACGCAGCCCACAGGAAGCGAGGAGGAGATTCCCAGGTTCATAATCACGTTGGTCAATAGCTCCCAGCGCTCTCACCGCCGCTACACGCAGAGCCGGTGCTGCGCTGTCGGTGTGACAGGCTGTGGGAGGATGCTGCGGGGGAGACTCCTCACGTTGTGCAGAGTCAGCCCGGGCGCCTTCACAATGGGAGCTTTCTGCAGAAGCACAACTGAAAAACCTCCCTAAAACTACAGGGCCGCCTGAGCAAACTTCCCAAACAGAGAGCCAGTCCCACAAAAATCCACTCAATAAACAAAACGTAGTTGCTAGCTGGCGAGTTACTGGATATAGGATACATCACCTTTCAGTTCACCCAACGCCTAGCCTAACAAGTAAGTCAAAAATATTACTATTGTCACCTCCAAGCTTAGACTTAAGAATTTCCATCTTGGAAGCACTACAAGAAGTGAGTCACTCTATATACCTTGGCAGTAATTTGCAAGCCAACAGGGAATATCCAGAAGGAAATAATGTCACCAATTGGTGAGGCAGCAGCTATGTTTACCAGCTTAAACAAGTTTGTGTCTCAGTACCTCTAGTTAAATATGGCCAAAAGGGAATCTCCAATTCACAAATTGTAAAACTTGCAATTCGGAAGTCATTTACAACCTAATATGCCTGAAAATTAGAGATCTTTAGAAGTTATCCCAATTGCTGAAGAAAAACGCTAGGTATTAGGATCATGCAAAGTTCTGAGTTATTTTGCACACCTGTATTTCCCTTGCCTGATCTCTGCAAGGTCTCTAGCAGAGCAGGAGGTCTGGACACTGAAGATGCATTCGGTGGTGAGGCCAGAGCAGCTGCCACTCTGGGCAGCAGGAGGAAGGTGGGGAAGAGTTGGCCGAAGGGAGCCTTTGCAAATGGGAGTCAGGTGTGGGGGCACAGGGCACCCATGGGGACAGTAACCAGAGACACTCAGCACAGACAGGAACAGGGCAGGGAGCCGCCAGCCTGAGGCACTTCGACAGCCTGAGGAAGATTTAGCTGTCTGAAGCTAAAGCTGACTATTGTCAAGAAACTGCAAGATGTGAACAAGCAAAAGCTAGTTAGAAGGAAAACAAACACACACAAAATAAGAATAGTAAAAATTAAATAAAATAATAATAAAAACAAAGAACAAAAAAACCCAAACCAAAACAAAAAACAACAAAGCCTCACTCAAACTCATTCTGTACTGGTCAAACTAAGTTTTGAGGGAGATACCAATAAATGAGACACTGAATAATTAAGAGGACTGCTTATGTGTCAAATTAAATGCTCGATACTGTACAAGATGACAATAACTCACTAGCGAAATCTGAGAATAAATGGAGGAATTAATGGCCCTCAGTACATCTGTTTACTGCATAACCTCTAGCAATTTACATATTTGTTACCTGTCTGATGAGCAGTGCTAAAAGTGCTCAACAGTGCCATTAAAGAACTCTTCCTTCCTTCACTGCAAAGAAACTCCATGTGGCTTACTCACATTTTGAGCTAAATGTTTACTTTTGAGAAGGGTTAATAGAGATGTGTCAGCTTCACCTTTGAAACAGATAGTAAGGAGACCAGCACAGAGCCAGGCTTATGGCATTGTAGAGCTAAGACAAACATCAGACCTAAGGCTGCCATAAGAATACCACCAAGCAGTCACTTGAGAGAAAGTATATTAATTGAGCAGGATCCTTAAGCTGGTTTTCCTCTGTCTACTTCTAACAGCTCTATTATCCTCAGAGGATTTATTGTTTCCAGAGTATGCCAGCTGCCTTCATTACCAGAAGCACTGTATAAACAGTAAGAGCTTGGCATTTGCAAGGTTCACGCACAACTGCATGTTTTTAAACAAGTGACTTGCAAAAAATGAGGACACAAATCCCTTCTACTATTGATTCAGAAAGCAGGAAACATATCTTGTCACCTTCTTCCCATCTCAAAAAGTCCATCAGATAGTTTTTACACTACACAAATGTCCCTTCTAGCCTTTTTATTTGTGAATATTATTGCAAGTCATTAGGATGCTTTCATTGAGGCCTCAAATGGAAGAAAGTACCTGTGAGCACACACTCTTCCCTTTTTGCCTCTGGAATTTATAGATGCCTGAAGCAGGCAACAAAATAAGGTAGAACAGTTTAACTAAGATGCTTCAATCAGTAGGTTTTATCTCCTTCACATGGTAGAGTCTGTGCCCTTTCAGCTTCTAGTGGTTAAGAGGTAGAAGCAAAGGTGGTGCATTTTCAACACTGTAACCCCAAGACCACAAAACAAAAGTCTCACATGAGCCTAATTTTCTTTTAATAAAATACTAAGTCTCTGCTGCCCACTTGGTAGGGCACTTTAAACATCCTTACCTTCTAAGCAGATGGAAACTGTGTCTTTGCAAACACAAGGCAGCATTAAGAGATCTGTGTTCATTTGTTCTCATGAGGAAACAGCTTTCTGAAATTTGCTTTAAAATTCCAATTTTTGAGGTATCAGTGCATAGGGCAGCACACAGAAAATGTCCCTAACTGGCATTTGCAGTTATTGCAGATTGCACTAGTTGCTCATGCAGATATTACAGCTGTCAGCACACACATATCAACAACCACAATTATTTGCAGACTCTTCAAAAAAGCATGCCCTTGTACAATAGTGTTCTCATTATACCCATTTCAAGATATCACTTGCATTACAATGGAGATAAATGGAGTTAAGTGACCATCTTGCTAAAGCATTTACACTAGAAGTAACTTGTAAAGTTTGAGAACTTGGTGTAGGCAAAATGTTTGCACAGCGAGTTCTCTTTAGATGACTAAGCTGCCACTGAAACCGGCTGAAACTCTGAACCACAATTCCTCTCACAGGGGGCTTTGCCAGCTCTGCTGCCTACTGCCCGTTTTCACCAACTCAGCAGCAGCCACCACCACCTGATGAACCACTTCCAAATTCAACATCTGTATCAAACCTCACGGTTTAGGGGCACAGTAAAGCAGCCAAACAGCAAGAAAGTTTACACTTCTTCCACGGTGGAGCACATTGATGCAGAATGAAGGAGGAGATGTTGTTTTCTTTCTGTTAATTTACACAAGATCAACACGGATAATTTCTCTCATTTGTTGTAGCAGGGAAGGCCATGTTACAAAAAAATAAAGGAAGAAAGAACACTAAAACTGTATCAGGCATCTTTCCTCCTCCAACATTTTTATTTTCCCCTTTTCACATATCTAATGGAGCCTGAAAGCTGTTGCCCTGTCCTATCCACTATCACTTTCTGTGCCAGCAGCAGCACAGCCAAGAGATTCTAGCTCTAAAATTTACAGACTGTGTTATAATCTGCCAGCACCTCTGATGTAAAAAATATGCTGGATTGCACTCTTCAAAATAATTTTCATCAGAGGAAATCATGCTGTCAGTGGGGTGGAGAAAATGAGGGGATTCCTGTTTACTGTTAGACTTGAAAACTTACTTGGGAAGGGTCTTTCAGTTAAAAGCTAACACCTGAAATACCACACCAATTTGTGTGTCATTAACACATATGTTTATCCAGAAGACCAACCTAAAGTTTGTTCATGAAGAATCATTGCAGAATGTGAGCAGCGACTAATGTCAGAGGAATGGAACATGCAGGAAAACATTGCTCAATGCTTGTTTGGGGTAGGAGGTGATAGCAGAGGAGAGAAATGGTCCTGTCCTCTCAGAGGACACCTGTGCAGAAAGGTGTATGCTGTGTCAAGATATTGCACTCCCAAATGCCACTGTCAGGGCTCAAACTTCTAAACGGATTCTGATACCAAGCTGCCAGAAGCACACAGACTACAGCTTACAAAAGCCATGAGCTGTCATTTTATTTTAGGGCACGCTTGATTTTGTGATGTTCTATGTTTTAGTTGTGCTGTATTAGTCCCACAGGTCCCCTGTCCTTCCAGGTTAAATCACGAGCTGCTGCCTGAATGTTGGCTCGCCCAGAGGTACCTTGGACTTGCAACACAAACCTGACCGTATACAAATGTAGGCAATGAGTCACCACAGTTTCCAAGTGCGAGAGTCAAATAACGTTGGCAAAGCTGGGACTGCCACTGCGAGGAGAACATACCTCACATCCTGCAGGATGCACAAGTGGCTTCCACATGCTCCAGCCAGGGCTGAGCACAGCTCTGTCCTACTCTCAGCCAATTAATCACTGTGGAATGGGGAGAGGGGAAGCACACACACTGTGGGTCTTCTCATGAGCACTCCCACCCCCGCAAAAAAAGCCAGATTCCTACCCAGTGTTGGGAGACATGAACACACCTGCTCAGACCATCACCACACCTCTCACAAGCAAGGGAAATGAGACCCTCGGAACAGTAACTGGCTCATTACAGAGCTGTAAGACACGTATGGATTTCAATTCTGGTTATTCACGGATGGTAGAGTCATACTGATAGCGCTGCTCTGCCAAACCCACCCAACAGGCTCCGTTCAAACCCTCCAATGCTGCCAGCTTCCCAGGGACATACCTGATCTTTGGTAACTAAGCTCCACCCTCCGCTCTTGCAACCAGAGACTAGGTTTTCCAGGATGCTCCAGGCTGATAAGCAAACTCCTTTTGATTACTGCTGATTTTAGTAATCCAATCAGTACTTCAGCAGCTGGCTCCACGCAACACAGAAAGTTGAGGAAAAAAGATAAATAACGCACCAATAAAAACCAGGGCCATTGACAGGTGAACCACCTTGGAGAAGCAAATGATTTGTCACCTATTGGCCTAATTCACTCTGCTCATGCAGCAACCCTTTCCATCTAGTCTCTCCTGACAGACATTTTCATAGTCTCCATCCACATTTTTGGTACATTGAGCCTTCATATTCTAAACACAACACAGATTGTTTAAGCTTGTGGAAGAGAGAATACATGGAAAGAAAGCACTGGTTTGTAAACAATCTTCCAAATTTTCCTGTAAAAGAATGCAATATTTTTCATCTACATATTATATATACATATTTTCATGTTCATATATACATATGAACAGGCATTTCACAATTTTCACACCTTTTCATTTGCTTTGGCTCACTGCTGTCTGGAAGACAGCCACACTATATTGAACATTTCATAGTTTCCAAATCTAGGCAGACCATGCCTAAAGACAATCTGGATTTAATTCAAAAAGTGACTTTGCCTCGACTGAACTTTATTGGTGATTCTGCTTGCGAAGACACAACCTAAGAGAAGGGAAGGCCCACCTCAGCTTTATGTTCCACTTCGGCTGCAAAGAGACTTTCAGCATGAAAGCTTTGCTCCCTTTCCACCACCAAGCACAGAAAAGCAGTGTGGAAAACACACTTGAGAGGCAGTAGGAAAGTAGTATTGGTAATGTTAAGTTTTGAAGAATGGCTAAAACCGGACACGTGAATTACGAGGACCACATCCAGCCTGGTGGTAGTTTTGCTGGAAGGACAGATTATACCCATGAGCAATTCCAGCATCCATCTCCATGCCTCGTGCTACAAGTTCAGACCTCAGACTGAAAACTTCACTCACCTGTGGTACCCAAGCTTGAATTTGGGCAGACTTCTTGTCCATCCTTCCATGCAGCTTTTGTGGATACCTCAATCAGTCCCTGACTCTACCTTCCCAGGCTGCAGCAGGCCATGCCATGGCATGACCCTAGCTTGATCTCAGGATCGCTACAGCAAGCCAAACCCACTGCAGTATCTTTCTCCAGTTAGGATAGTGGTTTTTGTGGCCAGGTAAAAGCGTTTTCTCCTTGACAGTCTCCGAGCAATTGGGAGGAAGTCACTGCTAGTTCCTGCAGGTCACTGACCATGGCTTTTATCCTCTTCCTGTGGGAGTCCAGAGATCTGAGATTCATCAGGTTAGTGAAACAGCAGTAACGCTGCCCCATAGTTCCATAGAGCAACATTAACCAAATTTTTTTCATCTCAACCTTTTCTTGACTTTGGGATATTAAATGCATGAACTGGTTCTTCTTTTCAGTTCTCCTCTCTAAACAATGAGAAGTTGCCAGGCCAAGTCAATTCAGCCAGCCCTCTCTCAAAATTACTGCTATAAAGTCCCCACCTCATTGTCCTCCTGCTCCCTCCCTACAATTGAAGAAAAAAAAAATCAGATAAATATTTCAGGAGTACAGGATTATTTCATGCAGTTTATATGAAAGTTTATAGCAGAAGGCTACCAGTTCAGGATCAGCAAGTCATAGCGCACATTGAAAATATTGGTCCTTAGAGGTAAATATTTCCTATATAGTCCTAGCTCAAAAGCCTGCTCCAAGTCTGATTTTGCCAACTTTGCTTTGGAAAGGATTCTTTTCAAATCAAGAGGGGCCTGTTAAATAAAGTCAAATATGTACAATAGCTCTATATCAACTATTTCTGTATGCCTTTACAGTAACCAGCAATATTATGGATGTTATCGCCTGACTATACAGACACCATCTCTAAAGCAGCTACTGAGGAAAGCAGGCAGGAAACAAAGTCATGTTTTTTGCTTTGGAGATAAGGGACTTAAGGATAAACACTTGAAGGATCATTAACAAAAATCCCAATGATACTGAGCTAGTAATTGGCTGTCCGTCTGTCCTGGCTCCAGAATACATCTTTGAAACTTCTCTACCAATCCCCAAGGAGCCTCAGATCAAAAGGACAGTGAAGAACCTCTGCCCTCATCAAGCTCCTCCTGGGAAAAGAACTGTACGTGTACACACACACGCTGGGGCACAGATAATGAAAAGCTCTGCAGAGCACTCCCTGAAGCCAGGCCATGTGGTTAACATCAGAGGGACGGTAAACCCTGCGTGAATATATCTGCGCAGAAAAAGGCCTTTAAAGTAAATTTCTGACCACATGACATGTGCTGCTCCTACCGCTACTGGCCAGCAACTTGCTTCAAAGGCATGACTGCTGTCTATATGGCTGCTCAGAGACTCCTAGCATGAAAGAGAAGCCAGCCTATGGATTTACCACTTGTGGATGTCATTCCCAAGTACCCAATTACCAGATACTGCACTAAGTGGGGGAGATACTCCCAGTCCAATATGCAGAGAACTAACAGCAAGTTACTTAAGTAAGAGCAGAAGGGCCGGGAGAGGGGACAGTGCCACAGCTTACTTCGACGATCTAGTCAAATTTTTAAGTGACATCTTCTAAAGACAGGAAAGGTTCGCATCTGCCATCGAGTGAGATCTGGAGTGGGACCAGATAAAAGACAGGGTTGTTTGTCCTAGGAGGTTCTGACAGGAGCTTGAAGCAATGCTTATTATGTTCTGGCCAGTGTCACTGATGGTGGCCAGCAGAGCCACAGTGATGTGCCAGCAGATGAAAGCAGTGTTAAGTGCTACTGTGGAGGGAGCAGAAAGCATCTGAGCATCTGCTGACCTCACTAAAACAGTGGCTACTTAAGTAAAAGAAAAGTGTTCCAAAAAAACAGAGGCAAGAACAGCTTGTTCTTCAGACTGTCAAGCTAACAGATATCCACTCAAAGAATCTGGATTTCACAGCAGCGGCGGCATACAAGGCAGTGGTCCAGTGTACACATAGAGAGCCAAAGGCTGTCATGGACTCTAAAGGCACAGAGGTATTTAAAGCAGTATAAAGTGAAAAAAGAGAAAGAATCAAAATGAGCAGGAATAGGAGAGGAAAAAAAAAGGGTTACTGCTGAGCTAGCTGATGACTACGTTATAAGGAGCACTGACTGCTGAAAAGAAGCATTACAGAAGAATCAAAATCTGTATGGTCCTAGAAAGTTGGCCACAGGGGAAGACAAGAAAACAAGAGTCAGGCTTCAGATCATGAGTTAGAAAGAGCACTGTGGCCAGCACTAAAGGAAAGCTGAAATTCATTATTTCGTAGAGGAAGGAGCTGAAACCATTGTTAAAAACTGAGAAGATCTCTGTAAATAGACCTAAGTAAGTTTCCTCAGTCAGCTCACTTCAGTCTGAGATATGCTTTTCTTGATGCAGATTCCAGGATGTAGATGAATAAAAAAAAAAAATCACAGTTCACACTATCTAGATCAGGGGTGTCAAACTCATTTACACCGGGGACCACATCAGCCTTGTGGTTGCCTTCAAAGGGCCGAATGTAATTTTAGGACTGTATAAATTTAACTACTCCTACATTTATAGAGTCCTGAAATTACATTCGGCCCTTTGAAGGCAACCGTGAGGCTGATGCGGCCCCTGGTGAAAATGAGTTTGACACCCCTGGTCTAGACACAAATTTCTCAGGTATTTTTATCCTATTCTCTTTTTCCCAAAGACAATATTTAGACAGAGAGCCCCATTCAAACCTATTTGACAACAAAACCTTCTACTTTCTCCCCTAGAAAAAGGAAGATGTAGCTTTTATCTTCAAATGATTTGTCAAGAAGGCTAGTTTGCAAGGCATCTGTCTGCTGTGACTAGCGTTACAGGATCACATCATCAGCTGCCACATACTGTTGTCACTCCACTGAAGCCAGTGGAGCTGCAGCTGTATCAGCTTTATAAGCTTAATGCCTTAAACATCACAGTCCAATGTGCCGTCAAGTTGCAGAAAAAATTCTCTCTCAAAGATTTATCTATTGTCTATCAAGACAGCATACTCTGACTTTTGTTTGCTGTTGAGTCTTCAGTGTCTAGGCCCAGCCTTTTATGATCCTTTTCCTGAATTGTCATGCATCAAGGGAGCTGTAGGTCTTTCACTAAACCAATGGATTCACCGTGAAAATCCACTCATTTGGGCCTGTGTCATGAAGCTCAATGGACTTCACAATCCCCACAATCCCAAGCCATCAGCTTTCTAAACAGCAGAGACAATTACTTCCAAGTAGCAGTTTCTTCAAGCTTCCCCACTCCACGAAGATAGTTTTCTTGAGGTAACAAGGATGGCCCCAAATACTTCCTGCTCAAGACACCTTTCTTCTCACCTTTCAGCAAAGTACCTCAGAGCATCACAATGCTGCTGCTTCCACCCAATCTGGAAGCTTTCAAAGGTAGCACCCACCTCAACTGTTCAGAATTTAGCACTACTCACCCCTTGCAACCTTACAGTGTTTTACCCTTCGCAGAAGCGAGTGCTGAGATGTCCTCTCTGACCAATCTCCAGCATCAGCTTGGCAGCAGTCCCCACAATGAAGATTTACTCCTGGCAGCTTCCTGGTGTCCAGAGAGGGAGCAGTGCTCTGTCAGCTCTTTAGCCTACAGGGACAGATCTATCGCATCATGTCTGGGTGCCTTCTGTGAAGTCTAAGCGTAACTTACAAAGGGGCAGGAGGTACAACAAGGTCAGTGCTGCTGAAAGATGGGAGCATTGCTTAAAACCAGGAAAAGACATGCCATTTCCAACCCAGGAACCCATTACGCAAAATAATCTTTGATCCTACTCTAAAGCCATTTCATGTCTTTTGTCCATGCTTCTCCTCTCACTCACTTCAGTCACGGAGTTGTACGGCTCCACTTCTACAGCAGAGCACAAAACCAGTATTAGAGGCAGAGGAGACAGGGTTGGGCCAGCAGTCATGCTGCACCCAGCAGAGAATCCTTATTTCCTGCAAAGATGAGACCACAGGGAAAAAATCTCTAAGGTTGCACAGTAATGTTAGGTGTTGGGAGGAGGGTGGTGGGGGTGGTGGTAAAAGATGATCTCACACAGCTATCAAGAAAAACAGGAGGGAGAGGAAAGAAAGCACACCTGACAGACATGTTAAGAGATGTCTGAACAAGAACAGGGCTGGCCCCAAACCACACTGCAGTCTTGGGAGCAGTGGAAGTAAAAGCAGTTCTGCAACTAAAGGCTTATCAATCACTTGCGTGTGTGTTTTACTGAACTCCTGAAGAAAATGATTTAAATGACAGAAATCAAAGGATGACTAACAGATAGGAAGAGGAGAGCAGATATGGGCACAGGGGACAGCTTAGGGAGAGGTGTGAACACTATGGTTGGGAAAAGCCAGGATGTACAAAATGCCCATATGCCATACCACTGCCTGGAATGATTCTTATCTCCCTTTTGGTTAAGTAACCAGTGCCACGTTGCTGACTCGCTTCATATTCCCACTGACACCAGACTCTCACAACCATACTTTCTTCTTCAGGAGCAGCGAGTGCTAAGCTACAACCTATGAACCAAGCTGCTGCTGAAGGAAGGATGCACTGAATCTTCGGTTGACTTACAAGTCATGCAACTCAGTCAAAAGAGAACAATTCACAGGGCCAGCTGTGGACCGACAGAATGAGAATGAGATGCTGAACTATCACCATTAGTTTACTATACACATTTGGTCTGCTTTGCCCACAACTCCAGCAATTCAGAAGAGCTGGTCAATGTCCTAGGGAAGAAATTAAGCCAGCTAACACTAGGTTATAGATTTAATCCTGCAAAAAATGACACCACCTTGCAAAAACATATTCTAGCCTAAGCTTGTTTAGGTAATTAAGACAGAAGATCTTCCACCCTACCTTTGCTATAAGGTATTCCAGTACAACTGTACCCGACACTTAGCCTCAAAACATGCCCATTCAAGTTCGGATACTGGATTCAACCCACTTAAAAATTCTTCTGCATAATTTGAAAAACTGAGCATATAGTTCATTAACAGCTGGTTGATTAGCATTAATCAGCCATTTCACTCCTCTCCCACTGTTCTTGTAGCCAGGGGCTGAAAGCATTCACTATAAAAGTCACTCTATATATAATATTTTGTCACACGATAAATATGGTCATGACTTAAAGATTCCCAACAGGCCTTTCCAAAGTCAGCACCGCAAGACCAACACACCTCCTGCAATGAGTGTCTACCCAAGCCCACCCATGTTCTTCCAAGAATACACACTCCAACTCTTCCTTCTGGAACAACTACTCTATCCTCACGAGAGGAGGATTTCTCATGTGTTACAACTCCAACACCATGGCATAGAAGAACATATCTTTTAAAATGTAGCTATAACTGTATGTCAGTATTCAAGTGCTGCAGGAAGTTAAAAAAGTATACAAGCGCCTAGACTGATTTAGTCCTTGCTATAGTTAATTCCTGTTTGCATATATAATTCTCTAACAACTCTCCAGATAAACACAGCACATCCAGAAGCAGCCTCTCTCATACAGCTCCTCCTCAACTCAGAAGCAGCAGCACAAGTACAGCATAAGGTATTTGTAAGCTTTCAGGTTTGGAAGGAATTTCACTGAGAACATGTGTCCAATGTCCCACTACCACACCCAATATCACAGGGTGGTCTCCTGAAGCCAGTTCGATCCCCTTGTCTATTTTGCATCCTAGGAGGCACCAACACTCCACTGATAGAGACAATCTGAACTGCAGCATGGTTGTAGTTCTGGTCAGTTCGTAGGAGTTAATTCTTATGCCAAAACAAGCCTTCAGCTTGCTCACCTCCTTTTCCTTCCACAGTCTTACCCATTAGCGCTTCATATATTGTCATCTGCACAGCTCCTCTTTACATGACTCTCTCGCCAGGAGCAGTCACCTTTGGACTGGTACAGCCAGGCCTTTGCCACCTAACAAGCATCCAGTTTCTACCTTTCAGTCTCTGCGTGAGAACACCCTAAAGAACAGCTGATTTCAAGGCATCTGCCTGCAAGGGCTTGGACTGCAAAGAGATGCATTTCAGAGCTGCCACTCCATTATTTCAACTACGACAAAGGCAGGAGTTTACAGGAACAGAATAAGAATGGGCACACTTGTTTTGACAAGTTGGGGCATGAAAATGTAAGTGGAGTGCAATGGCAATTAAAAAAAGTACAATTCTCTGATTTTTACCAGCTCCATCCTCTCCCATCTTAGGCAATTTCAAATGTTGAGGGGAAGAGGAAGCAATATGGTATTCTTTCTTCCACTCTCCTAAAAAACATTAATGTTTTCTGTCTATATTTAAAACTTTATGCTTCACTTTCACAGGAGTTAACAGAAGACAATCAAGTCCTTTGTTTATTGCATTTGCTTATGTTGCCCTTTTCTTGGAGGGAGGAAAAAAAAAAGAATAAAAAACAGGCTTTGGCATCTGTTCCTCTCCCTTTAGGTCCCCCAATATTCCTTCGCACACCAGACCTGATAATGAAAGATTCCAATGAACTGCTCGAGCAGTTTAAAGTATGTCAAATAAGCATCACCCAGTTTGCCCTCCCACACACCAAATAAAGGTATTTATTGTATAAGCACCACCTGCTGAAAAGAGTAGAGCTCACACAACTGACACATTTTCACAAGACACCTCCAGCCATTCACTTTCCCGTGGATCTCCAGCAAGGATGGGCTGCTGAGACTCCAGGCATGCGAAGAAGGAAGAAAAAAACCAAAACCCACAAAAAAAGCCCCAACACCAAACAAGCAAATAAAGCCACGAAACAAACAAACAAACAAAAAAGCCACACACTCAAACAAGTCACAGGCTTCACATCAGCAGGACGCACTGCTGCTTCTGCCACAGGCAGCAGGAAGAAGACATTTCACAACATCTCCCGCTGGCCTCCTCCACACCCCAACAATCACAGCCTTTCTAGTCTCAAGAAGCCCCTTACTTCACGGGAGCAAAGGGACAAGAATTCAGCAGTCCCACACAGTTGGGGTCCCGTGAGACCCCTGCAGTGGTCGGCTTGAATCTTGCCAGCACAGACATATTTGCGAAGAAATTAAAACAGCTTGAGAAACCCACTGCGTGGCCACCTACGAGTCTGTGGAAATCACAGCTTGGCTGAATGTGCCGAGGAAACCTACGTAAATGCTGGCAAGCAGGAACAGTGGCCAAAACCAGCAAACCAAAGTGGTATAAGCGTCGGAGGGGAACCAGTGGTTAACACCTGCCGCTTCAAGTCCAAGCTGCAAGTGAATGAGGCTCCAGTTAACAGCTTTTTCAAAGACACATACGGGATTTAACCAAGTCCTATGGCAAGGAAAGGAAACCATTCATTTTGGATGTTTCCAGCACATAAACCTGTTCATTTCTGCTCCACCAGACAGCAAAGGAGTTTCCAGTAAAGCCAGAATTAAGATACAAACAAGGAATTCTTCCCTCCTCATACACAGGACAGGGGAAAGTTGCTTTCCCAGTTCAGCAGAGGCAGCTGCTGAAGGAAAGCAGAGGGTTTTCTGGGGCGGAAGGAGCAGTATTGCCGAAATCAGCAACACAAACATCAGAACAGCTTCAGCATCTCATCCCCTGCCTGCTGGCGAAGCAGCTGCCCTTCTGCCAAGGCACAGGGGAAGGTGAGCCATTCTACGAGTAATTGAAACAGAGGTGAACACTGGGGATAGATTTCCTCGAAGAGTCTCATTAGCAGAGCAACTGAAGCCTAATCTCCTCCCTCTTCACTATAAAAACATACTCTTTATTAAACTCCACTTGTAAGTGATTTCAGAGAGACTGGGAGAAGGGCACACTTAATAACAGAACATGACTCGAAAGCTAGACCTGATTTAAAAAGTCAATAAAGCGTTGTGTTTTCATTTAAGAAACAAAACTTAGTCATGGTTTTAATAAAAATCCAACCCTTATTTATTTTGGAGGAGAAGGGAGATCAGTGTGCTGCTCCCCTTGCCTCCCCAATTGTGACTCCATCTCATTGCTCCTGGCAACAACAAACAAAATTCAGCTCATCCCTAAAGAGAGTAGGAAACCCAGGCCCATGCTGGGTGTAGAGAGGAGATTCTTGCATTGATTCGAAGATTAATCTAACATTTTAATTTTAGACCAGAAGCAGCACAGCAAGATAGGGATTTTGTTTTTAAAGGGCAATTAGAGCCTTCCTCCTCCATTTGTTCTTTCTTTAGAAGAAATGTTTCTATTGTCTTGACATTTTGGAAAGGAAAAGCCCCACTGTGATTGTTTCACAGCAGTTATGAAATTCAGCGACCACACAATATGCAGCCCTAGGTTTGTGTTTTCGGTTCTCTTTTAGGTGCCTGGCCCCGGCTGTGCAGGCATGAAATCATTTGCCCGACAGTTCAGCTGCTGGTCAGTTATCTAAGGAGAAAATCACTGATGACTGCAAACCAAGATAAACACCCCTACATTCACAATGGCAGAACTTTGCAAACAATATGCTCCTTTAAAGACAGCCCACACACTAATGACCCATTGCTCCTCCTCCACCTTAGTCACTGCCTCTGCCATAGTCCTATCTTGGTAATCAGCCTATCCAAGCTCATTTTACTCCTATGGAGCATATAAAAATACTTGGCTTACGGAGCACACACAGACTAAGAACAAGTTACCCTGGAAAGCATGCTGCCAGATTTATAGTCTAAAAACACCAGGACTAACAACCATTACCTACTCTACTTGAAATGGCGTTTGAAGAGCCATCTTAAAAGTGTTTTAATCCCTTATCTTGAACAAACTTGCCAGTACCAAATGAATCGCAGTCATGTTGCCTGCTAGCAAAGGTCAAGAGTTCTGCAACACATCACTGAACGATTTTATCAGGCATGAGAAATGCAGAACTCCTCACATGTGCCAGCAGCCACCCCACAACACCTGCAGTGAAAACTGGCGTATACCAAGTGAATAAACAAGGAAGATGAATTTTCTAACCGTCAACAGTTCCCTGAGGACTTCTCAGATTCCTGAAAATCTTGCTGTCCATGAGGGGCTTTATTTTTATGCAGCAAGACTGCAACTTTACTTCAGAGTTTGAAGGAGAAAATTTTGGGCAGTCCCAGTCAAGACACACCAGGACAGAAGCCCACTGTGCTTTTTAAGGCAGGATCCTTATTTATCCCATACAGCAGTCAGTAAAAACAAAACCAAGAATCCCCTGGATATTACCCTCACTCTAGAAAAAAAATGTTGAAGTATTTGATTCCAGATTTCCCACAGTGATTAACACGGTTAAAAAAAGTTCCCTAGTCAGATGCAAGAGCTGTACTTATCCAATTGATTTCACACCATGACACAGACAGTAATACGCCTTCCTGCCAACAGCTGGCTCCTACTAATCCTTCCATTCAACCTGCTGAAACATGATTTTGCACCCAAGGCTACATGCAAAAGCATCTGGCTCAGGAGCAGAAAGAGATGTTGAGCAGGACGAGCTCCACACCTTTCCTTTCTGTCCCCACAAATGAACACAAACAATGTTCGATGCCAGATCCCACAGGCCTTGAGATGGAGGTGACAGCCAGGAAATGCTTTTTTGTAAGTGGAGGTAGGAGCATTTGCTATAAATTAGGTACAGCCCAGTGCAGGTGGCCACAAGGTGGTAAGGCAAAGCAACCTTAATTTCAGATTGGATTAATTCTAAACCCAGAGATCCATAGTATAGTGCTGAGCTCTCTTCTGCTTACTAAGTAGAAGAGACAACAGTGTCCTGGGGTGCATCAAGCACAGCATTGCCAGCCGGGCGAGGGAGGTGATTGTCCCGCTCTGCTCTGGTGCGACCTCACCGGGAGCACTGTGTGCAGTTCTGGGCTAACAACATTAAAAAAAAAAAAGGATATAAAGCTACTAGAGAGTGTCCAGAGGAGGGCTACAAAGTTGGCGAAGGGTTTAGAGGGGAAGCCATATGAGGAGCAGTTAAAGTCGCTAGGTCTGTTCAGCCTGGAGGAGACTGAGGGGAGACCTCATTGGGGCTACAGCTTCCTCACAAGGGGAGGAGGAGGNCAAGGCCCTCAGACACACGGTGTGAACTGTGGGGTTGTCACATGCAGGGACAGGAGTTGGACTCCATGATCCTTGTGGGTCACTTCCAACTCAGAACATATCTATGATTCTATAAGTGAGAGGCACTAAGCAGTCAAGAGCCTGCTGTGAATTCCCTATACCTTATGACTGCTGACTTATATATGAAGATCAAGGAGGTGAACAGCAGCCTCCAACATAAGTGAACTCCAGCAGAGAGCATTTGAAGAAGTTAACAGAAACTGGTCTGGACAACAAAAAGTGTAAACCCAAGCAGGTTCAAGGCACTCCAGCCCTTTCCTGCTATAACACACCATGTTTAAATGGAATCAAGTTTTTATGCCTCGATTCAAGGAGGATTTCCTTTTTTAGGACAGAGTAGCATACCATTTCCTTCCCTCAAATAAAGGCATCAGAAGTAGTCCGTCTTGACTTGACCAAGCAACGCTGGCATTGGGTGCTGGTCAAACAAGGGAGAAATTAAAAATGTACCATAATAGTTCACTTCAAGGCTACCTTTACGTGAAGACTCAGGAAATGGATGTCAGAAGTTTTATTATAACTAGAGGGGGAGCATTTTTCTTTAATAATCTGCAAAACTAAAGTTACTCAGGTGTGTCTCCAGCAGACCTAGTCTCAGACACATTGCATAGTCAAAAGATGAAGTCATCATCACGGCAAAAACCAGTCTAGCCACCAAAGACAGAGGCTTTTCTCCCACTCAGCTACTTCACAGCAAACATGTGGAGGAGAGGATAGGAGGAGAGCATAGCCAACCACCACTGCAAGCAGCAGGCTCCTCAAGAAGAGGCAAGATAAGGGGCACAAACACAGTAATGGAGAGCCCTGCGAAAGACTGAGTCGCTGAACTGTGTAACTGTATCACGTCACTGACATCCCCAAGGGTTTAAGGAACACTAATACACGTCCGCCTCAGAGCTTCAAAACAGGACAACTAGCAAGCCTGTAACACATCCAGCTCTCCTGTGTCAGAAGTGCACCCCAGCCACACAGACGCACAGCAATTAATGGCTGGTTAATGGTCAGAATTGCTTCCCAAGCTGGCCAAAACTAAACGTATAGCGTGATGAGTTTATGCGAGGCGTGCGCCATTGAGGACACGGCATCCCTAGTTCAGACTAGGTTTTACTTATTGATTATTCACATCAGTCAATAATGCTCCATCCTCACCCGTCTTAGGCAATTTCAAATGTTGGGGGGAAGTAGAAGCAATAAGCTCTTCTTTCTTCCATTCTCCTAAAAAAAATGACTTGCAGCTTTGGCGTTTCAGTTTTAACAGTAAGCAGTAGTCATACGGATGGTGTCAGGAATTACAGCAGTGAGATCATAATCCAAGGACAACACCATTGCACAAGTTTATTCACATTTTCCAATCTGCCAGGCATGTTACTTGAGGCAAATGGTAGACCTGGACTTCAGAGGGTCAGAATAGCACACCTCTTTAGATCAAGCATGTTTGAAAACAAAGTCACCCAGACACATGGAGGGCAAAGGGTGAGGAGATCCACCTCCAAGAATACAGCAGACCGCACCATGGGATCTCTATTATAGCATATGTCTAAACCGCGTTGTTTTGGAACAAAAATTACCAGTGTGATTTAGGAGATGACAGAGAAGCTGACTTTTTTCTCCATCCACTCACACACAGGTAAGAAATTTGCTCAGCCAGAAGCTGGCTGCAAGTGAACTGTAGCACACACAGGGCATACAGCACCAATTCCTCCTGCACCTTGCCAACTTAACACAAGCAGTACCCATAAGGAAAGCAAGCACTTGACTCCTAGTGGGCCAAATCTTTCTCACCCTACCCTTTTATGCCCTGTTCTAGAGAAAAGCACACCTCTTCTTCTCCCACTTTTTGTTTGAATTTCTGTTGTTCATCTTCCTAACCATTTGAATCTGGGCAAAATGCTCTAAAACTGAAAAAAAGCGCATAGACTTATGGCAAAATTACACGTACATTCCTAAATAGCTCTGTGGGAGCACACAGTAGCAGAGGAAAACTCCTACCACTTACCACTTGTACAGGAGTTTGATATGCAGGGGCTGGGAAAGCACCTCAAGAGACCATTTAATGCGATTCTCTACAGCAAGACAAAAATCAATTATCTTCCAGGAAGGGAGAGCCAGCAAGATGATGAGAAAAGGGCTCCTGGCAACTTTCAATGACAGTATGAAAGGCTGTTCTAAAAAATATCAATAAAAACCCCACCAAATCCACTGGAATGGAACATAAAAGCACCACCACAGATCTCCACTGCCACATGGGGGTCTGCAGCCACAAAATGATGAGATTCAGCGTGTCCTGCTATACCACCACACTAAAGTTAGTTCTGCATGGCCAAGCAGTTTGGCCCACTTGAAGCAATACATAAGGCGATGATATAGAAGGTCCCAGACTAAAGGTTTACAAGGCTTTTACTTCAGACCAGGTGTCCTGCCACAGACCAAACACCCAGAACATCATAAGCAGGGCAGGCTTTGGTACTGCAGCCTTTGGTTTTGTTTTAGGTAGAAGGAACCCAGCTTGCACACCTTGACACTGCTCTGCAACGCCAGCCAGCACACAGGGCAGGAAGGCGGGGAGGGGGTTAGGGTTGGGAGGGGAAGGAAATTAGGAGGTTTACTTCAGAAGTCCTCCCCTGATCCAAATCAAAACATAAAGCAGACATAGCTTTCTTCCAATGCTTTTAACCCACACCAGTGCCAAGCCTATTTTATCCTCCCTCGATCAATTTATTTAATTTGGTGGAAGAAGAAAAAAAAATAAAAAAAAAGGAAGTTTCCTAAGCCTCTTTGCCTTCCCACTGCTCACACCTCTGGACCTTTCTTTACTGAGATGAAGGCTTAATGGCCAAAAAAGGACATAGCACATTAAACAGAAGCTCCACCAGGGCCAAATTGCTTCTCAGATGCCAGTTGTGCTAGTTTTATTGATGAACACACCTTGCTACGTTTGCCATTGCAGCATGTTTTTCTGAGGTGTTTTCTAGTTTGCCATTGACCGCACAGGACAAAACTATTGACTTAAAGAGCAGCTTTTAGAGCTACATTTGAAGTGGCCTCCCTCACTTGCAGCATTGCTTATGAAGTGGCTCAGGACTGGGAGTGGTGAGGGAGGAGGAAGATGCTGCAGTGAGACATCCATGACTCAAGCTAGGTGCTGCTGGAACAGGAGGAAATCAGTGGCTGGGAAGCAGCAGCCAGGACAAGGACACTGGCACAGAGGGTCCAGCTGAGATCCCTTAGTCTGCCAGCTCAGAGCTCCCCAGCTGATGAACCTCCCCCCAAAAACGAACATTACCACCGGCTTGCACCAGGCTTCTGGGACGTTGCTGTGCAGAGCTGTAGGACAAGAAAAGCTGCATGCTTTGCTAGGCTGCAGAGTCTGAAAGCACGATTTGGCCCTATACAATAAACTCTCTTTTAAAAAGAGATTGTAACTTGTGGGAAGCTTTGGCAGAGAATATAAATTCCTCCCCCCCCTTTTACATGCCTCTAAAAGCTTCAAGCAATAGTCAAAACACTCCCAAGACTTTCAGTTGCTACCTCAGCTTAATACAGGACCATATACTTTTTTCCCCTCTCACATGCATGTCCTCCTCAGTTTTCCAAAGATCCACCTTTGCCAGCACAAAGACAAGCATGGGTTATGCTTCTGGCAACTGGGGGAAAAGGCTGCACAAACTGCACAGTGGATCTGCAGCAACCCCTCGCAGCACGAAAGAACGCTTGGGAAAGGGGAGAGGAAGGCACAAGGGGAACAGTGTGCTTTCCTCCACATTGAAGATACTGAGTGGGAGTGTTTTTGTTCATTTCAAGGGCAAAACCCAATAAATTCTCATTAGCATGCATACTATAATTCAAAGTCTTACAAGCCTCAGTGCAATAGCAACGTGAATGACATTGCCAAACAAAGAACTGCTGTACTGCAGAAAACTGGGTATAAGCGGAAAAACAAATAAATTCTCCTCCTCTTCAGAAGGTGTTTTACCTAAACACACTGACATTTCATTTCCTCCATCACCCCAGTCACTGATGCTTTGAAGGCTGAGGGCAATTGCCTGTATCATTCTCCCCAGCTGCTTCAGGAAGCCATGGCCAGGGTAACCTGGTATGTGCAAAGGAGGATTAAAATCAAGCTAGGAAAACACTGTGAATAACAAAGCCGGACCCCTGTGCCTTCAGGAGTGTTTGCTTGTCTGCCCTCAAACTGCAGCCTTCTTCAGTCCTGCTCCTCACAGAGCCACTCAGATTTCAGTGAGGCCACCTTTCCTTTTAGTCCCCATGGCTGTGAGTCACCATTGAAGGACTGAGGTTAGCCTCTGGAAACCACCAATTTTCTTCCTTCCTGTAATGCTTGGTGATAGAGCCCATAGAAAGTTTTAAAGAAAAATCTGACCCCGGAGGGCATGCATTTGTTGGCTGTCTCCTAGCAACCCTTTTTGGTGCAGAGATACCTGTATTAACACTACTAAAAAACTGTTCAGACCACATATCCTAGAAAAACTGAGGCGCAGTAGAGCAAATACTTGTTTATAGTATAGTGAACACCCGGTCCTAGCCACACGCTGTAATTCCCATCCTCCACTTCCTCCCCCTGAAAGAAGGAATAGCACAGGGGGAAGAAAAAACAAAACAAAACACACACGCAGTTCTGTTAGTTTACCTCAGTGCACCAAGGCCAAGGGCACTGCTCTCCTGTCTATGGTGGACAGCTGCTCTTCCAGCCCGCTCTGGACACTGGGCATAGGAATCCAAGCTTGGCACCACGCTAACCCAACTATGTGTCTTCTGGAGCAAAACCAGTTCATGTCCTGCCAACAGAGCACAGAGGCAGCCAAAACGCAACTGCCTGTACCAGTGTCTGTGCAAGTCGGCCCTTCGATACTCAGTCTGCTTGTGTTTTCAGGTTGAAGTTTTTTTCCTTGGTAACTACGAAAACTAGACAATTTGCAGGAGCACCTCAGAAGTTGACCACAGGCTCTAGAAACAAGGGCTTTGTAAATAAAAATGCCCAGCATTGCCAAAGCTAAATAAAGCATCTGAAGTTTACCTAACCAGGAGTATGTTAACTATAACATACTTTCTCTGGAATAGTTGTTTTATTCTTTGAAGCTACAAGCAACAGCGTGCGCCACAGTGCTGTCTCCCCAGCCTGGATGAAGGATTTATCCTCTGCTACTTTAATTTTCTACTTCTTGAGTTTTTCCCTGAAAGTCTCCACCCCCAATGCTGCATTCCCATCTATCCACCCCCAAGCACTTGGACTAAATTAAGGCAAAAATCAAAGCCAGCTGATTATTTATTAAACAAACAGGATACATTTTGCCTTTGGTAGAATCGAGCACTCCTGGTAGCTGTAGACTTTAAACTTTACTTTGGGGGGCTGGGGGGAAGGAAGGAAGCAGTGTTTCACTTTAGAAGAGCACACTGAGAAGCAGTTATTTTACTTAAAAGCAGTCTGCCTGTAAAATGAAACTGTACACACATCTAAGACTCAACAAGCTATAAACAAGCATCAATAGCAACACTCATATTTCAGTGATAATAGCCAGCTTTGATCACATTTCTTTAGACTACCCTCCCCTTCAAACCATTTTCAACTCTCTCAACTCCTGTCAAACCCATCTCCCCCATCTGCCAATTAAAGGAAGAAGCAGAAATTGCAATTAATGCAAGTGCAGGGAGGGAGGCTAGTCTGCTTTGTTTCTATGCCAAAAGCTTTACCAGAATGCAGAGAGTTCCCTAGCAAACAGGGGACAGCAACACAGGCAAATGAAAAAAAGCCACAATTATGTACATGGAAAAGCATTCCTAAACTTTTCCAGAGAAATTCTGAATATTTTGTTTCCTGTGAGAAAATGAACATTTGACTAGAGATCTCCTAATCAGGAAACAGACACATTAGGTATTTCTAGAATGCTAACGAATGTATAGAAAAGAGCAGGGACTATCTGCTGCCTGCCTCAGCTGACACCAGGGACTCCCAGCATCTGAACTCCCTCCTGGTTTTATTCAAGTCACATTTTGCAGAAAGATCTTTTGCATGAAAACAAAACAATACACAAAGCCAGTTCCCAAATGGATACAGAGAGCAACATGTGGAGCTACAGGAAGACAAAGCTTAGAAGCCACTAGCATCAGGGATTGTTTTCTTCTTCTGGTTTGGGAAAAATGAAAACATATCCAAGACAAGAATGTGCAATAAAATCAGATTAAGGAATGTTAGTCACTCCTGGCTTCCCCTCAAAACAGAAGTCAAAGACTTTCCGCCATTCATTCAGAAGATGTCTAAACAATGAGTCCTGCTGAAAGAATAGAGAAAAAAAAAATTAAAAAGAGAAAAGTGAAAGGAGGCAGAGAAGGTTGCTCTTCTTAACCTATGAATCAGCTCCCAAAAGTTCTTTTCCTTCGTTCGTGTGCTAGAAGCCAAAGCAATCCCTGCAGCATCAGCAGGCCCTGTGGTCAGGGCTGGGTCCCAGCCAGCCAAGAGTGCAAATACAGTATTAAATGCATTCATACTTTCCCACTGAGGCAAAGCCTGAAAAGCCTAACCACCGCTCCATCCTCTGTGCTGCCTCTTAGTAGTTAAACCTCCTGATATTGCTCCTAAACAAAAACATCCCTGACTCCTTCCATCCAGGTTTACACAAGGAAGAAACTGAGGCTTATGGGCTGGAACAGCACAGAAGAGCAGGCACACTGCTGCAAACGTGTCCACTCTTCTTCTCATTTGGCTTCGGTACCCAGTGGCTTTGCCATTGTGATTTGGCATCCACTTACACAAACACCAGTGCGGTTCTCGGAGAAAGGAGGGTTGTAATTGAAACCACCAAAAATAACCATTGGCATACGACACTTGTTATTTAGCACAGACCCCCTTCAGTTTTCATGGTCATGATTTAGCAGACACAGTGGCAACACTCCAAAATAAGGTCTCTTTCTCCACGTTCTGCAAAGGGACCATGGCACTACACAGAGCAGTCTAGGAGAGGACCTCATGCCCCAAAAGCTTCACGAGTTCCACACTGCATCCCAACCACAAGAGAAAATACTGACTAATGCAGCTGCAGACAGAGAATTTGGCTAAGCCTTCACAAAGCCTCTCCAAGGGACCCCTTTCCCCAAAGCAAAATGGACCTGGGCTACTATTCCCAGCAGCTGATAAGTCAAATAACTTCATTATGAAACACTTGCTTAAGACCGTGGATGTTATTTAAGAAGCCAGTATCTCACCTGCCTCACAAAGATAATGCAGGTACATGAGACAACACACCCAAAACGTAGCTCCTCTCTTCATCTACAGAAGCAATGTGCTCTGAAGCAGCTTTTCCTTGACTGTTTCACATGTGTCACACTAGTGAAGGAATTGTTTACCCAACTTCTGCTGAGATAATAAAGCTGGACGTATAACATCTCCCAGGAGTTGCAGAGGCTAGTGAATGTACAAAAGAAAAGCTGGGGGATTTTGTTTGTTTTAAGATAATTTCAAATGAAAATTCTTTGCATCAAAGAGGGTCTGTCTGAAAAAGTTACTGAATGACTATATGAGCTGATGTTTCTCTCCAAATTTTGCCATGCTGAGAACAGCATGGAGTAGCATATGCCCTAGACTTCTCATAAACATATCTCAATTTAAAAAGATTGTAAGCCACACAGCTTCAAAACAGTTGAAATTAAACTCCTTTCCTTCCTATAAGTCTGTGCTTAAACTTCAGGCACAACGTACCATATTTAGCATTTCCAGAGGGATGCACACAGAGATGACCACGAGGAAGATGGCTGTGTTTGCAGACTTCCCTTTAAATACCTTCTTTTGCTCTGAAAACAGCAAAGCACACTATGCCTGAAGATTTAGGTGTCCAGTTGAAGGTGCACTAGACAACACACCCAAATTCTTTAGTTCTTTTCTCCCTGATTTTATCATTAAAAATAAGTGGCATGGGATCTAATTGTCTTAATACTTGATGACTTTTTTCATCTAGAAAAGCTTATCAGGCCAGTGCAAAAGCTGTTCACCTAGCTCTTAGTGGGATCATAAAGAGTTATACGTATAACTTGACCATCACAAAAGTAAAAAAATGAAAGCTTACCCACCTTCAGCTGTTGAGAAAGTAGAATTATTGCAAAAGCTCACATGGCTTTATCACAGAAACAATTACATTATTCAGGAGAGGCTAGCGGCAGTGACTATGCCATCACACTGGCAGATGCACACTTGTGTGAACTACTAGCTTGGTAATCATCAACCTCCTGCTCTTGTTCTGAAAGAAACGCCATTCAAAACAGCAAAAAACTCCCCACAGAAGCAGTACAATGCAAGAAAATTCAGGGGCTGCATTTCTCAGCTCAGTTTTTCCACACCTTACAGCAGAACTTGTCTTATTGTACTGACATCCAAGCTGCCAAGAACTGATGTTGAGATTTAGATGAACATATCAAGCATAGATAAGTATTACATGCAGCCACTCTGTTTCTTCCAGGGGCCAATATTCTCAGTGCCACTGACACAGACAAAAGGCTTGAACCAAATTCTGTACTTTACTACCCCAAATCAACATCCAGTCTCTCTGCAATGTTCTCTCTGGTAGGGTGTCTCCAGAAGCCATTTTAGCCAGATAGCGAGATATCAGCTCATTAGGCCTCTCAAACTGTTCAGAACAGCTACTGTTTTTGCATGAGTGTTTTCAGGCCAGCTGGCTGCAAACACTAAGTGCTATAAATAAATAGTTAAATTGATTATTTGTTTTAAAATGATTTATGTTTTAACTACATTTAAAAAGTCTTGAGGCAAAAGATCTAGGAAGTGAGGTTTTGCAGATAGAGTGTGTGAATTTGGAACCCAAGTCCTTACTGGATTACTTTTTAAAATTAGTGAGATTTTGCCCCCTCCCTTTTTTTTTTTCCTTCCCCATTTCTTTCCCCATCTTTCCTATAGATGTTTATGGTTTCCTGTGTGTTCTTTCTTCCTCTGCTTTTTGAATTGTACAAAAAATTTCTGTTTGTGAGTTGGTAGCTTCTGGAAGAAACCTCATCAATATGAAGGCAGCAATCTCAGAACCGTTAGAGTCCCCTCTTGCAAGCTGGCGAAGCAGCCAAGTGCACAGTTGCAAGTTACATGCCATGTGAGCCCCAAGAGGCCCAGATTGCATCTGCACAGGGACAAGACTTCGCCTTTGATCCCGGCATCCGTGCTAGCGCTCTGCACCAAAGCACGCCACTCCAGGTATTCATGCATTGGATCTGCTTGCAAATCCCACCTGCGTGCACTGTAGCCAAGCACCACGTTCAAGAGGAGAGGGATTCAACCACTGCATTGAATAACAAGCATTCCTGATTTATTTTAGGCTGCGTGAAAGCTAATAACATAAGCAAATACTATGTTTTCTTTGAAACAGTACTAAGAGTCAGGAACCACGTCTCAGCAAGACAGCAGGAACCAAATCTGAGCAAGGCATTCCATGGCTGCGTGGCATGGAGTGTGAACATGTTCTGCTCTGCAAGCCACGCCAATCCACGTGAGCTCAAACAGCCTCATCACGCAAGAGGGATGCGAGGCTGTGTGAGAGCCTTTGTGCACCTCGCAAGCCAGAACCGTAGCAGGCTGCCTTTACAAACCTTTAGACTTCAGCACAACCCCAGAAATACCTCTAGCAGCATTCCCTCCTCAGCAGGGATGCAACTTCTTGTTATTTCTACATGCAAGCAACTCTCCAGCCATAGATGGTGCTGACACTGACATGCCTTGTAGTGTCCAGAGGTCTTTAAGGCACAGAGAGCTGGTTTGCTGGAATTGCTCAGTCCATGCCAATTGCAAAAGAACCACCATGGAAGGGTACCATTCAGCAAGTGTTAGTGAGCAACCTAGCCAACCAGCTTATACTAGCGGGAAAACAATTTCCTCTCATAGTTGCTGCTGATGCACATACAGAAGTTATCTTCTTCGCACTTCTCTCTTTCAGCTCTCCTGGGACATCCACATGGAACCAAAGTGTTCTGAGACAAAGACAACAACACTTCTGAAGACAGATGGAACTAGTGGCTCTGATTTTCCAAGATAAGCAAAACACACCCATAAACCAGACCAACAAGACTCAAGAGCATGCTACCCACACACTGTATGACACTCATCATGGTAGAAAGGCACCTGCACCACACTGCAGCTCCCATACTTCCTCGTGATGCAATATGGCTCTGGGAACTCAGGATGCAGCTGGTGAAAGGAAGGGTGTGGGACACAGCCACCACTTACCAACTTATCAACTGGAACCAACTGAGGTACAGTGCTAGGAAAAAAAACAAAACAAAACAAAACCAAAAATACAACAAATGCTCAGGGAAATACTCCTGTCCAGATTTACTCCAGGCATCCAGAGGTAGGACAAGTTAGTTCCAGGGATGCTCTCCACATGGTCTTGGGTCCAACACTGGTGAAGCTCACTGTAAGACAGGCCTTTGTGTATATCTCCGACAACACCCTACCCTCTTGCTCGCCACTGCTGTGTACTTCCCAAACCTGATGCAGATGACACATACCCTCGCCGAGGGTCATCTGAGCAGAGGAAGCCAAGTTTGTTGCGGCAAGCTGTTTCCTGTGATCTGCAACCCATGGGCTGGCTCCTGTGGGCAGCTGCTTCTGGGAATGTTTCATGGAGGGGAGATGAGTTTTGAGGTACTGCCAAGCCACTTCACCCACAGCAGCACATGTTAAATCACAGCAGATATCCACTCTTCAGCTTGTTCCAGTGTTCCCCCTCTTGCCTCTGTTCCTTCTGGATGACATGGCATGCCTGAGATGAGCTTAAATAGCTCCCCCTACCCCAGGGTGCCCTGTAGTGCTCGTACAACAGAGATTGGCATATGGCAATGAATGATCTCCAGCACAGACCCTGTATTACAAACCCACATATACCACACTTCTTCATTAAGCTGTATGGCCCCTGTAAGGGGACTGAAAAATTGTGCATGTGGCAGGTGGAGGTGTGGTATGGTAGCCAAACACATCAAGGAAGGAGAAATTAAACACCGCTTAAAGCAAAATACTTTACAGGCCAGTGCTCTTCCTGGGTGCAGGATGGGACCCCTCATGGCAGCCTGCTGCTATTCAATCCCTCTCCTTCAGTGCAAGAAATGCTAACACACCAAACTCTAGATTGTGACAAGAGCTGCCAGGTAGTGCTGTCACACAGCCTTTGAAGTCAGCCAAAAAAACCAGGGAAGGGGAAATTGTGCAATACTTTCACCAGCACCTTTGCATCCACAAGCAACATGCAAGAGACCCAAACAGAAACTGAACTTAAACAAAAAAGTTTCCTGTTTTTCATTGTCATGGCCCAGTGCAGGCACAGATACCTTGTAGAGGTCAGAAAGGCACCAGCCACACAATTACTGAAATTAACTGAAAAAAAAAAAAAAAAAAAAAAAAAAAAAAAGAATCTGATCTGCCTCTGGGCTTGGCCTATTTACACAAGAAGAGGTGTTAGCCACATCTAGTGAAAATCATGACCAGAACTAGCATTTTCAGTCACCCTTGCAAATGTAAAGCTCACTAGCAAATACGACAGCAGCACTGCCTGTCTCTCAATTATTGTCTGTCCAGGGGAAACCCTCAGGATACAACCTTTCAGGTACCACAAGCTGATAAATGGAGACATCATGTGGTTACCCACATGGAAAACTCCCTCATGAAGCAACCTAATGGATGAAGAAGCAGCTTTTCAACCATAGCATAGGATCCAAGTTCAGTTTAACACTGAAAACAAGAATCTCACATTTTGTGAGAGGTACAGGTAAAACCCACCATGAAGAGGTCATCTGAAGCTTTAGAGGCAATTCAGGCTTAAGGAGCGATCCTGTGCCAGGGCTTGATGCACAAATGTTAAGTCGGCTCCCTGTATGCTACCCTCCCATCTCTCTAATACTCAGGCAGAAGTTTTGAAAGCAACAAGCACATTGCACAAGTGTTCAGGGCACTTTTAAGTGACTGAGGAGTAACGTAGGCACAGCAGACATTGTCACTCCTCCTGCTATGGACACTCTTTGTCTCAGCCAAGAACTGCTCTGAAACAAAATTTTGAAACATCTTGTTGCATACTGTACTCCAAATGTGCTATACTTTTATTTTTCCCCTCTACAAAGGATTAGGCATACTAGAATTAAGCAGCTTCAAGGAACGCAGGCTTAGGGAACTCTATTTTTTCTTGTTGCTAGCCACAAAACCACTGCCCCTGGACTTACTTATGGGCTCTATTACAAAGCATTCATTTATTCATTCAGATTTTTTGCGGTTTGGGAGAATTCTTTCTGAAACTTTATAGTTTTCTGGTTAATACTCTGTTTCTTCCTGCCCTTTACTCATGCCAGCTGCATTTAGAACTGGACCCTAGTAAGTACACAAAAGCAAAAATGTAAAGATTACATTATTTTGTAAACAAGATCACTGCATCTGCTGCATACATACTACTAAAATTGCCAAACTGCTTGGCAGAACGAAAACGAAGCAGCAGTAAAGCAGGCTAATAGAGTGAACAAACTGGTTGCCATCACTGTCCAAGCTGAGGTCATAACTGACAGACCTCCTCTTATCACATCTCAGTGGTATTCATGGATGAGGAAAGCAGCTTTAGGCCTTTTCAAATCCTCAAGTGGTAGCTCAGCACTAAAGGAACAGTCGTGTTCACCTACAGTGGCTGCGGAGGCAGAAATGCCGTGTCAGAGCTCGCCGCTGCCAGCAGCTGGGTATCCTCAGAGTGCCCTCCACCAACTCTGCTGGATTCCAGCTCCTCAGCTTCCACAGACACCAGGAAGTACATGATTCCGTATTCATATGCAAACACAAATTAAATAAACATTCTCTTTCAAAATTTCACAATGTTTATTTATCTGTAAGTTCTCAACTCCTCCATTATTCCTAATGCAAAGGGATAACCAGAGGAGAAAACAAATTGGTCTAAGACCCATGGTAACAGGCTGGTTTTCCTCACTAATTGCTGTTTCAATACCTGCTGTGTCACTGCTGCCACCACAGGTGCCAATGTTCTTCCAAGCCTTCTTCTAGCCCTTGCAGTAAAACAGGCACCAGCACCTGCGTGCTTCTACGCAGCACACACTCTCCTGCCCTATAAGCAACAGCCTTGAGGGCAATTAAAAAACTAAGGCAAAGAGTAAAAGCTGAGAGCTGAAAGGAAGAAAAAGGATTAAATGAAAGACACAGAGCAGGAAAAATACAAGAAAATTAAGGGGGGAGAGGATATGAGTGATGTAGAAGTTGTTCATATGAAGTTTTTAGAGGTCACTTAATGTCAGCATATGGCAGGGGACTGAAAAGCATGAACAGCAGTGTTCTAGGTTAATAGTTTCCTTAATATTCCCACAGGATTCTTTGCTAATCTAAACATAGCGCAGAGGAAAAAATAAGATCCAAGTAGATCATCATCAGGGGCAGGTTCAAGAATGAGTTCTTTCAGCCTCCCCCAAACCGCTTTCTCTCTTGGAGTTGAAAAATATCCAGAGTTCTTACACAGTATTAATGCTGACACTCACATTTAAATTTGGAGCGTGCAATCCCAACAACACAGGGAGTCTGAAAACAAAAGAGGACCTTTCAGTCACTTAAAAAATATGGTTTGAGTTCAGTTATATTTGTCGAGTTATATTTTTGAGTTAATTTTTCAATGCCTACTACAAACAACTAGCAGAAACATCCTTTACTGCACACTTCCCTTCAGTGCAAGAGTCTGATTTAGTTGTCATAAACTCTTTTCTGTACTTAAGTAGTTCAGAATACTTCAGAAATTTAGCAGAAAGCCTATCCCTGAAGGCCTGAATCTTGAGTTAATGTTTGTATTTGAATTGTGCTATCTACCCTCCCTCACTACATGGAAGCTTACTTTGAGCTTTGTGAGGTCTCTTCAGGTAAAATCCGGTGTCAAAGAAGAGACTGTCAAGTGCACTTCATTATTATCTGCACATTGTGCTTGTTTCCATCACTTACAGAAGGGAAATGACAGCTAAGCACAACAGGAAAAAACCTGAGCCATGAGCAGGAAACAGAATCTCTTGTTTTGACTACTAAGGTAAGGAAAGATAAATAGTGGAAAATTCCCTCATAGGGACCTTAACAGATGTGGATGATCCGACAAGTCTTCCCCACCACTGTTTTTATACAGTCAAGCCACCTGTTAGAGTAGTCTCACTATCTTAAACAAAAAGAGTCAGATCAAGGAGGAAAACAAGAGATAGTTTTACTTCAGACTATATTTAAGCAGACTTAATTGGGGGAGGATTCTTTGCTTTTCTAAGTACCATCAGAGCAGCAATCTGCAACTGTAAGACAAAAAACAGGAGTTTGGAGGGAGAGAAGAGAGTGGTCATTTGCTTGTTTTTATTTAGGTTACCAGCTAAAGCAAAGCATGGAGTTGAGTAGAGGTTCCTACTAAAGGCTACAAGAGTGTCACTGTAAACAAGGCTCTTTTGTCTATATTCAGCAGAACATGGGGTGCTGGTACCAGCTTGACGCCATTTTTAAGCAGCATCAACTGTTAAAGTCTGGTTTTTATTATTAATATATTTGATTATTTGCTTTTATTATTAAATTATTAAACTTTGAAACTGAAACCAAATCCCATGCAGGTTTAACACAGAAGTGGAACAAGCATTTGCTGCCAATGACAGAACAGCAGTCACAGCATTTTTGCCAGGCTTCTGTTCCATGTTTACTGTATACTGCAACTATTAATATTTATGCAGCGCATATTTCTGCAACAGTTCTCACTACCATATATTGACCGACTCTACAAAGCCCACCTACAGATTATGCTGTTTCCAAATGCTTTCCTCTCCTTTTCACGACAATTCTTCCTTACCAGGTGTTCTGGCTGCAAGTAAAATACTGGTGATGAAAATCAAATAGCCTCCGTATTCTACAAATGGAGTTTCCAAGGAGAATGAGAGAAGCAGTCTCATGTTGGCTCTGCTCAGCCACCAGGTATCACTAACGGTGCCAGCAACAAAATCCAAGGCTGTTTTGTGTTTATGTCTGACAAGACAGATAAAACATAATGTTTTTAAAGACGTTTAATAAAGTAGTTGAAAGATAACAATTGCCCAGTCTCATCATTTGCACATGAAAGGTGGAGCAGAGAAGTTACAGTAATTTGTTGCCAGACTTCAGTGGAACAAACAGCTGCATTTTACTTATCTTCAGATATCAAAGGACTTGAGTGGGACAAAGATTACTTGGCTTGACAAGCATTCAAAGACCCCTCCAGCGCAAAAACAGAGATGTTTCTGAGGAAAATCATGAAAGGATTAAATTTAAGCCTAGCAGCAATTCCTGTTACACCGGCATGAATCCTACCGCCATCCCCTAATCTTGTCAAAGCTAAGACAAGATGTTTTGCCACCTTTTCAAATACAGTGGTGTTGGACATTTGCAAAGGCCACAAGCAGACAAGTTCTTTCTCCTAAGAAGCAGAGCCTTCATGGCAGTGTTAAGATACTTTAAATCTGCTGTGCTCCTGCCCATCCTGTGCTAGCTCCTTGCTCAAATAACTAGTTTTCTGCCAAAGGGCTGGCTTGGAGATAAGCCACCCATGCATGAGCAGATAAACTGACAACCTCAAGTTACCTTCTCTGCACCCTTTATTTTATTCCGTCAGACTCATACAAGACCATCGTGAAAATCTGCACAGCTCAACCAAGACTAAGACCAGAAGCAGACCAGTATTCTCCCTCAACATGTGCTGCAACCTGCTAATAAACAGGATGGTTACTGAAGAACCAAAAAGAAAATGCGAAAGACGTAAATTCAAACTTTTCCAACTGTACCCACTCTAGAAGGCTGAGCAGACAGTTGAAGATCTTATGTAGCTGGAAATGGGTTTCATTTTAGTTGCTGCCTCAAAGCCAGTTTTTGTGTTTAACACACGTGGTTACACAGCCAACCAGCACTCCTGGGGATTATCTGCTTAGCGTATGAAAGACAATAAAACAACCGACCATCAGTTTTTCTGTCAGACTTGGGCACGATTCCCATTAGCGCATTTTTATTTTAAAACTCTGTGTGATTGCTATGATTTTATAATACAACAAAGCTAAGCACAGATATTGGTACTTCGAGCAGAACAGAACTTTGCCAGGTAAATAACCAGTTGCAGAGTTATGAACTACTTCTTAACACACAGAAATATGTTGCATGCACAGCAGTTTATATACATTAGCTGCTGCATGCAGTTGAGGAAAAACAGCATTTTCCAATCTTTAATTTAATGTAAATTAAAACAAGCCAAATCCAAAATCCAACCAGGTAAATGCACATTTTTCCCTGTTGATTTTGGATCAACTTTAAGTGAGAAGTGATGGTAGGACAGCAGCTCTAAGCACTCAAGGAGAAAAGCAACGACTGGTGTTCAGTACTGGTTTACTGTTACAGTAATGGACTATTAAAATCCAACTACAAAAGATTAGATGCTTATAATAAGTTTTTGAAGATAGTACTTAATGGCTTTTTACTCACTATCAGTTTTCCAGACCCCAAAACGCAAGACAATACAGGTATCACAAGACAAGACATCAGCCTTCTCCAACTTCAGGCCACCTCAATTAACAGCTGCAGTTCATTCGTGGCATTTACTAAATTATGGAAGGCCCTGTTCCAGTTAGCTGTAGCAAGTGGTTTAGGGTTATTTGCTGTTAGAATGCTTTTCAGCTTCTTCAGGTTTTTCGCCTTCTATGTTCCTGCAAGAAGCGTGATATTTGACAAGGATATGTTGAAATATAGATTTAGCATCTGGCACTCCAGCATTTCACCTGTCTCCTACACTTACCATGAAACTATTTAAACATTTAGAAAGCTTTAAAATTAATTTTATTGAGAGAAAGATTGTGAATTTTATCTAGAATCTGCCTTAGGATTGACAAAGTGGCCCCACATTCATTAAGTTGTTTAGGAGCAATAGTAATACAGCTACTGATTCACAGGAGCAGCAGCTATACTCACACAACAGCAACAAGCACAATCACAGTCCCTACTGACACTCTATGTCTTGTCGAGACTGCCTGAATATTTAAATAAGTTTGTTATTTCTCCAAACTCCAGCTCCCTCAGGTTCTCCTTGAGAATCATTCTGCTGAGGGACACATTTTCATCAACACAATGGATTTACAGGAACAAAGCCACTTGCTGAAACTCAGGCAAAACAAGCAGAGGCCCAAAACCTCAAACCACCGTCAGGACACACCTCCAGTTGTGATGGGGACAAAACAAAAAGGCTTCCCAGAAATATACTTCATTTGACTGCAGCCTGGGGTCAAGATGAGGCCTGACAGGCTGCTCACCACATCTGTCATCTCCTTTACTACTTGAGCTGCAGCAGATTTTCTGTTACTGTCCATTACTCTATAAACCCTAAAGAGTGGTAGGAAGTGAAGCTCAGGTCATCAGCAGCTTCCATCACTTCTCCCAGAATCAGAATCATTACTCTGGATTTACAGTGGTGTGCTCAGGTAGCATTAGAGCCAAATATCACTCCATTCCCTATGCTTGCTGTACTTCAGCATCTTGGTCCTGGATATACCTCTTTTCCTTAGAAAAAAAAAGTGCTGCACAGAGTACTTACAGGGTGATCAGCATGTTCATTTCGCAACACTTCCCTGAGTTTCTGAACTTCCCAGGTTAAACACACTGTAGCAGGTAACCCAAGCAAAAGAGGACAGATCTTGAAATATCTGTTACCTGGTAGACCTCCACTTACATCCCTATGCCCCAGCTGCAAAGTTCAAGGAGTCATTTCAGGCAGGTTTACAATGCAAAAGTCATTATAATTCTGCTATTTATTCAAATCTATTTAAGAGTCTCCAGTACACCCTGGCTTGAACACACACTCTGCCTCTGCAAGACAGGCATTAAAGCAAGATTTGATAACATCATTTCGTTTAATTGTACAAGGAAAAATGTAATGCATTCACAGTATGTAATGCCAACTCATTTCAGGTTTTCTGTTCTTTGTTTCTGCCTGAATTCATAGCTTACACTTAAATATTTTTGCAGTATTCAAAAGACTGTCTCAAGCGCTGTAGTTTAAATCAGACACAGAATAAATGAAGTCTTGAAAAAACTATGGCCAACTGCATCACCGGCTAAGCCCCTCCTTCATACAGGTCTTGGCTGCAGTACAAGAGTTCAGTTATTATGGAGCAACTCAAACACATCCATAATTCCTTGCATTGTTCTAAGGTCTTTGGGACATCCGTTCCTTCCCCAGCAGCAGGCACCTTCCATAGAGAGTTCTGGATATGTCTGATATCAGTTATAGCCAAGTGAGTAAATTCTTGGGCTCAAAGAATCAGCTGATATAAATCACTACTGTTCTAATGAAGTCAAAAGAGCCACATCAGTTTACAACACAGGACACAACCCATACTTGCACCCTGGGAAAACAAGTCAAAGCAAAACTGCTGTTTCTTTTTCTAGCCTGGTTCTCCAATTAGGATTTTTGTCTGCACTGTAATTTGGCATTGAAAAAAAAATAAAGAGAAGAACACCACATACTTTCAGCAGATGGATCACTATGAGCTATAAAAATTTGTCATAGCTGAGTTTACTCTAACATAACCTGAAAATGTTCCAGAGCCTTCAAGACCCCAAAAAGTATGACCAGTAATTGCTGCAAGCACATTGGAATGGCAATTCACGTCCTTAGTAAAAAGCCTGGCTAATAAGCATTGACATCTCCTGCCTGACCAGGGAACAGCTAACTGCAATCCTGAAAAATCTAGGGCTCTGGAGACTTGAACAAAAAGGAGAAAGCAGAATAAGGCATCCATCCAATACCTGGACACCAGCCTGGCATGTGAGAGTCCAAGCAGCATGCACAAGGTTTACCTCTGGGGATAAGCAAGGGATGTGCTTTCAAACTGAGAAAGTGCAAGACTAAGTTCAGATAAGAAACAAATAAGCAAACAAACAAACAAATCAAACTAGCAAATTGTTGCTTGATTTTTGTGCAAAGAAGAAATTACCTGTTTTGCCACTCTGGGAACAAATATTTAAGCTGTTTTAACATGATTGTATAATTCACTTGACAAGAGAAAGGATAACCCAGATACAAACTGAGAGAACAGATGACTAATCATGCAGTTGATAAACAGTTTGCTCTGATAGAAAAAGACCTGAACTTCAACTATCCAGTCCTTCCATGCCTGCACACTTCTGCCCACTTCTCTCAAACTTTACCTACTCTACAACACTCAGAGAACAACCTTTGGCAGCCACCTCCCAGGACTTCTCCCACTGAGGGGCAGTGATCCCTGACCCAACAGGCTAGAGAGCCCATGCTCTGCAGTCTCCTTCAAAGTCACAGAAGAGGACTGACCTCATATTTTACTTGTATCCCTGTCAGCGTAATTTCCTGCCTCTGAAGTCAGAGTTTAGGGTATGAGCTGAAGCACTGCAGGCACACCAGATTCCCTTGGATGGCACAATGATTTCTTCATGCTAGTCACCATGTTCCCTGGTGCAGGTCTCCAGCAGAAGGATCAGCATTGCTCCATCACCCCAGTCTGACAACAGGGAAAACAGCAGAGGTATGACGAAGCAAAGGAAGAAGAGACAAAAAAGATTTCAAGAACTCCTCTTCACAGTTGTGGGGAACGATTTCCAAAGGCTTCTTCTCACAAAAGGAGATGGACGTGATTGTTTAGGAGCATCCACAAGTATGAATGTCAAACATTAACCCCAGGAGTCCCTTATTAAACGTATCATTAATCAAAGGGACAGGCCAGGATTTATTGTTCCTTTCAGCTAGAGTGCACAAGAATGTGTGTTGGGAAAGCTTTCAGGCTTTGCCACATGAGGAGGCATGGGTCTGTCTTCCCTCTTGTATGAGCTTCCTTACTTGTCAGCAGGATTATTTCCACTGTGCAACAGGTAAAAGAAAAGCATTTTAAAATACTGCACTTTTCCATTAAGGTTACAAATTATTAACCTCCACAACTAGCATACTTGTCCTACTGAAGAAGAGGGAGCATTTTTTTCCACACATAGTCAACAGTTTTCTTTCATTTGCCTACTTCTGTGGTCAGCATTTCAGTGGCAACCCCCCATCCCAACGCAAAGTTAGGAGTACTCGGTGACTTCAGCAGTCTGCCCAAGCAGAGCCAGGACAGCTGCATTTGGAACAAGATTGCTCCAGAGACAAGAATAAACTCAAGCTGATGCAGGCATGACAAAGTAATGAAAGCAATTTCTTATGAGCTGACCCACCATCAACATTCGCAAGCCCCAACAAGCATTACAGGAAGGTGACTTAATAGGAGGAGACTTAATAGGACTTGTCATCCACCTTCACCTTTTCTGCACAAGAAGGGAAAGCTAGCAACCAAAGTCCTCTCCCACAGACATCTGACAGACACACAAAGAAAATAAACTGCTCTAGACTCTTTTCTCCATTGCCTCCTTGAGCCCTTAGTTCCATGTAAAAGAAGATGGCAGAGCACGTTCTCTGAATGGGGAGGGCCACACAGCCCTGGATGTATCTGACAACACCAAATCAAACCACACACTGTACCAGCTCATACCAATGCACAGGCTGAAGCCTCTTGCTAAATCCTTAGTGCAAATGCCCCCACACAGCAGAGAGTCCAGACCAGAAAAGCTACATGACTGCTCAAAGTTTCAGATCAAGTCTCATTTCCGACTCTGCTACTGACAAGATTTTAATTCCAAAAGCCTTGTGCTATAAATCCCTACATGATCAAAAGAACTGTGGAGGTGTGCTAACACAGTGTTAGGTTCCCCTGGGATTTAAGGAGCCCCATAGCAAAGACACGTTGTAACAAAAATCAGTCCTCATCTGAGGCAACTGCAAAACATGGTCTTTAAGAAGGTGGTTTCAGGTATCTGCAATAAGAGCTTAACAGCCATTTAAACCTGATGTCCTCTTGACATTTGGGAAATTCTGCCTTACATTTCCTTGATGATTCAAAATGGGAAAATTCAACACTCCTTAGAGTAAGGACAGAGAGTAGAATCATCATTTGTCTGTCTGCCAGGTCAACATAATCAAATAAGACGTAATTTGTGACAGAGCTTTTTTTTTTTTTTTAACTACGTATCTGTGCACATTCACACACTATACAGGCATGAATCATTTGGGTATGACACTGACTATCAAGATGGATAGATAAGATTTCTAAATGTGAAGTAGTAGTACAACACTAGGATCCCCTCCCTCCTCACAATTCCTTCAAAAAAAATGGAGTGGTGCTGTTGACATGCTCAAGTGATGACACAGTATAAGCAGCACAAGGTACCTTTCCCTGGGAAAAGAAGTGGCTCATGGTGATTCTCAGCATGTTATCCTTCAAACACCTCACAGGCAGCGATGCAGGCCCTCTGCCTGCCCTGAAGTCATGACATTCCTTCAAGCTGTAATGAAGTGCCCGAGAGGAGGAGCAAGAGGGCTCCTAGGTCCCTCTTACAGCATTTCGGCCTTTAAATGGGGGCCACAAATCCACTCTTCATCTTGCCCCAGCACACTTGAAGGCACCAAAATGAAATTGTATCTTACCTTGTCTTTGTATAAAAACCCTGAGCAGTGGATGAGCACTTGAAACAGCCTTGAAGAAGTTGTCATCGTTGTTAATAGGGAGAAGGTCTCCATGCATGTCAGCATATCCAATCATCACTTCCAGGTTGGCTATATGATGAATGTGAAGAATTAGTTTGTAGAAGTCTTCAAACTTTCCTGGCTTGTAGCGATCCAGGGAGAACCTTCTGAACTCTGCCCCAAACTGCAAGAGAAAACAAATAGAGCGTCTGCTGTCAAACATCACCACAGCCCAATGCTCCAGCTCAGCGTTTGGACACAGTGTGCATCACCTCTTTCTGTGATCAATATAGCCACGTATCAGTGCTTTCAAGTCTACAAACGACTTTTTAGGTCTTCACATTAGAATATAACCATGGCTACCAAGACACCACCCTGCTTGACAACAGATATGCTGAAGAGGAAAGACCCATCACATCAGGAGAGATGCAAGAGCTGAGTAAAGCAGCCCAATCTGCTCCACATGCAACAACTAGTGCAACTGAGAAAAGGCAACAGGTGACAGTCATAGGTGACTCTGTTCCCAGAGGTCCAGAGGCACCCATTTGCTGACCTGACACACTCTCTAGAGAGGTCTGCTGCTTATTGGGGGCTCACATCAGGGATGTCACTAAGAGATTACCAAGCCTCATACAGTCCACTGACTGTTATCCATTGCTGATGTTTCACACAAGCACCAGTGATACAGCCAGGAGCAGTCCGAGGTGCATCAAGAGGGATTACAGAACCCTGGGAGCAGCCATGAGGGAGTCTAGAATGCAGGCAGTTTTGTCATCAATCCTCCCGGTCAAACGGAAGGGGTTTGAAAGGGCCAGTTATATCTGGAGAACCAACAAATGGTTATGGCACTGGTGACACAACCAGGGGCTTGGCTGCATAGACCATGGGACTTGCCTTGAAAAACCTGGTCTACTGAGGGCTGATGGGGTCCACCTGTCAGAGAAGAAGATCATCTTCAGTCACAGGCTTGCCAAGCTGGTGAAGAGGGCTTTAAACTAAAGTTGCTAGGGGGTGGGGGAAAGGAAGGGAACCTCAGTCCATCCCACTCCTACCAGTTTATTGGCAGTGCCAGCAACAGATGCCCAGAGCCTGCAACACAGGTCAGCAGGAAAGCACCTGAAGAGCAGCACAAAGAAATTCCATCCAGGAAGTCAGCTTCATCAGGAGCCCAACTTAAATGACTCTGTGCAAACACATGTAGCATGGGGAATAAACAAGAAGAGTTAGAGACGTCAACATGCCTGCGTGGCTGTTATTGGCATCACGGAGATGTGGCAGGATGGCTCCTGTGACTGAAGTGTTGGAATGGAAGAACACAGGCTCTTTAGGAGGGACAGGTAGGGGAAATGAAGTTGAGGGGGTCACCCTTTACATCAATGACTGACTGGAGTGCATGGATGAGGAGCTGACCAAGAGCTATGGGTCAGGATTAAAGTGAGGGCAGGGATAGGTGACATTATAGTGGGAGTCTACTACAGGGCACCCAACAAGGAAGACCAAGCAGATGAGGCCCTCTGTAGACAGACAGGAGCAGCCTCATGTCCACAAGCCCTGGTCCTCATGGGAGAAGGGATGCCATCCAGAGGGACCCTGGCAGGCTTAAGAGGTGGGCCCATGCAAACTTCATGAAGTTCAACAAGGCCAAGTGCAAGGTCCTGCATCTGGGTCAGGACAATCCCAAGCACAGATACAGGCTGGGTGGAGAATGGATTAAGAACAGCCCTGAAGAGAAGGACTTGGGGGTGTTTTGGTTGACAAGAAGCTCAACATGACCCAGCAATGTGCGCTTGCAGCCCAAAAAGCCGACCATGTCCTGGGCTGCATCAAAAGAAGCGTGACCAGCAAGTTGAGGGAGGTGAGTCTCCTGCTTCACTCTTCCCTGATGAGTCCCCACCTGGAGTACTCTGTTCAGCTCTGGGGCACCAGATATGAGAAGGACATGGACCTGCTGGAGCAATTCCAGAGGAGGCCACAAAGCTGATCAGAAGGCTGGAGAACATCTCTCATTAAGACAGGCTGAGAGAGTTGGGGTTGTTCAGCCTGAGGAAGAGAAGGCTCTGGGGAGACCTCGTAGCAGACTTCCAGTACCTAAAGGGGGCCTACAGGAAAGGTGAAGAGGGACTTTTTACAAGGACAGGTAGTGATAGGAGAAGGGGTAATGGCTTTAAACTGAAAGACGGTAGATTTACATTAGATATAAGAAAGAAATTCTTCACCATGAGGGTGGTGAGGCACTGGAACAGGCTGCCCAGAGAAGCTCTGGATGCCACATCCTTGGAAGCGTTCAAGGACAGGCTGGATGAAGCTTTGAGCAACCTGGTCTAGTAGAAGATGTCCCTGCCCACGGCAGGGGGGTTGCCCTTTAAGGTCCCTTCCAACTCAAGCCATTCTATGATGATTCTAAGTGTGCCACCTTAGCATTAAAAAAAATACACTTTCTTTTAAGTTTTCATTAAATCCTCCAGAGGATAAATGCATTTGTAGGATTTAACTTCAAAGCTGCATCATTCATTATAATCATCTCAAGCATCTACAGAACCATTCTTCTCCAAAGCAGAAGTATTCACTCTATTGCTTTAAAAAGAAGTTACTCAGCTATTCAAATAACCTTATAAAAATTCTCTGCATGTTTCCCATCAATACCACTGGGATTCCAACCACAAGACCTGTAAAGAAGTGTGGTATGTAAGCACACAGCTTGTCATTAGGAAATACATTCACTCTACATGCCCCCTGAATTTCCTGGTATACATACAGGAGGAGGAAAATGCTTATTCTAAGTTAGTTTTCATGAGTTTAATTTTTCTGTCACTCCACTGGTTTTTACTTCTTAAGTTTTACAGCCCAGTAAGTGGCTGTTTAAAAAAAAAAAAAAAAAAAAACAGAAAAAAAAAAACCAAAAANAACCAAAAACAAACCAAAAGGAGTGTGATTTGGTACAAGACAAGTGAAAATGTTATAAATCCATTACGTTATTTTAAGTAAGTCAGAAAGTGATTGAGGAAAAGATTTCAATGGACCTTATTTGCAATATTAGAAACCAAACACGCTATTAAGAACCGGAGGAAAAAAATTAGATTCTCTAACCAAGGAAATTAAGAGAGTCAAAAACCAGGCTTCTAATTAAGTAGATTAAATGATCTTTCTGGTATATTTAACTTCATAACTCAGATTGTGTAGTACTAGTAAACTACTGTTCATAAACTGAACCTTTAAATCATGGAAACTCACTCCTGAACCACATCCATAAGTCCAAGAACAAAGGAGGCTCTGACTAGGATCTCATGTAAGTTTTCATTTGCAAAGTCAGTCAATAACAGGGTAAGAAATCAAAGACCAAAAAAAATCAAAAAAAACCCAAAACAACAAAAACCAAACAAACGAGCTAACAAGCAAACAAGGGGGGCGGGGGGAAGAGACCCACAACAACAACAGAACAGCTTGAGAATTTTTCGTAGACAAATTCTTCCTCAGAATGGAGAATGACATGCCTAGAAGTTCTCAGATATTAAATCAACTCATACATACGAGCCACTCTTTTGCTGAGACTAACGAAAGTATGAATCATCACCATAATTATCTTCAAGCAAAAAAAAAAAGAAAAAAAAAGGAAACCAACCACCTTACTGGCTTTGGGTGCAATCACTGATGTTCACAAATTACTTCCGCAGTTATGAAAATCCCACTCTTCAGCATCAAAGTCTAGTTGTGATCATCTGTAAGCTTGTTTGGTCAAATTATGCTTCTTGTTTGTAATATTAACTGCTAGTTCCTGTTTGGATTTCAATTCAGAGTGCCCATCCAAATGCACAAGAGCCGAACAAACCACAGCTGGTTCCAATGGAGGGAAAACAGTCCTCCTTTGTCCTCCATCCCCTGATCCTCTCCAGAAAAAGCCAAGCGGCAACTTACTCCTATTGACACATTTCGAACTGGAAAAAAGCTTAAGTCTTTTTATTTGAAAAGTATCTTAAAAGTTTTATTTTTCCTAGATGCAAACAAGAGGCAACCATCTTCAAGTGAAAAGTTTAACATCTACGTGATAAACTAGCCAGGCAGGAACAAGATCTTTGTAGGCTTTGTTTAGGGCTCCATCTCCTGCTTCACACACCTGAACAGGACCACGGGTTTCCTTCAGGCGAAACAGCACCACATCAGGCCAGGGCACTTGGGTGCCAACCCCAGTAACCACTGGTTTACTGGGTAGACAACTTGTTCAGGACCATTAGCACATAGAGTACTTGCAAGGAAGCAGACACTGTGTGGTCTCAGCATCCTACACAACCACCCAGACATCTGCTGGGGGAGCCCATCGCTCCTGCTCGGCCCAACAGAGGTGCCCAGGCACAAATGCTCCTGTGCTGGGGAACCGAGGTCAGTGTGAAAGTGACATGGGAAAGGAGGAAGGAAAGAAGTAAGGATGGTTATTTACACCGTGGTGTGACCCATAGTTCAGCTTAAGCTGCCACATGAGAGGAGGACAAGTAAAAGGGCCAGGCCTCCCAGCTGAACCCCTGCGGGCTGTATCAGCCGAGTGTGACGGGTGGGTAACAACCCACCTATGGGGATGAAACTGCAGACTTGGGGCACGGAGGTCTGATGCAAACGCTGTGTAGTCAAATGAACTAATTCACACGTTCAGCCTCAGGAAAGCCCAAGAGACAATTTCCTTCGTCCAGGAACAGGATAATGATAAACAAAGGCCAGCAATTTCATTTAAGCTTTTTGCATGGCCCAACGCTTGAAGGCAAGAGAGCTGGAAGGCGATTCTACAGAGGAGAAGGGTAGAAAACCAGAGTCTCCTGAAGAGAAATTTAAGCAGATAATGTTTCGTTGTTTAAAGGTTAGTATTACTGTAGTAGTAGTTTAGCTGATTAACTCACCCTGTGCACATACACAGGCAGCAGCCATTGTCAGCGGGTCTTTTCAGAAGAGAGGGAAAAAAATGCTTCAGCAGTGACCGTTCATTCATCATCCCTAATGAGGCTGATAGAGAGTATCGCAGTAATAATAGGTTTTGCAGTACCACACAGCTTGGAGACTGAGTGCTCTGCATTGTATTCGGCCAGGATTTCAAGATAACATGCACCACATATCCTCCAGAAACTACAAATTCAGAGGGCTTCACACAGATAGCCAAGATGACTATCTGCTTTTCTAAGCTACAAAGTTCATCTTTAGTATATCCCTCCACAGGGAGAGACATAAGGACTGCTGTCTGCCAGCAGAGTCTCTGCCAGAACGATACTGTGATACACTGTTTGATAAACTAACAGATTTAACAAGCAGATTAGTTTGTCATAATGAAGTAAATTATTCTGACCTATTTATCTAATGCAAATACAGCATCTACTATTGCAGAAGTCCGAGGACAGGATGATCCAAGGGAATTAAAAAATTTAGTCTGACAGAGCTAATTATGACTGAAAAAAAAAAAAAATAATAAAAAAAAAAAAAAAAAAAAAAAAAAAAAAAAAAAAAGAGGAAAAACTGTATAGTTTGTTTCACAAAGAACAAGCTCTGTTCCAAGATCCTCTGAAGTATCAGCCACACTTGCTGTCTGCAGCTAGATGACAAAAAGCACCCTACAAAACCGTATACATCAAGCAGGAACCTGAAGCAAAAACAGATGCCAAGAAAAATTGGCAAAAAAAAAAGTTTTCTGATAAAAGTTGTGCTAAAGAATTAGAAAGTCACAGCTAGCTGACCAAAACTTAAACAGGCTGACAAGAGCAATCAGCTCTTTTTTTTTTTTTTTTCTTCTGGCCAGAGGGGAAGAGAGGTCAGAGGAGAGAACAGGATTTTGAGGTTTGTTTACTTGGAGGGCTGCTATTTTGTGAAATTAAATGGAAGAGTTATTTGCAAGCAAAAGAGACCAACTTTTTTTTCTTTAAATTTTAAGTTTCCAAAAGTTTACAGGGTCAAAAATGAAGCCCTGTGTTTATGAGGTGCCATCCCTCTAGTTTATTGCTGGCTTTGAATTCAGGCTATTGTAATAAGAAAACATCAAAGAGCAGCATTTAGCAATAAACATGAATTACGTTAGCCACCTACTTCTCCCATGAAGCCAATATCAGGAACAGAAAGAAAAACAAACACTCTCATCCTTGTATAGATTCCAGTTTCTGCTTACCTGAGAGATTTTCAAAATAAGGAAGACCTGATCAGGGCGGCCTTATCAGTGGGAGGAAGCAGAGGCCAAGAAAGAGGAGGAGGGAGGGCTGAAAGTAAATGGTTTTGTGCTGGCTGACTTAATATCTGGGACTTCAGACTTCTGCTGTCACATTCGTGTTTGTGTTTCTCTGTTCCCTCTTCCTCCCCCAGCTCACTCAGCACTCTCTTGCTGTGCTCCCAGTCTCATGGCGGTTGTCACTAGTGACAAGATGCCACCAACCAAGCAGATGTTCTCTGCAACAAGTTCCCTGTTCTCCTCTTCAACCACCTGCTCCAAAGCACCTCTGCTTCATCCCGATGATCAAGCTGATGAGAAACGTGGGATTTTGTATTCTGCTCAGTCCCCCACCCACCTCTTGCTGTTTCTTCCAAGAGACAGTCACAAGAGCAAGACAGCTCTTTTCTATTTGCCCTTTATAGGAACTCCATAACAGAAAATTTCACTATCTTCTCCCCAAACTTCTTCCTGATTGGCATCATACCATACTCCTACCCTTCACCCTTGTATTCTCCCCATTCATTCCCCCCATAAAAATACAGCCATGCTTTAACATCTTCAATTCTTAGAATAGTTTCTCCTCACAAACAAACCCAGCTGTTCCGTACTTTTCATGCTTCTTGGACAAAATGCTTCATACCTCTGCTTTTCGTTTGAAGAACTGTTCTTCGCAACCCCTCCAACCCTCTCCAGCAGCTGGTGGGGCTCAGTTCATGGCAACACTTTTCTCTCTTCATTATCTACTCAGAAGACAAATGCAGCTTCTTTCCTTGTCCCCATCACTCTCAAATCAACTTCTGTTCATGAGACATGCCTCCCATGCAATCTTTTATTGATCTCTTCAGATGCTCAGCTGCCAGCTCAAGGGCAACTTAAAGCTAAGCTTACCATTCTCCCTGCTTCACCTACCTTCTTTCCTGATTATTGGGCACAAGACCATTACACTGTCTTCCACCGCTTTAGCACAAATACAGCACAGGATGCATACATCCATGGCATGTCACCATCACCACAAGGGCAAAAGGAACATCTGGCACCCTGCCCCCCAGCAGGACAAAGGAGCACTGGATCAGGAGGGCTGGACAACACTGCCAAGAGCAGACAAATCCATGAGCCCAGCTTCCTGCAGATAGGAAGCCCTGCACTAGTACAGGTCTGTAGCACGAGCAAAACACTTTCTGAACATTTGCTATGAGAGACATCTGCAGGGTCACCAGACACCTGTATCCAGTAAGGGCTCTGGCTGGTTGCAAACTTAAGACCCTTTTAGTTTCTACCAGAGGTTTCCCCATGAGCTCAGAGCCAACAACAGCTGCAGAGAAGTAATAATTTGATGTGCACACACACATGTACACACCTAGCCAGACCTGACAGGGGCCTGGGAACAGCTGTGCAGGGCGGAAGCAGGAGGGATGGCCCCAGGCTGGGTGGCCCTGGGGCTGGTGCACCACACCCTGCCCCAGACATTTCTGCCTCAATTAACTTCAGGAATTTCCAATGGGAACGGGACTACCTCTGTACTGGGACATTTGCCTTCACTTAGAGGGAGGGAATGTCTCCAAAGCTACATTTCATCTTTAACTTCTGGCCTGAATTGTAAAGGTAATTAGGGGCAGGCAATCAATCCTTGGAAGAGCATTTCTTGGTTGCTAAAAGCTCAGATTAAGTGTGTGCAAAGTCTCTCACAAAGGGAATGATAAAGCACTACCAAGGAAAGCACTATTAATTGCACCCCTGAAGAATTCCTTGGAGGTGGCTAGTCCTGCAGCCTGCCAGAGCCTCCACAGGTATTTTAACCTCACAAGGGAGACATTCCTTTCTGACTTGGCTGTAAACAACTTTCCAACTTTAAAGAACACCTCAGCAAATTAAAGGATCATTGTTCAGTGTCCTTTAGGACTGTTTCAATGTGGCGAGACTAAAATTTACAAGATTACTCACATAAAATAGACTGGCTGGCTGAAGTTTTAAGCAGATCTGGAATTCCCAAATTGCTAGGCTAAAAACTATTACAAGAGCAAAGGTGTGAATAATCAAGGCACAATCAAGAATAGGGGAGTATGGGAGGTGCTGAAAGTAGCAGCACGAGCCTTCTGGTCAATACAGTGTAGGGATATTGACAGCCATCCAGTTAGCATAGCAAGCACCCAAGTATAGTAATTTCAGGAACATAGTCAGAGGAACTACCATCTTTCAGTAACTACATTTTGTTGGTTGGTTGTGTTGTTGTTGCTGTTATTACACAGGACCCGAGGCTATAACCCCAGCACCAGAGCATATCCTCCCCTCCATCCCATGCTCTGTGAAGCCAGGCAGCGCAAAGCACATTTCCCAGCCTTCCCTGTATCTCCTACAAGCACTACTGCTCACACAGTGATAAGTTACACTGTGCTGGTGCTTATTGTAGCTGTCACTTGAACAGAACTATCACAAAAATGACTTGTCTGTGCAACACCTTTTTGGCTGAAAAGTTTGGCCTCTCATCTGTGAAGGGCAGCAAGTTTTCACAGGATCAGCTGTAGTGGTTCAGCTGCTGCATGGTAACTTGCTGTGGTCACTTTATCTCAAGTCACCCAACTGTTTGAAGACAGACTTAGATTTACTATTAAAAGACTAGATTTACTGACCACTTCAGAAAGTCACCCTACTAAGAACAGATTTCTAATAACAGAGAAACCAGGAGCTTAGTAGATGCTATTTAGCACATCAAAATAAATACCTGTTGCCAGAACCTCAGCAAAATGAAAATAGAAAGGAAAGGAATAGAGGCAAGATTTCTTAAGAGATTAATGTTTGCAGTCTCTTTTTCTTGACACATTTTGCAACAATCCAGACCATCTCAAGTTGCTATTTCTGTGGCATACTGTCTTCATTTGAGAGGGGGAAGCACTGCGGTTTTCTGAGTCCGTGCCACATTTGGTTTGCATATAATCAAATATGTTTTGAAGCTCAAAACCAGAAGTTAAATCAGCTGGTTACAAGGCTTTTCACTGCACTTAGTTTTATTCTAGGTATGATAAGCATGACCTTAACTTGGAAGAATCTAAAGTACTGCTTAAAAACTTAAAGCAGACAATGTTTTAACATCCTGTAGGTTTAAAAAAAGTGATGCTTTTTGATCAATTTTGAAGTGTGCTACACATGGAAAACATTTCTTAAAACTTCAGAAGGCCTGTAAGGCTTCAGGCTTAGAGCAAAATCAAAGTACAAAATGCTGGAAAACACAATTTGTACACCTCTCTCATTTAGTTAACAGCAGACAGAGAAGAACCAGACCTCTAAAATCTCTTTACAGGAGACTGGTAAAAGCAAGTTTTCTCTTACCACTAGTTGCTACAGCTACAACACTGCTTGATGTTAAACTCTGTACCTTTCTAATACATAATGTGCATACATATACTGTAATACCTAAACAGTCATGTGGACTTAAAATACTGCTAAGGTGTCTGAGCAGTATTAGCAACCTTGTGAGGGGGGCGGGGGGGTGGGAGGTGGAATAGAGCATGTGAAAGGTTTAAAACAGCTATCTTAATGTAACAAGCATAAGTACACTCCTCCTGAGAAGATGACACGTGAGCAGGACAAACCACCCACAAGCTGTTTGGATATCACATCAATCTAGCAGCTGGGCAGCCTTGCTGAAGCCCAGACTTCTACACTTACCCAGGACCAAAACAGATCATTTTATCCGCTAGCTACTTCATAAGAGCACAGCTGATCTTTGAAGACCATAACAGTATCCTGTCTATACTCTGGATCCATCAAAATATGATTTAAAATGTATTAAAAATCCATTTGTGGTATCCATCTGAACACCAGCATTTACTGGAACAAATTCAAAAGGGGATGGGAGAAGAGGAAAAAAATATGGTTATAGTCAACTGAATATATTTATCTTAATGGGCTTGTTTATAGTAGCAGGATGTTAGTCACATTATTGTTAACTTGTAAATCAGTTTATAAGGTAAGAAAACATGACACTATTAATAAGGCAGAAATGTCACAATGACACAGTCAGCACCTGAGTCAGGTAGCTGCGTTTCTATAATCCTCAGCCACCATGAAAAGTCTCAACAACAAAAAGCAACAAAAAGAGTTGGTTTTTTGTGTATGTTTTTGTTTGTTTGGGGATTTTTGTTGTTGTTGTTTTGTTTGTTGTTTTTTGGTGGTTTAGGGGGTTTTTTTTAAGGACTATTTTTCAAGGAACCACAAGTGCATTTACCTACTTCTGAAAACATGAAAATGAATTCTTATGGGTACCTCTAGCTTGCAGGAAACAACATAGGAGTAGTAGAGAAATACTTTGCTGCTGCTTTTAAGCCAAAAACATAAAACTGTCAGTTTCAAAGTGCAAAGAAAATGCACTTTCACAAACAATTCAAAGGGCTACCATTTAAATGCCTGAGGCAATCTTATACCTCTACTATTCCAGAATATCCAAGTGACTGTAAAAGAAAGATACACTTGACCTGATAGCTACCCTCCTTTTTGAAAAGCTATATATACAATTCAAGAAGAAGAAAAAAAAAAAAACAACATATATATATCTATATCTATATCTATCTATCTCTTTTCACGCAGGGCAGGACGACAGAAGATTGGCTACATGGAGCTATAATTAAAGAGAAGTATCATCATTAATAGAGGAATTTATATTTTAAAAGTATTTCTTCTTCTGTACACTTACACTCATGGGGAAAGAGGCCTGAAACCTCTCTGTAAAGCTAATGAGAGAAAATGAAAAATAGGTTTGGGATCTCGTGGTCACAGGCAGGATTCTTAACAAAACAAACAAAAAAAAAGCCCCACACATTGCATGCGCTGTGGCTGTTGGTAAAAGGGCGAAGAGGGAGAGAAAGGGTCATCTGGAAACCTTTTGCAGAGATTAGAGGCAATTTCTTCAGAGGGGACAGATACTTTACTTGTCACCCGACGGGGGAAAAGAGCCAGTGAGTACTAGACACATGAGAATACACAGTTGTTTTCGGCCAGCAAGATAATGTGTTTTCAGACACTGTCTAAAAGGCCTGAAATATTAATCTTGAGCTACACAGACAACACCTAGATAAGAACCGAGCTTCTAATGTATTCTATCATGAAAGATGGCAGAGGAGGGATAAGGTATAATTACAATTCTATTCATATTTTCCTACGATACGTGCCAATTTCTAAGCGGGTTTCTCTTTATCCCACCACCTTTCTATCTAGCAATAAGCTTTTAATATTTTGATTATAAGGCCAGCTCCCAGGGGAGGACACAGAGGAAGGGAGGAAGCACTGAGCCCAAAGGAAGAGGACTTCTTAAAGGAGATGATTACGGCAATTCCCATCACAGCCATGTCTCAAAACAGAGGTGCGCTGATGCTCTGTTTTCTCATTCTGTATTTGCTGCAGCACAGTGACCCGAGAGGCTTCTGCAGCACCTTACAGTTGCCCAGAGAAAAACCGAGCTGATGCATGCCAAGAGGCGTTACACAGTGCCATAAAGCTCATCCTCTTGCAAAGACATGTAGCCAAAGAACACATCACTGCGAATGTTCCCCCCAGGTAGTCACAAAGCACTGAAATATCCACAGACACAAGCGCTGGAGGCTGAAGCATGCTGCTGGTCCACGTTCCTAGTGGGTGTGATGGGTCAGGCTAGATTCAGGGAAGGTCCAGGCTGGTTTAGACCAGCTGAAATCCCATCATCCCCAAAGCTCACACGTCTACTGAACAATGAAAGAATACTGTGTGCAGGTTTTGACCCTTCAGCACAAGAAGGATGCCAAAAAGCTGGAGTGAGTTCAGCCACCAAGAAGGACTCCACCAAGACTCCCTCCTTCTCCCACTCCACCCTTTTTTCTTTTTTTTTTTTTTAAATAATCCTCTGGTCCACATCAGGAATCTTAAAACTTAAGGATACTTGGGGATTGCCAGAGAAGTGTCTTACCCAGTGTGGTACTAAGGATTTTACAAACTCTCCCCTTCCAATAAAGGGCACATGACAATTTCCAATAACTTTATTTTGGAGAAAACAAAAGAAACTCAGGAAATCCAGGAAAATGTTGGTCAGTTTTCACAGGAGCCACTTCTGAATCATGACTAATGCAACACAGCAGCTGGATGGTGGTTTATCCTTAAGGAAGGAACTACCTGGTTATCATAACAGAGGCAGGGCTATCAAAAACCCAAGGGCTGCAGCCTATCGCCCATCGGCCTCCCCACAGCTATTTTTTTCCAAAGCTCCTTCATGCCCAACCCAATCTGCAGAGAAGGAGAAAAGCCATTTCACTTCGTTGTGTAAAAGCGGCACTCTGTCACACCCAGCTCCTCCGCTAAAAGGGATTCCACCTGCCCACGGCCTGCCACTTCCCCAGCCTTTGAAAAGCCACCTGAGAATCCCTTGATCCCCGGCCAGCAGCATGTCCCGGCGCAGAGGCTGAGCTGCACCCACCTCCGCTCACCTGGCAGCCTGAGCTCTCAGGCGATAGCTGCAAAATCATGAGTTCTCAGACTCAACTTTCGAGTTCCCAGGCAGGTCCAGACAGGCCTCCTACTTACAAAACACAGGCAACTAAGTGTTTAAGAGACTGACTGCATACGGCTACCAAAAGCAGCATTATTGAATCTTTTTGTTTCCCCAGCCTTAGACAGTTCACCCAACCAAAAAAAAAAAAAAGTTATTTTTAGATGATTGCAGCAGGACAACCCAGTGATCCACAAGGACAACAAGACAAACAGCATCATAACCAATCCTACAAGATTACCACGTTTTAACAAGAGGTATAAGGTCTTTATACAGTACCTTGCCAGGTAACATTGGTCAGAGCTTTTGACTGGATCTACTTCCAACCACTGAATGATAACCCTGTGAGAGGGAACCTACAAGCTTTACAAACAAAAGAAAACCATCTCGCAATGCCAGTACCACCCTCTGTTCACCAACAACCTGCAACAGCCTGCTACATAAACACTCTAAATGTTATTGTGCACAAGTCATGCTAACAGTATAACCCCACCAACACCAGGAAATTTAACAGCGCAGCCTCCACCGACCCACGCTGCATGTTAATGGATCATCACTGGGTGTAGGCCCTCAGCAGGATATTTTCTATTTAGCCTTTGTTTTAAGGTTCCTTCCAATGCAGTACAGTTCTCTACAGTAACTTCTGGGACATCAGCAGTGACAAACCTGAGGTCCAGAAGACTTCCAGTAAACCCCTCCTACCCACAGAAGTTTATTTTTTATTCTCTCCAGAAGCCCACAGTCATCCGTACACTCACAACCTTCGTACATCACCCTGTGCCTATACAACTATGTAGGATTCACTTACAGGATTTCTGCAGCTGTAAAGGAAGCTATGAGCTATGGCAAATTGAATTAGAATAGAGAGGATGAACTTAAAAAAAAAAATAATCTGTGTTCAAGGTTTTAGTTTGAAGCTCATACAGTGCAGTGTATAACCCAGTAACTAGAAAACTGGATCAGCACGGAGCATTTAGGGGCCACAACTAGTGTAGTGAACAGGTTACAACTTAGAACCAGTGCAAACTGAACCAAAACTTCCCAGCTATGGGAGCAGAGTGGAACTTTCCAGGCCAGCTGAGCCCCTTCAAGTGGCAACAGGAGGTTAAGAAATAAGGGCCTCAACCTACATCTCAGGTGCCACATTCAGAAATTATTGGAGAGTCCTTTGGACATAAGGTAGTTCTCCCACAGAAAGCATCCCACCATCCTCAGGTCTATGTGTTGCTCAAGGCTGTTTGATCTGAATGCAAATACTAACAGCAACAAGTAGCAAAAATGGAGAGCATAGAGCACAAAGCCCCAAAACCATTGTCTCCAATACCATCTAAACAGGAGATCAGGGCTGTGTGCAATTCCAGGACATGCTAATGTTACTCTGTATTCTTCTCAACCTATGCGTTGCCTACACCTTTTTTGTTATGTGTATATAAAACACGGGAGATTTCTCATTCTCAGTTTTGCTTAAATGGTCCTTATTTTTGCACACAGAGGTGGCAGGTGAGATTTAGATGTGCTGGTTCAACCAAGAGTGACCAGAACCTCTTTAAGAGAGTTCAGCAAGACCAACCATAGACACAGCCAACAGATACCATGTTAAGAAGCAGAGCTCCAGCATACAGCTGTTCCTGCACAACTGCTTTTCTAACAATACGAGTGTGCAAAATCTAGTTGGCTTATGGCAGGTGCCGCCAGCCCCAGGTAACACCTGGTAAAACAGCCACGGGTGGGTGAAGCTTCCCACAGGCCTCGCTCCAGCTTCTCCCACTCGGATCTACACCAGGATTTCGGCGCTACCAGCACCGGCCAGGGGGACCGGGCAGTTGTCCCTCCCAGCCCTTCGCTGCTCTTGCCACATCACGCCAGGGGACCCGACCCGCCACCCGGGAGCTGGCCCTAGCACCAGCACGGCGTGCTCCCGCGGCTGTGGGGGGCATGAGCACCCCGCGGGCGGCACCGCCTCCCTCCGCGCTCCCACCGGCGTCCCCGGCCCGAGCCCCGGGCCTCCCGCCAGGCGAGGCGACCGGCGCTTTCCGAGCTGCCCCAGAAAAGTTAGCGCCGAAGTCCCCGCGGCGAAACAAAAGATCGAGCGCGAGGCTCCCGGCGCCCGCCCGCCCTGGCCCCGTCGCCGCCCCGGGGGCGGGCGGGGAAGGGTC
>VWYH01002820.1:0-14664 GCA_013399365.1 Pampusana beccarii
TGCTTTAGGCTCTTTCTTTGTGATTTGCTATCCCATGCCTCTTTTGTCGCTTTCTTCCATCCCAGCTTCACTTTCTATCTTTCCTCTCTAAGACCTGCTCACTTGGAAGGGCTCTGGGAGGTATTTGGCTGTGAGGCACATGCACTACACAACCAACATCCACTGCTTTGTATTTATCACAGAAGTTCCCAGGAAAACAGTATTTTCCCAAGATATCTGTGTGTTTACAGGCATATGCACCACCAAAACTTGTTACTGCAATACTACAGAAACACATTTCCAGACTGTTCCTTAGGTCTCCTTTATACTTGATATCTTGGGGACTTTACATATTAATACATTTCANCCCTGCAAGAATCTTCCACCTGCCCTCTATGTCATTAACACTAATTTCCCACAAGCAACCTTCTGAAGGAGTCTATATGTGGATTTTTCAACAGATTAAAATCTTAACTCTCCAATGAGAGCTAAGGTAAACCCCAGATGGGTGAGACTCAGTTGTGTGCAAAATCTCTAAGAAGGCAATTTGTAAAATGATTTTGCCTTCTAAGCATCATTTCTCAAATTAATCCAACCTCTGAAGGCTATCCCTACCTGGCATTGCTGTGAGGCAAGGCAAACTTCAAAGTAACTTAAATCAGCACATGGATTGCAGGAAACTAAGAGTAAACTTTCACACAGAGAGTAATTCCCAGCTCTAACTACAGCAGTTGAGATCTACAACCAGTGTGAGAAATGTGGAGGAAAGGCTGGAAAGCTTGTGGACTTTGCCATGGAAAAGTGGGCAGAAGAGGAGCTGAGCCAGGAAATAAAACCCATGTGTTTAGAAGGCAGGAACTGTGCTATTAGCCTGGGTTCAGAAGCACCAATGCTGGGAAAGGAATAGCACCATGACTTTGAAAAGAGATCACGTCCCATTAAAAACCTCTGACAGCTTCTGAAAGAAACCACCTCTAGCACTAATTGCAAACTGCAGGGCAAAGGGAAGGAATGACAGAAAAGCAAGGATAGGAAAGACTAAAGAACTATCAGTGGGAAGCTGATTGTAAACATGACAGCAAGTTTCAGAAGGAACCTCAACAACAGGACTGAAGAATGAAAGGAGCTTCTGAAGGCATCAGTTCAAACACCAAAGGCCCAGGAGACTGCTATTGCATCCTGGCACAGGCTTGGCCAACACAATCACATATTCCTGCTCTAGGAGTGAGATGTTAATGTAACATTATTAGAACAAGCCAGTCCCTTCTTTCCCTCTAAGAGTTTCTTGTGATCCCATTGCTTTGTCAGAAAGGCTGGAAAAGAATGATGTATTTATTGCAAAGCAGCTATTTACTTATTTGAAAAAGAAGCAAGAGGGTGTACTGTGACACTATATAAAACAAAAGATTAGGAAATAGTCAAAAGGTACATTTTTCTACTCATGTTTGACTTAAAAGAGGTCTCCAGAGTTTAGAGATTTACTGGAAAGAGGACTCAGTTTCTAGCTCCTGATTTACTTCCAAAGCACCGCCAAATTTATTGGCAACAATTTCTGGCAAAAATACCTAGCAAAATTTATTTAGTACACGTGGAAAATAGTCACTTTTACTCCTTTTATTCTAAAAGGTCTCATCTTACCTGTCAAGAGCTGGAGTTAGACGGTAATCTTTGGTTGCTGACAGGATGGCTTTGATCAGATTATCTGGGGAGAAAGGAAGAAGACATTAGGAACAAGTTCTAATTTCTAATGGAAATGAAAAACAAAGTGATGTAAAGCATCTGAAGCAGCTACTTGGAGGATCTGAAATAATATTCACATTAGGAATAAACACCTTAACTTGCATATTCCTGTTTTCTCTGGACAGTGACTTTCATAGACTGGTGGCAAAGACATATTTTCACAGAATCACAGAATNCAGACCGGCAACAAAGACATATTTTGTGCCAAATTCTGATGCAGTGTGCAAATGCCTTGCACAGAGAGAGTGACAGGGAACAAACACAGTGCAGTTTAAGGCAGTGGTTTCATACCCACTTCCCTGAGATGGAAGTTTCACAAACACTTCAGACATGAAAAAGCCAGTGTCGCTGTCAATGCTTGCTTTCAGCAAAGCTTTTCTGCAGCTGAGTGGTGAACTGGATGTAGGAACAGAACCAGGTTAAAACCGATGCTTTTTATTTTCCTGGGTTACTTTTAGTTTAGGTTCAGTTCCTCAGTCTGGCGTCCTTCATGGCAGAATCCAAGTAATCCATCATAGTTGCTTAAAGAAATGCCCATGGAACCACAGTCTACACTGATAACCAGTGAACGCTACAGTAACTAGATGATATGTCTGCAAGTGTAGACACACACACAAATTAAATTTATCGAATTGTACAAGCATAATGATTACACATAAATAATTCTATCGACTATGGAAATTTTTGAGTCTGCTTCTTTCTAGATTTTGTCCTTTGTCCCTAATTTTTCCACCTCTCTCCTCCACAAAGGTCCAAACCCCTTTATCATGGCCTGCCCAGGGCCAAGAAATAGCAATGCTTTGGCTAGTCTGGACTTACAAATGCATCAGTAACTTCAGAATATCTGTACGGGGTCTGATAAAAAGTCGTCTGTCTCCAAATCCTGACTCTAACTGTGGCCTTAAGCAGATGCCTAAGAGAAGCACAAGAACAAAGCAAACAAAGCAGACACAATATTTCTCTGAAATCCTCTTCTACCATTTAATTATTTTCAAATAATGGACTTTATGTGTCAGGTAGCTCCTATGTATCTGGCAACCCTCAGTGATTTCTTGTTCATGAACTCAGAATCCTTCTGAATTCCTATAAACTTTCAGTCACTTCCCTTTCCTGATTTTTAATGCGGCTTCTCTGAGCATTTATACTAAAAAAGACTTTGAATAGTTAGTCCCCTTCCACTTTCCTTGGGATATGGTAAATATCTATCATATTCTTCCCTTAAATATATCAGTCAACTAGTTCAAAAGTTCTTAGGAAACAATCAGTCAAAAGGAATAAGTCTAATTTCTTTACAAAAGATTAAAAATGACACAGGAACATTAAGATGACTGACATCAAGTGATTGTTTACAGTGAACTTAAATAGTTTTCCTGATAGACACCCCTTACCGCAATCAGCATGGTTAGGGGAGTCCCTTTCAAATAAAGAGTTCTGTCCTTATTTACTATATTGCTCTGCAGAAGCTACAGGATGAGGGTGTGGGATGAACACCCATGTACTTTGAACCTGACAACAAACTGGTGACACACACTAGGCAGACAAACAAAGGTGATAAACAGAAGACTCTGATGGTTACTTTGAGATTTAGGGAAGTTTTTGACATGGCTTTACTGACAGCTCCCTCCAACCATTACAAGTTGGGAACTGTCATTACTTTCAAAAGATCATATTTTGGAGTGGAGTAAGGACACAGGCAATTTGTAGCCTAAAAGCAACTTACTTTGCTAACAAAACAGAGGTTTTGTTTAGTGTTCTTTCATCTGAAGAATTTCTTTTGACACATTGGCAGCAGACTCCCCCTCCAACAGGAATGCGATTTCCCTAACCCTGCTGCAACAGCAGTAGGTTGCTGTGACCTCTAATGGCACCAAGCCACAGTCCTCTCCTTGGCCTGTCTCATACATTGACTTTTACTGGACAGTATATGTTACTGTGGCTGTTTTCCCACAGTCTCAGAAAAGAGATCAAAGGATTGCATGTCAAGAGCTGCAACCTCTCATCTACCAAGCTTTTCTTATGCCAGGTTTGCTCTACCACCCACAACTTAACACCCCAAACTACTTGGAGGCCATCCGTTATACCATATTAAAAAGCACGTTAAAGGAATAAGATTGGCTCAAATTTTCTCATCTTGCCAGTTAATTAGGAATACCTTCACAGTGAATGCTCAGGAATGAAATATGACTACTTTAGGACTGGATATGGCAGCATTTGAGATGGGGATGCTCCCCATTCCCATAATCCAGAGAGAAAACACAAACAAACAACAATATAGGACATTCAGTACAGATTATGAATGGCCAAATGGGAGATATCTCTTCAGTAGCCCCCACAGTTCAACAACACATGGCATCCAAAAGGGCTGGAAGTTGCGCAAATCACAGTGTTATCATTCAAAACTGCTGAACGAAGCTCAGTAAAACACCAAGTACTTCACTGCCAAATGTTGACTCCCAGCAGGAATGAAGGTGGCACAGATGCCATCAGTGCCAGTTCATCTAGTCTGGCACCCTCTCCAGAAGCCAGGAGCTGGAGTCAGGAGCATTAACAGGAAAATCTAATTGCATGGGCAGAGGCACTAGATCTTTTTGATTGAGCTGGAACTCTACTAGAACATGGACACTACAATGCTGTTGAGTCGGGCACTTGCATCGGGCATCTTGTTCACTGGTACCAGGACAGAAGGGCAAGACTTCCTTCAGAAGGAGCTTCTGAATCTTCTTGGGGCAAGGTCTGAAGGATCAGAAGATGTTGCTGTGGCTGATCTGCAACATTCCACAAGACAACAACAACACCTACAATAGAGAAACACTGGCAGGATGTTTACCAACAGCTAGGTCAAGGTGGTGAGTCACTTGCAATCAACACTGCAAAGACTACTATCCACAGACAGCTACTTGCAGGACACAAAGCAGTGTTCATCTCCAGACTATGACTAAAGAAAAACACAAACCAGAAAGCAGGTGCATTACATAAAGTTAATTGACGGAGCTTGCTTTCTGCAGGGTGAGAAACTGAAAGGGTGATGGGTATACTCTACCTCATATACCTAGGTACTGAGTGATAACAACAGATGCAAGCGCATGACAAATGCTAGAAAGAAAAATCTCTTCCTGTTTCAAGTAACAGGATCTGTGTGCACAGCCACTGGCTGAACACTGATCTGTCAAGGACTGAAAGTAAGTTTTGCAAGGGTAAAAGAAAGGCCAAATCTTCAAGACCTAAGCCACTGAGGCTGCTCCAGTATACACACAACTTGATTGGTATCCCTATGATCTATGCAATTACTGACACGTTCTATCTCCATGCAGTAGCTTCCGGGCAGATTCAAAAGCTGCTCTACAGAACAGTGGCAGAAAGGCTACCAAACCAGTTTTGATGTTGTACACATTGATGCTGAACTTCTAAACAACTTACACTAAACCATTACCTGATTTAGTAGCAAATGTGATCAGCAGCAGACCTGGCATGCTGCACCTCGGCCACCAAACCCCTCCACTGGGGTGGGACAGCTGGCACCAGGGCAGAGAGTGTCTGAGGGGCAGGCATACTCTTAGGGGAGAGGCACAGAGCTCGTGATTGGGACCTACTTGAATGTGGCAAAGAAGAAAGAACAGAGCAACCCAAAATCAGTGTTTCAGGGGAGCACAGTCTGTTCCTGATAACTGTCAGCTTTTCTCCATTCATCCATCCATTTTATTTTCTGTTTTTTTTAAAAGGCACCAGCTGCGTAGGGCCCTTGCTTTAACATGAACCTGTGCTTAAAAGAAAGCTTGTTTTATTAGGGCAACAGCTATGCAAACAATTTGTTTTGATTTTTTTTTTTTTTTGGCAGATGGTTTGCCCAGTTTGTGAAGAAACCATGGCGTAGATGCTGACACAATGCTAGCCCAGGCACAACTTCTCTCTCGCTTAGCAAGTGAGGAAAACAGACACGGTGGTGAGCGTGCACTGCCTTGTACACCAGTGCACCAAGGAGGGGCCAGGAGATGCCTGAGTGTACACGTTCTGAATACTACCAAGGAAAAAAAATCCTTCCTGTTACAAGCAACAGGTACATGTGCACTCACCTCTTGCTTCCCGGGCCCAGGCACACAGCCAGCTCAGGTGTAACAGAATTCATTAGCTCAGACACATTCCCATTCAACCGGTCTCTAAGTCTTTGAGGGCCATTTCCAGTCTGGAAAAGTTTCAGCTACTTTTGTTGAATGCAGAACCCCAGCAAATCAGTCCAGCAGACATGTCTCAGCACCATATGCCCAGAACCATGAACTGTGGAGAGCACAGTGCAGAGACCTGCAGGGTTCCATGGAAGGTCAGCTCAGATCAAGCAGAACTTATTACCTGCCATTCATTGCTGGCACAGAAGCAGCTCCCACAGACCCAGCAGCTCTATGTCATGTTTACCCTGGAGAAGGAGAGCTGGCAGCACTGTACCATGGCTACCTTGCACCTTCCATGGAATCCTTCAGACATATTGAGCAGGCAGGAACAGAACAGTACAGGCAAAACCATGCACTTCTTCCCTGTCACCCTTCTCCCCTAACCAGTAAGGATAAAAGGTGAATTCATCTTTGAAAAGCATTTAATCTTTGGCCTCTTCCCAGCTGCCAAACAGGCAGCCCAGCAGGTGCTAATTAGCTGCATGCTTTGTGAAATACAACCTTGCCACTGGAATCTGCATTCAAACTCCAAAGTTGTCTCATGTAGATCAACCAACAGCCACTCAGTGGCCACAGTTTTGGTAATTGCTTGAAGGCTGAGTAAACCCAACAGCAATATCTCTTCCTCTGTACTGTTCCTCCTATTCATTCTCACAAGATTCAAGGCAGATGTTATCAATACTAAATCCTTTCTCCAGTCTGTAGTCAAACACAGATGTTTAAATTGCAATGGCAGTGCCATCATCCTTAGGGCTGCAGATTTTGGCTGTCCTGGGAGTGGAACACACCTCAGCAGCAGCTCCCGGGCAGCCCAGCAGTTGTGTTAGTTCCAATAGCTCATGTCACTAAGAGCAAATTGTAATGCAGTCATCCTGCTTACCTGAAACCATCTGTATGGTAGGCATAAGAACATAGTGTACATACATTCGTTACATATAGGGAGGAACGTAGGTGCTGTTTAATTCTAGTTGAAGTATTAGGCAAGTGAACTTATTCCGTAACAGGAAAAATATGTGGTTTTTATGCAGCTCTTTCAAGTCAAAGGCTCTAAGGTGATACATATACATGCACAGGTAAACATAACATGCATATTCCTGAATTCTCCCTCTCAGGTCCTCCACCTGTTCTCCTCATTTCTGAAAACAGTAAATGTCTTTATAACCTGAGAGAATCAAACTTACTGAAGGTCACCAGGCCAGTTAGTGACATAACTAGGAACAGAATAAGGCCTTTGACTCCTAGATAAGGAGCCCTCTCTGCAAAGGTGTTCCTCTTCAGATAGCCCTCTGGCTTACCTGTTCTTCACAGGGGTCTGCTACCACCCTTTAATGATAAGTTAATGGAAATGAACACCAATATCCTGCATTTACACCTTCACTTTCTCTCATTATTACATAACGAACACATCATCGCGGCAAGCAATCTACTGCAGTTTTCTGTAGCCGTGGTTTGTTTATTATTCTTTTTTCTTGTCATGGAAAATTTAGATTACTGGAGACAGTGGGAGATTTTTTAACCTATTCATCTATCAACCACCACAAACATACTATTATTATACAAACAAAGCAAGAAGCCTCTGCATATTTTCCTCTCATCTACAGGAGGAGTTGACTACACGTATCTAAGAATCCTGAGTTATCATGACATATTCTATCAGCTTTGCCTTATAACATGAGAAGATTCAAAACCAGGTCAGGACTGCATGATTTCTCTGAATGCAAGCACATCTTGACTTCAGGCTGACCCTGAAATTTTCAGACATTTGGAAAAACTAAAAGTAAATAGTTAGAAATCAGGTGGGCAATGGCCACACAGTGAGAACCAGCCCAAGCCTCAATTTTAGCCTTTTTCTGTTATTTATGTGGAGGAATGGAGATCTTCACTGTAAATGTCAACAACACTTAACATTGTTGTTTTGAACGCATAAGCCTCTCGCTTGTATCATTAAAAGGCAGATGGGAGACCTTTCCACTCCACAGAGCTTACTGCAGGCATCTCCCAGGGTCTACCTTCTGTCTGCCTTGAGAGCGGGCAAATTGGGCTGTTCATGCACTCACAAGTCACCAAAAGAAAAGGCTGTAATTTTTCCAGCTGTCCACACCAGTCATTTTCCTCAAAAATCAGCAAGTCTACATGCCCCTATTGCCAGCAGTAAGTATTTGAATACTGTGCATTAGGGTCAGGGAACTGCTGCAGTTCTTCATGTTTGCCCATCTCCACAGCTGGTCACCCAGCTGCCACATCTCCAGCCAGCACTTCTGCAGGGCACTGGGCATCAGCTTCAGCTTTTGGGAATACGCTGACTAGAGTGAGGTCGATAAACATCCCTGAAGCATGCCAGTCTTCTCTGCATATGGGTCCCTGTCCCACAACAACAGAATGCCACATGTGTGTCAGCTTCCTGGGGAGAAAAACCTAAACACCATCAGTGCTATGAATTACACAAATCACAATATTTACAAACAAGCTGTAAGTACAAACCCAGTGCAAAGTGGTTTTGTTGTTTTGGGGGGTTTTTCTGTTTGTTTGTTTGTTTGTTTTCTAAACTCGACGTGAAAGTTCAGCTCTGTATAAAGTTCCTTCTTCAGCATTTTTTTACTTAAGATGTCACTCCATACAGGAGCTGAGAAGCGATCTTTTACAGAAGGATTTGCCACCCTGGTGCCCAGCACGAGGCCATGGACCTAAGTCCCACCATGTATTCTGTCCTCCAGCTGTCTCCCAGAAACACCATGTCCAGCTGTAGACAGACAACGTCATTTGTATTTTAGTAAAGCTGTGAATCCAGTGAGTCCAGCAAATATCAAAATGAGCATGAAATTTCCTGCACAACTTCTTTTTATTGATCAGCTAACTTTATGGGGTCTACGCAGGAGAAAAGAAGCTACAAAGACTTCCAGAACTCAGAAGCAAATTGCAAACACATGAACCGGCTCTCAAAGACAGTTAACTACAAACTGCAGAAATCTGTCCCCACATCAGCTCTTGTGAGTAAATACAAGTGAATGGTCTCTTAAGGTCATTAGCACTGCCAGCTTAGGTGGTTTATTTGAGAAACACTGTTCTAACAACAGGACTTAGAACTGCCGCTACTTCCAATATTATAATACTTCCATTGATTATTTTTAATGGTATTAAGACAACATGCAGATAGTGTTGCATAGACACAAAATACAAAACAAAAGAAAAAAAAGAAAAACTGAAGACACATGGTACCTCCCTAACAATTTTAGGAAAACCCGACATGTGTTAAATATAAGCTCCAGAAAGCTCTTAAGGCCTCTTTTATAACCAGATATAAATAAAACACATAACTTTTGGACTCTTGATTTACATCGTAGTTTTGGAGCCTGCCTTTTTTTTCCCCTAGCTTTTCTTCACAATCAAGAGTTTGTTTTTTCAGAACACAAGTTTAGAAGTTTAGTTCCCAACATAATCCCAGGGCTTGAGCATTAATTTAAAAAACAATTATGCCAAAAAATGGGCAACATTTCGCAATAACCATGCATTAACCATTTNTGATTTACATCGTAGTTTTGGAGCCTGCCTTTTTTTTCCCCTAGCTTTTCTTCACAATCAAGAGTTTGTTTTTTCAGAACACAAGTTTAGAAGTTTAGTTCCCAACATAATCCCAGGGCTCAGAAAGTTGGAACATTAATTTAAAAAACAACTATGCCAAAAAATGGGCAACATTTCGCAATAACCATGCATTAACCATTTTGATCCAAACTCAAGTCTGATTCATAGGAAGCAATAAAGCCTGTAGAAACAGGCTAATTCATGCCAAATGAAAATGGACCTTGACAGATTCATAATGTGTTGTCCCAAAGACATGCAGGAAAATAAATACAGTTGTTATAGAGGGCTGTTCTTCCCTTAGTTGTTGCATTTTTGATGCCCCTTTACAGGTGGCCAGGCAATGTCTTTAAGGCCAAAAAACTCAATGACCACTACAGTCTACAGTGATTTCTAATTCTCCTGACCCTTGCAGAAGCATTAAGATGTGGTACATCAAAACACAACAGCCAGACAAGACTTGCTCTTCCCTTTCAGGCAGTAAAAAAATAGAATAATCATGTCTCAACTGTACTTCAATACTTCTGGGAAGAACTCCAATATGGAGTTACCCAATTAACTAAAAACTTGGGGTTTGAGACCTCCCTGGAGCACCTTTCCCTTCTCAGTGGGTTGGGAGAAAGACTATTCTTTAAGCACATTCAACAGTAAAGCATCAGCTTTGATTGAAATAAGGGACCGCACTGGAGGGTTGTACTTTCAAGAGAGCTCAAGAGGTGATTTAACTTCAAAATTCACAATAGATCTTCCCTTTAGAAGCTTTATTCAGTAATGAAAACTGATCCTCTACCTCTTCTGAAACTCTTACTTTTTTTCCCCCTTCAAACTTCTCACTTGATTTCTTGAGGCTATGAAATCAGCTGGATTCCCTGTGGAAATAGGAACATTTTTATAGACATATTCCCACATGAGAATGGCAACTATTACCCCTTTTGGTCAAATGTAAAATTCTAGCGGAAACTAGTTCAGAAAACTGTCTCAATCTCAAGAAGAAACAACAATCTTGTGTTGCTACCTACTCTGAACAGAACTAACAGCTATGCGTGCTTGTGCTTCTTGCTTATTTGTTAAAGAAGAACACATGCAGAACAAAAAAAAAAAAAATGAAAGCAGAAAAAAGATCTTCTATTATCAAGCAGACCTAGTCTAACACAGGGAAGGCATTTGCATGTAGTAGTCCAGCCTCTATAAAGAGCTGGAAGAGTAGGTTGGAGAAGATCTACTTTTCTGATAAAGAAAATTATCCATACAATGGAATACAGCTAACAAAATAAAGACGAGGTTGGAGAATTAAAGCAGAAAAAAGATCTTCTATTATCAAGCAGACCTAGTCTAACACAGGGAAGGCATTTGCATGTAGTAGTCCAGCCTCTATAAAGAGCTGGAAGAGTAGGTTGGAGAAGATCTACTTTTCTGATAGTTTTTCTTTGGGTCAGGCCTAAGTTTCAATTGTGATGTCCGAGTGAATATGTTTTCTCAGAGATAAAGTACTGCTCATGCCAAGAAAGTTAACATGGAGGAAAAAAAACAACAAACTATGCAAGAAAGGAACACACATGAAAAGATAAGACGTTTTCTCCTGGTAACATTTTGATATGCCAACTTCTGTACTCCTGAAAACGCAACATTTTCACTGAAGATGAACCACCTCTTCCCCATGAGACTAACGAAACCACTGCTTAGCAGAACTGAACTGTGTTTCTTCCCAGAAGCACTAACACAAAAGAAAACATCTAAATAAAACCGAGTACAAGAACAATAATCATTGCACAATACATCTATTAGTGTTGGCGCTCTGGGCAAAGACTTGACTTCTTTGTCACAAAATGTGTCACCAATTCCAGATGCCACTCTTGTATCACATGAAAATATGAAGTCTCCTGGGCAGTACTACATACTACATTTGATAAAATTGTAGCACTTCAAACATGTTCTTAATATTCTCTTATCATCATGAGGGAGAAATTGCTTCCTAGATTCCTGGTGGGAGGCAGGAGATTAGGAGATGGTGACAAGACAGTCACTCCCTAAGAAATAAATATCACCTTCAAAGACAAACTGATTCAGGGCCAACAAAGCAGCCTCTCTGCTTAAAATCATCTAGCAGGAACAAAGGTAGAAGTGAAGACCTGTAATTATTGCTAAGCAATGACACCATTACTGACTACATGCATTGGAGAGATATTACATGGGTCATGTTTGTTTAGATTTTTAGTGTATGCTCCGCCACATGTTTTCACTTAAGTTAAAAAAAACCTACAGCAACTCTCCCATCCCCATTACACAGAGAGGATACCAGATAATAGCTACTTTCGTATGAAAGCCTTTTATATTCTTTAAGCCACATGTACTGAGAAATTCTATTAATAGTCAGATATTTCTTCAGTCTTCTTTGTTGCCCTTCTCCAAATAACTCTTTCCTTTTGCTTCAGCTACAGAGGTAAATTAGGGGAGGAGGCCCTCTGGGATTAATAATCTCACTAACGCTATAAACAATTTTTCCATTGCTTATTCATTGATCAATTTAACCCTGAAAGCAGTGCACATGCCAGAGGATCTCTGTAACAACAGGGAAAGCATGTGCATTTCATACCTCCATGCACTACATTAATAGAAGCACTGCTAGAAAACGATACAAATACAAGATAAGAAATTTCAATTAAAAAAATCTCCATGTAGTTTGTTTTAGATCCTGAGATTGCTGCAATCTCCTTGCTCTTCACTGAAAAAGCCACAAGAGCCAGCTTGGTGGGTGCTGGGAGAGAAGCGTTCCTACACGTAAATTAGACCCTCACAAATGGTGAGATGTGGGAGGCACTCACATGTCCCAGTTAATGCCCAAACAATAGCCTGGGACACAGGAGGGTGCTTGGCAGCCTGAGCTGTCCCCCGCAGGACATCTTGACATTCGTAGCTTTTAGAGTTCCAACTTCTTGTTATAGTTTGATCTTCTCGACAACACTTAAAGTTGGCTAATTGGATCGTGTTCCTGAACAACATCCCTCACTTTGGCTGTAAACACACTAATAAACAAATTAGCAGCAGGGCACATTGTCCTACACTATTCAAGAGTTAGCACAGTTTCCTGACGGCTTTCACCAGGGTCAACAAATATCCTCCGTATAATTTTCACACATTCACAGGGTCACAGGGTAACACAGGACAGTGACCTTTCTTGATAGGAAGCCTGAGTATAGCCACCCTCTTTTGGGGGCACGGGGGAGGGAGTTAACTTGTTTGAACAATGAGCTCAACTGCCTTCAGGACCAGAGAACAACCATTTTATTTATTAATAGAGATGGAATCACAATTTCCAAGCACTCACATTGGCACATCCCATTTCTAGAGTCTGTCAAGTCACACAGAGGGAAACAACGAAGCTCAACGTGGCACTAATGCTCTCACTTTTTAAAGTAAGTGCAGCCAAATATCGTGACACTGGCCTGTCGTCANTCACACAGAGGGAAACAACGAAGCTCAACGTGGCACTAATGCTCTCACTTTTTAAAGTAAGTGCAGCCAAATATCGTGACACTGGCCTGTTTGACAACATGGTTGTTTTTCGTCATTTAGAAAAATCTTTATTTTGATTCTGCAAGATAACCTCATATGTTGATAGCCAGATGCAGATGTCACTGGGTCAAATCCAGAGCTACTGTTACACAAAAGGCCAAACTAGACACTGCAGTGACCCTTCGTGGTACTAAAAAACCTACGAGCAAATACACTCAGACCTTTTCAGAAATACGACATATCTATAATTTTTCCTATTCTCTGCACGCAGAAAAAGTAGGAGTTTCCATAGAGGGCTACAGACATCTGTGATGAAGGCAATGACGCCTTCAATCTGCTGTATCAGCTCCAACACTCCTGAAAATTCTCAGCCCCACTTTCGTCCCATGTTGATGGAGATTGGGATCAAATGATTAGGATCAATCCTTGGTCCAGATCCTTGGTGAAGCGCAGCCCTGTCAACAAGTACCACATGTACTAAAACTCTCTGCCCAATTAAGACAGTTTTAAAGAAAGTACAACCACTCCTCATAAACTTCACCTACTTCTAATAATAGAAGACACTCAGAGACCACTGTTCAAAAGGGTTTACACAAGGTTTCCTACTGTGTGCCTTATCTCAGAAAGTCGTGTTCACAAAGCAGTAGGTTCACCACCTGCTCATTCTTGTGCTTCTTTCACTTAGCAGACAAGTAATCATTAAGGTGGTTAACTAACAACAGCAGCAGTTTTCAATGTGAGCCAAAATGTACATTATTCCTACTGCAACAGGCCATTTCAGAACCAGCATCATTTGGGGGAAAGTCTACAAACTTTCATATTCAGAACCATATTCACCTTCATGGCTTCTACATGAACATGCTCTTGGAGAAAGTGGAGCACTCTGGTCATAAAACCTCTTTGCATGGGCTAATGGCCAAAGCAGACAACGACCGATGGTGAACAGGAGTGAGCATTCCTCCACTGTTAAACTTTCTGTGTCAGGCTGAGTACTTTTTAGCACCTGGAGGTGGGAGGACTGTCTTTAAAATCAGATTCTTTTTGAAGAAAATCAAGATCCCTGATGAACTGTGTCAAAATCATCAGCATACTGCCTTCTCCTTGATATCATAATCTTTAAAGAATGGTAGTCCTGCCCTGAAAATTTCTGAGCCATTTCTACTCTTTTATGTGTAATTCGTACAAATGTGTCACACTGAATTAGTACAGCTCAGTCGACAATGCTCCTCAAAAGCTGATTTCCCCTAAAGATTGCAAGCCTTGTTCTTGCAGTCTTAGAATTATTCTTTCTTGGACCAGTAAACACAAAGTGATGGATGAAAAATTACTTCTTTCAGTTTTTTTTTCAGAGACAAAGCAAAGAAAAACTTAGCAAAAAGTCTGAAGAATTGAGAGAAACTTTTAACAAGAGAAAGCAGAAATGGTGGATTAGCCTCCAAGCTGCTAAGAATCTCTTGATTTCATAACTTCAGTACTTCCAAGCTAACACAGATTAGTTTCTAGAAGTTTCTTGGAATTTGCAACATTACTGAAAGTGAGCTCATCTTGTAGCTATATTTCAAACACACACACACACACACAAAAAAAAAGCCATTTCGCGCTTGGATCAGATCACAGTGACTTTAAAATGCCGGGCGATATTCACGCAAGTTCTCAGCACAATCTTCCCGTTACCAACCCAGCCACCGTCGGT
>VWYH01002832.1:0-89672 GCA_013399365.1 Pampusana beccarii
TTACAGCAAAAGAAATAATGACAGTGTGGCGCTTAGTAACAGAGACTGTTAAAGCAGAGAAGAGGGTAATGGGAGCAGCGAGGTAATCTTTGAGCTCCCCAGTAGATGCCAGCAAAGACAGAGAAAAGAGTGCAGAGGAAAGTATTAATGTAATAGAAAAAGATTCTGAGCGTGACCTAAGAGACCTTAATGTGACTATACCTAATGTGAGGTGGCAACTTCTAAACCTTTATTCCACCTTTTGATACCATCCCTGTAGTGAAACAGGAGCCCACTCTCCCTAGAGCTCTGCCATTCCATTCAGAGCATGATTTTGATCCACAGAGCCGATGGCGGTTGTCACAAGGAGAGGTGATTGCCTGAGGGGATGGTGATGCTGCATTAGCTTTTCCTGTGATAGTGCATGATCAGGCGCCAAACGAATGGACTTAATTTCAATGTGACTTGAAAAAGAGCTACACAGAATGTTTACAACCTGGGGTTTGTCTGCACCATTTTCACAGTACCCAGTTTGCACACCGGATAGGATGGTCTTTGACACACTGAGCGTTGTTCCTTGGAGAAAGAAATACGGAACCAATCCAATCACAGGAGAAAAACTAGATGCCAAATCACCTACAAAGCTGAATTTTGCTAAAAACAGTGAAGGTAAATACCACTGTCCAGTGCTCTTTACCGTATTCACCAATAACTTCCATATTGTGGCCATCCAGACAACTGGAAATGTGTTTGCCTATGAGGCAGTTGAGCAGCTGAACGTAAAAACGAAGAGCTACAAGGATCTTTTAACAGATGAGCCCTTTACTCGGCAAGACGTCATGACAGTGCAGGATCCAACAAACCTGGATAAGTTCAACGTCTCAAACTTCTTTCATGGTGAGGACAACATAAAAGTAGTTGATCCAGATGAAGAAAAAGCAAAATTAGACCTATGTGATGTAACAGCTATAGATCATTTAGGATGAAACGATGGGGATCCCTTGAAAGGGGCGGGTGTCCTCCAACTCTTGGAAGAGACACTAATCGGCACACCACCGTAGTGAAGCAAGCGAACAAGAAGTTCCTGTGCCACAACACAGATAAAATTTACTACTCTCAGCTTTAGAGACCTGGAGAACCATTCCCATCTTGCCTTCAGGCAGCCTCTGCTTATACACTTCTCCCAAGCAGAACGCAAGTTGCCAATAAAAAGCCGTATTAAACTCCAGGGTGCACACTCTGCAGCTTTCAAGCCCAGCTCTGCGTTAGCTCACACCTACAATTTTGCACCACACACACAAACTTGGCAGTGGTTGTTGCAGTGTTTGGCTTTGGTGAGGACAGTGTGTGTTTGTCAGCAGCTAGTGTAGAGTGGAATCTGAAGGAGAAAGTGCTGTTTTCCGTGGCAGAACTCGTTGATGTTGGGGTTTTNGTAGGATAGAGGGTGAAGCTGACTTTGCCTGGGTGGTGCAATTGGATGGTGTGGAAAGCTGATGCGAAACGGGCTTCTGCAAGTGACCCTCAAACTCAAGACCCAGCTGGCAGCTCCAGATATTTCCCGCTGCCTGGCAGGGCTGGGGTGGCCGTGCAGAGCTGCAGCATTACCAGAGCCCACTGGAGTGGTGCACCACGAGCCTGAACTTCTGCACACTCCAGAAAAATTGTACCACAGTGGCGATAATGTCTCATACAGAAATGGTGAATTCTTCTCTGGCCAGGAAGACTGTGACAAATATGCCACTTTGTCTGTTTCCCAAATTATGGTTTAGACTGTATTTCATATAGTAAATAAAAATCTTCCCCCCCCACTAATGTTATCATATTTTTGTAAGTAGAGTTAATAGAGATATTGAAGCTTGTCCTAGCTAAACTGGAAGAAAGGCAACAGCCACGTGTACATTTTAATGCTGAGATGGCAGATTTGATTTAATCTTTATCTTTGAAATTTTTTTGTGGTTAACTCCCTCCCAATGTGTTGTGCATATTAAGGCCTGAGATCTACTGCCACACTGGATGAATCTAGTATTGCCACTTAAACAACAGGAACTGCATGTGTTTGTTATCTAGGATATCTACTCCAGCAGACTTCTTTTTTTTAAGCAAAAAAGCACATTCTTAAACTGAAAAACCACCTAATTGTGTCATTACAGACATTAATTCCTCTTTATTCCGCTTGATACTATTTATAGCTTTTTAAAATTGAATTGTTTGAAAAGCATTTTTATTTTAGCTCTGCAGAGACAGCCCGATATTCCTTTGCCAAGGGCCTCCTACCCAACTTTACCACACTTGCATATTGTGTGATAATTGCAAATCAGCTGTGCCTTATGTTTCTCCTGTAAAATAATTAGAAACATAACAATATAATGATCATGCCAGGAACTATCTTCACGGTGAGTATCTGAAGGAAGCTACTGCTAATAGATTTTTAATTGTTGTTTGGATTATTTAAATGCAACAAAAATCCATACTTTCTTCTATCCTTTGCTGTACAGAAGGTGATTGACCTTTTTTTTGTAGCAGATTCGATCACCTGTTGTAAAGTAAAATTGTCATCTCCTGCGAAGAAGCAGAGAAGATTTATTCATACTATATAAGTACCATAGAGTAGCTATATAGAGAAACAGTTTAAAAATAAAAACCAGATGACTAACTAAGAAATAAAACAAAACTAACAACAACAAGAAAGGAAAAAAAACCCCAAATAAACAAACTAAACCACACAAAAACTGCGAAGGCTTGTGCATGCTCACCCGATGTTGTCAGTTATCCTGAGGGCCTATGAGCAGGTACCCCCATAATTTACAAACACAGGGAAGCCCAACTGTATGATGCCACTGAGAGAAAAAAATCCGTATTTCCCCAGCCACATTGGCTGCCAGCCCTGTGAAAAGCTGGTGAAAAAGTGCAGGTTTGGGTCAGTTCAAGAGGTGGGTCACATGCTCATGGCAACATGTGTTCTATATTCACAGACTTACACAGCAATTGCTAGAACAGCTGTGAGCACAGGGCATACACCTGGCACATGTGGTCCTTGTCCCACCATCACGTTCTGTTCTGTTTCTGGAGATCTATGTGCAGGATTATTCAAGAACTATTTCTGAAGGATGCAAAGCTTCCAGAGCTGCAATGCCTGCCTGGCTGCTGCTCAGCCTTGTGTAAGTTACTCCACTGAAGTGTGAAATCTGTCAGACTGAAACTTGTGTAGCCAAAAAAGTGATAATGCGGTTATTCCATATTTATAATTAATGATCCTTATCAGAAATATTCTATCCTAGAGATATTTGTAAATAGTGTATGGGAATTTTTAAGTTTGCTCCAAAATCTTTTGTATCTCTTGCAAAGACTAAGTGAAAGATGACTTTACTAATAATTTGAATGTCGTGCAGCTGATGTAAATTCTAAACCTCTAAATTAAGTGTTTTGGCTAATTAATCTCTTTAAACAGTTATTTATTTTATCTAGTTTATTTTCACATTCCTAATTGAAATGTATGAAAGTCTTTGAGCATGCCTGCTAGGCTTTCAGAACTACCTCTGTGACTGCTGATGTTTATAATAGTCAGATGAGCAAAAGAGACTTCACATCACATAAAGTGACATTAAATCTTTACTATAGCTACAAAGCCTGTGGAACATTTATAGTATAGCAGGCTTGATAAGAAACCTCCAGACCAGAGTTAATAATTTTAAAACTTTCTGAAATTCAAGTAGTTTGTCTTCTATATGTATATTATTTTGCATCAGTATCAAAATTGTACTGGTTTTGATTATTCACCTAGCAATCACAATAAAATAGTCTCAAAATTGGGCTTTTACTAAAATAATAGTTGTCTTAAGTGAAACTGTCTTTCCATAAAAACTCTTTTCATAGGGCAGAATCACCTTATGCTTGAAATAGAATTGTGCTTTATAGAAAGACCTGACCTCACCTGACAGAGCAGTGACTGCCCTGCATCCGCTGGTTGTACTTGTATAGAATGACAATTGGTCTAACAGAAGGGAAGCATTAATTGTGGATAAGGCCTATGTGTTCCTTCACAAGAAAAATTGCTATCCATTAGTCAACCAATGAAAGTTTTGCTGTATTGAAACCAGAGTGCAGTTAAGAAAATGCTCTAAGTATTTATTTTCATGTGTTTCTAATTTTCTTTCGGAATTTCTGTTTGCATGTGCACAAGCGTGTGTGCTTTTCTTTAGTCCTGGCTGAAGGGTGGATTTTGGAGCAAAGCCCAAGGAAAAGTCTTCTGGCTATTTTTAAAATTTAAAGCATATTTTAAGTGTTTTATGTAATTTGTTAAATAAATTGTTATAAAATATTGCTATAGAATACAACAATTAAAGACAAAATATTCCTTTATACATTATACTGCAGAGTTTAGGCAAGTGATGTATAGTTCAGACTGAGAGCAGAAAAAAACCAAGGTATTCTTGAGTTCTGATCCTACTGCTGTAGCTGCTTTTTCTTCCTGATGTTGTGAAAATTGCCCAAGTAAACTCACATTGCTTTAGTTTCCCCATCTGTATAATGTGAATAATACTTACCATGTTGCAGGAATGTGTGGAATTCAAGATTTGTGCACCACTTTGAAGTTAATCTCTAAATCAGTTTTGTAATCCAAACTCCAAAATACACAGTCGGTAGAAGACTGACTGTTACCTGGTAAGTGCTGAAAGACACATCAATATTTTCTGGAAGTCCTACACTTTTCTCTACATATAGATATTGTATGTAGAATCCCAGATTAGTGAAACTTCATACCTGAATCTCCACTTTGAGCTTATATGTTGCGGATGAATCTAACAATATACTTAATTTGAGCCGAGTGTGTTGTCACTCTATATGGTCAAGCCTGGTGGAGTAGGGTACAGTGCGGTGACTCACAGACAGTTCTCATGAAAACACGATGGGCACTGATGTAAAATGGAGAGGAAAGAAAACTGAAGCATTCTCAAAGCACTTTCTGCTAGGCTTAGAATGTCAAAATTGTGACCCACGAGTCAAGTCCAGTGCAGCAAAAAATAGTTTCTTCATCTGCTTAGTGCTGAGGTCAGGCAGCTCAAAGTTCACTTATGCAGAACTCGGGCATGGGAGTTCCCCATGGAGGAAGCGGCATCCTGGATGCCAACAAGCACCTGCAGACCTGTCCCAACCTGGGAACAAACCAGTTTTGAAAGCAGGTCAGTGAATGTTATTGACAGGAGTTACTTCTGTTGTGCATAGCCAGGAAGAGAGGTCCAAACCCAGTGAATCTTGCAGTAATGGAGGCAGATTACCTGGATAACTTATAGGCAGCTTTTCAGCGTGTCACCAGGGAAATGAGGTTCTTCCCAAATAAGTCTGCTTGCACCACCTCAGTGGATCATGCACTTCTGTTGGAATGGAAAGAAGATGGTGCTTCTCAACTGTAAATGTTGCTGCAATTTTGTGTTTCTCAGGATCTGTGCATAACTTCTGACTTGTTTTTAGAGAAAAAAAATCACATTTAAAATGTTAATGAGCAGATTATTTTTGTTAGGCACATTATTCCTTCATATTTAATTTTTTCTCAGTCTACAGTACTTTTCAGGGATGCAATTTCTGAACTATCAATCACATAAATACACTTTAGGAAGAGGCCAGTTATGTCAGCAGCTTTGTAATCTTGGCAATTTCTTCTTTCCTACAGTATTCAGAAAAGTAAATGTATCCCAGAGGAAAGTGGCAGCCAATTATTTTGTAGAGAGCACCTGTCACCACAGTATCTGACTTACAACTTCTGCATTGTTAGAAGTTTTTTGACATCTTCCATTATCATAGTGTTTGAAAATCTTACTGTTATTAAATAATCTTCCAGTGTCGCAGTGAAACATGGAAATCTTCAATTTACAGGTGAGGAGCTGAATCACAGAAAGAGACCCTTAATGCAACAACTTGTTTGACCATATTATTTATCCTTGCTATGCTAAGTTTGTTCATTGACATTTGCCCAAAGTTAAACAGATGCCTTAAATCTTTTGTCCAGTCAAGGATATGGTCATTTCGCCAAATTTTCCATTCTTTAAAATGTATCACTTTCTTTTCATTACAGAATACCTTTTTATTAGTGGAGTTTTGCAAGCTGAAAAAAAATAGTGTGAACACACTGTGAAGGAAAATTTATATACATTTTCACTGGAATAATGTGATAATAACTTTCCTGCACTCTTTAAAACAACTGGAAAATAAGAAACTGGAAAAAGCTTCCATGGAAAGGTTCCTGTTCCCTGTGTGTTTACAGGGTAATTCATTGTTACTGTTGTAGTGCTGAAAATACATTGTATAGTTTTTTATGTATACCTCTGACATTCACAAAAATGTGAAGTACACTGAAGTAGTATTAATTGAATTGGGTCAATATTCAGTATATGAATATATGGGAGTACTGAAAAGTATACAGATCAGACAGAACACAAATTTGAAAAGACTGACTACTCAAATTTGACTTTTTGTAAAAATATTGTATTACGGCATTTTTGGGGGGTACTACATGCAATGAATGAAATCCAGGCCACGCTGGAGGCAAAGGGAATATTACATTTTTTGTAGAACCTGGATTTTATCGAACTTGTACTGTATTTCAGTATAGAATGATCAACATTATGAGTTAATTGTCTTAGTTCAGATTGGCCATGTCTCATGTCTCCCAAGCAATAGATGATTTTGACATTACACTGCTAGAAAGAACAAGGTGCTTCACTATGGTGGATGTGTTTTCTCTCACTCGTCTAATAATCAGAATGTGTAAGCCACTGAAACAGTCAGAGTAGATATTAAAGGTAAAGCCAGGAAATAGTATGTTAATAAATACAATAACACTATATTTGACGTAATTTGCTACCTCCCCTCCCCGATATAAACTTTTTGAAGATACGTAACTTCTGTACTTTCAGTGGATAATGTCATTGACTTTTGATTTATTTGTTGAACTCCTAACAGACTTCCTCTGCTGTGATTACTATCTACAGGGCATCAGTATGATTGTACGTGTATTATCCCCACAAGACAATTATTGCAATGAAGTGCAGAGTGTTTGCTGAGGTAAGAGAGTAGAACACAAAGTAATAAATCTCGCTTTCAAGCATTTGGATTTGTTTTTCCCTTAGAAAATAGTATGACAAGTTCCTTACACTGGAAGGGAAGGACGTAAATTAACTGTAAGTTTTACAGCCCTGTACTGGGACACAATTTCCACATACCTTAGTTTTGAGAATCGGTGTCCTTCACATAAAAATGTCCAAAATAACACTTATCCATTGCCAAATTGCCTGTTTGAAAATAAGAATGCTGCCTTTAAAATGAAAGTTTATGAGACTGCTTTTTCTTCGTGTTGTACTCTGCGTGGAAAAGATCGCATACAAAGATGCACAGCTGAGCTGACCGAAACCGCATTTTTTCCGCAGCGCCGATGGAAACAGTGCGGTATTTCCCCTTCCCCAGCTCCGCGCTCTCTCTCTCTCCAGAGATAATGGCTGGCAGCGGGCACCGGGCAGGGGCTGTGGCTGCGCTGCTCAATCGAGCCCTTGTTTCCGCTGCCACGGGGGAACCAGCACCTTGTGCGGGTGCTGCTGGGGGGGCGCGGGGCGCGCGCCGACATTCCGATGCGGTGAGGGAGGCAGCCGCGGCCCGGCCCGCCCCCGCCCCGGCTCGGAGGGCGCGCACGGCGGTGGCGCTGGACCGGCTCCCGCCGCGGGGGACGGCGCCGTTACTCAGCGGTGCGGAGGCGCGGGGCTGGGGCGCTTGGGCGACGCTGCTCGTTGGTGGGAGGTAGGAGGATCTTCCGCGGGTAACTCCTGGGGTGCGCTCTCTGGCTTCGGGGATCCCCTCTGCGGGCGCTATCTGGTCCTTCATGAGCAGCCACACGCACACCGGGGAGAGCAGCGGCTGAGTTTGTGGCGTTCAGGGGTACTGCAGGCAGGGTTACCCGCCAAACTTGTCGGACGTGGATCGCCCGGAGGGAGCGGAGCGGCAGCGGGCAGCCGCCGCGGACCGCGCATCCCGGTGCTGCTGCGGGTGCGCAGCCTTCGCGGTGCGGGACGAGCGCCTCGTCTGGGGGGGCTGCAAACCCCTCGTGCCCCCCGCCCCGCAGTGCCGATGCGAGCGCGGGGCTGCCGTGGGGCAGGACAAGGAGGAGCTGCCCGCGGCGGGCTGGCCCGCATCCCGCCTCTCGCGTGTGCGGAGGATGAGCCCAGCGGGAACAGCCGTCTGGCGAGAGGATCTCCCCCTGCCCCCCGCTGCCGAGGAGGGGCGGTCCCGGGGGAACCCGCCCCGGCGGCTCCGCGGCTGAGTCAGCCGGCGGCGCTGCCCCGCGGCACCTCCTCCCTCCCTCGGCCCGGCGGGGCGGTGCGCGCCCGCNTGCCGAGGCGGGGACTGTCCCGTCCCGCAGACCGCTCCGCCGCCAAGGCCCCGCCGCCGCTGGAGTCGCCGGCCGGCCCGAGGAGGAGGAAGATGACGGGGGGACGCTGAAAGGTGCGTCCCCAGCTCGCCCCCGCCCGCTTTCACGGGCCCCTTCCTTGGCTTCCGAGCGAGGCTGGCGCTTGCCCTAAGGGCTCCCTGGGGCAGGGTCCCGGCTCCCCGGCTCCGGCTCCCCGGGCTCCGGCGGGGGGCGCGGAGGGCTGCCCGTTGCAGCCGTGCCCGGGCGGGGGCTTCTCTTTCGGCCACGTTCCGCAACCCCGGGCCGCACCCGATGGCCCCCGCTGCCCGCGCAGTCCCTGCCTGCCCTGTGCTTCGGGGCTCTCCCTTCCTCCGGGAGGGTTCAAGAAAATCCTAAATGCAAAAGCAAATTGGGGTGGGTTGCCCTTATCCCACAAGATGTAAATTTTTATAAATAATCCCTCACTTTCCCTGTTCTCTTTTTTCACTCGTTGTGATTGTACAAACAGTTGTGTGTTTTTTTGTTTTTTTTTTAATTAAAGCCTGGCTAATTGTAATCTGACAAGAGTGGTGTAGCTCGCGGGCGCTGGAAGGAGCCTCTGGTTGTAAGTGGCAGGGGTGACGTTGTTTCTCCCCACTCAGTGGGTCTTGTTGAGACCCTCTTGTGGGCTTCAAGCACTCTTTGTGGGCACTGCAGGCCCTGGCACCCAGGCACGAAAGGCAAATGTCTTCCTTCCAGCTTCAGACTTCTCTCTGGCCCGCTCAGTGAAGTGCCGTTGAGTTACAAAGACTCTAAGTCTGCAAACACTTACAAAAGTAGTTTCACTTAAGTGTTTGTAGGATCAGGACCAAAATGGCTGGGACTGATACGTATTGGTTCTGCTGCACACTCTTGGGATGCCACCAGCACAGATGATACAGAGAGGAGCCTGCAAAGTGGACTTCTGGTAAAGGAAGTGTAAGAGCTGGGTACAGTGGTAGAGAAATGCATAAAAGATCAGCTGGACTTCAAGGAACAGTCAAGTGTTTCGTGTTTCACAGTAAGGTGCTTGTGTGAAGAGCAGAATTGGGCTTGCTATTGTGTTTATATAATAAAAGTTTTCAAAATATTTCAATCCTGTATTTTTTATATATTTGTATATTTGAAAGGGGATCAGAGAACCTGCCAATTATGAAAGAGCCATTTAGTGATTACTGCAAAGCGGTGCCCATCATGTAGTTTAAGAAGTCATGCATTTCCAACTAGAGATAATTATCTGTGATCCGTGATATCTCATCCTGTGAAAAGTCAATGGCAAACAACCAATGTTTGTGGTTGTTACAAAACCAAAACGAAAAATGCGTAAACAAATCTGGGAGCAATGAAACAAACAAGGTGAAACCAGAAACAGACACAGCATTTTGTGTATTAGGAAATGGTTCAGAGAGAAATGCCCAAGTCATAAAAGGGCATGTCTAGTCTGTGCATAAATTCACACAGGATTAGTAAAATCTATCTTTCTTAGTCATCTAAATACAATTTGTTTGTGTTCTGCCATATTGAGGTATTAATCTGGTATACTGTAATAAGTTCAGTCCTATTTTCATACATGGTAAGAAGTTTGTTGTTAAGACTTTGTGACTGCAGACAAGACAGTGCACTTCTGGTCCTCTCTGTTCACATTGTTTTAGTGTGATGCCTCTTAACCAATGAAGTGTGATGTTCAAGCCAGACTTCCAGCAATTTAATAAGAAAAAAAAAATCAAAGTAAAACTTTGAGTTCAAGAAACATGAAAGCCCTACTGCAGAATGAAAAATATCGAAAACTGTATTTACTGGAAATCGTAGAACAGGTTCATGAAAGAGATTATAAGAAAGTTTGAGGTTTGGGAGATTTGTGAAATGAGAAAAAAAATCTGTTTAGGTCATCCAAAATAATGTTGAGAAACAATCTGAGCACTATTTGTAAGTACCTATAGAATAGGGTATTTCTTGTATCAAAGGGCTGTTCTATTTGAGAAAAATATGAAATATTAAGATCCAGTGACTAGAATCTATACTGAAATCCAGTATAGAAGCAAGACATATATTGGAAAGTGACAGTTTAACTGTTCATGAAGGGTTGTGGTAGATTTATAATTACTGGAAACATTTACCTCAAGTTATAGAATCATAGAATCATTTCATTTGGAAGAGACCCTTAAGATCATCGAGTCCAGACATAACCTAGCTCTAGCCCTAAACCACATCCTTAAGAGCCTCATTTACAAGTCTTTTAAACACCTCTAGGGATGGTGACTCCACCATTTCCCTGGGCAGCCTGTTCCGATGCTTTACAACCCTTTCCATGAGGAATTGTCTCCTAATATCCAATCTGAACCTTCCCTGGTGCAACCTAAGGCCATTTCCTCTTGTCCAATCACTTGTTACTTGGGAGAAGAGACCACCCCCCTCCATGCTACAACCTCCTTTCAGGTAGTTGTAGACAATGACAAGGTCTCCCCTCAGCCTCCTTTTCTCCAGGCTGAACAGCCTCAGTTCCCTCAGCTGCTCCTCGTCAGACTTGTGCTACAGACCCCTCATCAGCTTCACTGCCCTTCTCTGAACTCTCTCCAGCACCTCAATGTCTTTCTTGTAGTGAGGGGCCCAAAACTGAACACAGGATTCAAGATGCGGCCTCAGCAGTGCTGAGTACAGTGGAGTGATCACTTCACTAGTCCTGCTGGCCGCGCTGTTCTTGATGCGCACAGCTCTTCTTTTTTGGAGAAGAGCAGCCGTAACTTAGCAATAGTTCTTGAAACAAAAATTAGTTAAAGGAAGACTTGATTTATAAAGGAGGCAAAAAGCAATTAATTTATTTTTTCATTAGAAGCCTGTTATTTTCATAGGGATATTTCATGAAACATTAAAACTAAGTTTAAAAAATATTATTATATTTTATTTTTGTTAGCAATCAGCTTAATTTACTGCATGTTTACAAGAGTATTTCTTTATGGGTTTTGTCTTTTAAAACACTATAAACAGCACTTTAGAAAAAGGATTGTTTTGTTTTTTTACCACAAAATGGATATTGGCTTATGACTATAAGCCCTAAGCTTGATAAATGACAATGACTGTGTTATTAGCAATAATTCACATATTTTTTGTTTTATCTACTTTTTTGAGAATACTGGTAACTGAAACACTGGTACAAATCACAGCTCCAGCATGGGCAGACTCGCTCTCATGTCTGGTCACAATGCAGCCATTGATGGTTTCGTTTGAGTAATGGCTCTCATTTGATTATACAGGCAGCAGGTTAGTGGCTGTCTGCACCTTTAGTATGCAGTTTGATTAATTTTTAAATAATACTTTTCATCATGGCTCTGTTTTAGAAAGCTGTTAGCATGCTAACCTGAAATCTGTGTTTTTTCTTAGGTTAATTCTGTCCCTTTTTAAGCCTTCTTAATCTCACTTAGAAGAGAGTTGCTGCACGTGTACTTGAGGGCCTACATGACTAAGTACATATTATATGAGAGCGGTCCAGCTTACTCTGCATAGTGCTTTATTTGTCTTGGCAAACCTATATGTATATCTGATTGTGGGTGGGGTTCTGCCAGATATTGGTCGTATTTCACTCTGAATTTTTTTGAGTGAAACGCCCATCTACTGAAATGAGTCTTGTGTTTAAAGAGCTGGGGATAAAGTGGTGACAGGTTTTCTTTGTGTTTCCTATATTGGGAGCTCTCTAATATTTTTTTTCTGGTTTTGGGGCACAGAATTTTGATCTTACTTGAAACAGTGGAGTTGATTTGTAAATATGTCACTGTGGGATGAAAGTCTGGTCCTCGGTGGTTTCATACACTCTGTCATGCTGACATCTCTGTGCAAGACTTAATGAATGTCACTGATTTTAAACTAGGCCATCCACAACACTTTGTTCTTAACTGCCCAGTCATTCATAAATAATCTAACATGTTCAAACACATGCTAGATGTGCCATCAGTTACTCCAAACTGGTCAGCTACAAGAACTAGAAGGAATGAGCTCAGTTCTCTACCAGAATTATACTTCTTCCAGCGCCCACTGTATTTCTCCAATTTATCAGGTGTCAGTGATGGTGCCACACGCAATACCATCTCTTTCAGTGAATGATTTAAAGTAGCAGGGACACACACCTTGTGGGACATGTGATATGCCCCGGGGAGCTGCCTTCTTTACATCCAAAACTCTTGTGTACTCCAGCATAACTTTCGAGGATGGAGACAGTGCCGGCTTGAGTCTTGTACAAGGAAGCATATTCGATAGGCCGGTATATTCACTGTAATATTTTACTCACAGTAATCTGAGGCATGTCACAATAGTTTAAATAGGCTGTCCACTCTAGGTTACTTTTTATTGTGCATTGTTATCAGTAAGTAATATTTAATAATTTTTAATGACATTTTCAGTGGAGCCACTCACTAAACTAAAGTATTATTGTATTTTTAAATTATTGTAACATTTCTTAAATAACTAAAAATAGAATAGGTCTTTTCAGTGTTCCTTATGTTACTTGTTTAGATGTTCTAATTGACACAAAGTGGAAACATGGAGTGCGAAGTTGAAGCTAATGTTTGAAAACATTTATTTTTGGGGTAACAGTTTTATTCTATTAGTGTGCACAAGTGCTGCATAACTTGCATCTAATAATAGTGTGTTTTCTTAAACAGATGACTCTCCAGTTGCGTTGACCTTGCCTGGTGTAGTGGGACCTTGCTGTCTGCTGTTTCAGACAATGCTCTGATGCGAGGCTTTTCCTCCCACGGTATTTTTCTCTGTCTGTGCTACAGCATACAGCAAGAATGCTGCTGCAGGGATCTCTGGTATTTGAGGTCTTTGTTACACTGCATCTTCTTTCTAACACTTTCATAATGCATTCCTTTACTCCAAGTACAAAGCCCTGTTTCTTGGATTAGGTTAATTTCTTTCTGTAGCAGTGCAAATATCTTTCTGTGGTATTTGGGGAAACCCAATTTGGTTTCCCTTTGGAATTTAGCAGGATAAAAAGGGCTCATGTAGCCGAGTAGCTACTGCTTTGTGCACTACCCACAGTTGACATTAAAGGACAACCTGTAGATTTCCTCTTTAGAAACTTTCTTGATGTGAATGCCTCCCTTTAAATTCCTTTAGGGTTGCTATGATTGTTTTGAATTGCAGCTAGGTACCAAATTTAAAAGGAAAAAGACAGCCCCGTGTTTTAATATCCAGGCTGAATTGCCTTCTGAAGACAGCATTCTGCTTCTGGTCTAGTTTAGGTAATTTCCATACTCTGACATTTTTCAAAGATTTTTTTCAAACCAGTTAGTTAATGTTCAGTTCGGACAAATATGTTAAAATGCATTTATAATCAGTTATTTTTTTGTGAAAGCTTCAAGTTTCTGCTCACTCTGTGCACCTGTTTCAGTTCAACAGGCTTATGGGAAGCAGTAAAAGTGGAGGCGGCTGCAACCCCCCGGGTTTCTGATGGCAGGAGAGGCTGACAGCCAGGATGCCTCTGTTTGATTCTGTAATTCACGTTCTCTCTTTAGCTGGGCCATAGGCTGCTGTTCTATAACACCCTGAGTGGCAAAGATATCAAGGAGCACCAAGCAGATAACACTTCTTGAAGTCTTTTGTACTGTGGTACTTCTGCATTTTTCAGATGAAAAATATTTCTTAATGTGGCTCCTTTAGGGCCCTTGAAATTTCTCAGTGTAGCTGTTACATTTGTGAATGGTCTGTTGTTTGCATTTTTACCCCAAAGAACAAAGTGGATTTACAAAAAGGGAAGAATCTTGCGTAATTACCTTTGCTTTGTTGTGACTGCACCTTTTTTGTTTGTTTTTGCTTTTCTTAATACTGAATTTATGGAAGAGACAACAAAAATAGAAACAATAAAATTAAACAGTTGGTAAGCTGCTTATGTTGGAAATATTTTAATCTTAATAACCACTCAAAATGTTGCTGTTATTATTGATTTGAATATACATCTGCTCTTATTCTGTGCTTTAATTCAGAAAAGTATAAACAAGAAATTTTGCTTTGGTGGTGTTGCTCGCTCAGTAGACGTAGAAATGAAATATGGAGAAACTTATTGTAAAATAAAAATGGGTGGTTTCATATGTGTCATTAACTAAAACCTCCATGGTAGTCCCATTTAGGGGTGTTCTCAACATCATTAGCTTGAGTAATTTCAGTATGTAAGTCCAATTATAGGGCTTTTTTCTTTATATTTTTAGGACAAATTTAGAAAGTAGCTATCACTGTATCATCTTCTGTCACTGTACAACAATTCCAACAAGTTATACCATCCAAACCTTCCTTGGAATAGTCTTGCTATGTCTACCAATATGAAATAGGTACACTTAATGTTTCGGTTCTGTGTGTTTGGTTTCATTTTATTTGTTTTCAAAATGATCTTCTTGTAAGTGTCTTGAAGGACACTGTTGGAGGGCAGTAATTACTGCTCGGTACCCCCTGCCCAACAGTAATTAATCCAGTTTTGACTTTTGCTTTTGCTCTAGATGTTTTCCAGTTTTTCCCTATTCTCCGTAGTGTCAGGTCTTGTGTCCTGATATCCAGAGTCAGGTTGTAACAGGGAGTGGTTGATGCTTGGTGAGGGTGGTGCCATTTCATTCTTCTATTTCTTTGGTACTTCTGGTTTGACAGAACCTCGTATGGTATTAGCTTATTGCCAGGTGTTTCCTGATACTATAGTATGTGGAGTTACAGAGTGCTTTCCACATGAGAAAATTCTGTGGTTGCATACTTTCAGTTTCCTGCAGTGCGAGTTTATGTGCATGGAAGTGAGGAATATCTCTTTTCAGGGTGTGTTTCTGTCAGAGATACTTGTCTTGGTGAGAATACCCTTGTATTTCTGCCAACTGGACACATGCAGGAGCGACGTATCAGCTGAAACGGTCACATCAAATAAGAGGTTGGCTTTGTGTTTACACACATCAAAGTCTACTTGTCCAACAAGTGTATTGCTTAACAACACTGTTCCCTTTCTTCCCATGAGACTTCTCCCTGGGCTGGTAGCTAGCAGAACAGCTCAATCGTGCCTTCCCTCCAGTCTGTGTGAAGTGTGCAGTGTTTCTGAAAAAGGAGAATTATTGTAATTTGCTGAGAGGGGAAAAGTTCAGTTTTTTCTTTCCTAAGCATTAAAACTACTCTGTCTATGCCCCTGACTCATATCTAAAAGCAATTCTTTGCCTTCTGTGTCTTTGAAAATGCAAGCTCTTCTGAGTATGTCGTGTCGTAGAAACCTGTATAAACCTTTCCTAAATTTGGGGTATGTATTTTTCATCTGTTACAGATGAAATGATGAAATAGTTAACATAAAGATGTCACCAAGCAACTAATTAAGCAGAGACTTAAAAATGCCAGCTGCATGTATAGTGTTACCACGTATTTGAAAGGTTGAGAGGTTTCCTAATTTTGGAAAAGTCATTATGTTTGCTTTATATAATTATTCTCTTTTAAGGAACAGTAAACCTTGGACCTGTAGTATATCTGTCAGAGTATTTCTGGATAGATTGTTCTTGCCTCTATTGAAAATTGTATTAGTTTAGACCAAGTCCATGTAGCACTGGATGCTGTTGTTTTTATTGCATTACTTATTCCATCTTGGCAGAAATATAATGTGTATAAAAATACAGTTTTTGCTATCCAGTTGCCTTTTGGTTCCGTATTAAAACGGATTTCAGAGACTGTATTACAAGATTCTACCACATGGTTGAACTAACTTGCAGTATAAAAGAGAAATGTTTGTTGATTTTTTTTTTTNTGATACTTAACCAGCAGATGAAGATCCAGAGTTTAAGCTTGTTTGGGAATACAGCTGAATCTCAAAATGCACTATTTGTTTCCATTATCATCTAACTTTCCTGAAATAAAATATTCTGGTATCAGGAAGTTGTGGTCATTAAAAATCTAGCTTTAGTGGCCAATTTTGCTATAGAGAAAGAATATAATGTTCATACTGTTCTTTCTTGTTTGTGTTAAGCAGATTCTGTCAGCTACCAATCTAGTTACACAGATCAAATTTGTTATTGTATCAATATGGAAAAATTTTGGATTTGCTATAATGAAATAATATTCTTTTAAAGGTTTAGGGACGTGTAAGAGGGGTTTGTGAGTCTCTTAAATTATTGAATACCTTTTTTTTTAGTGGTCAGCTGTAATTTTTATTGTTTCAACAAATTCTGAGCTATGGCAAATGTTTATTTTTAACTGAATTTCTGTGTTAATTATGAACGTTTTTTGGAAGAATGTTTTGATTGTTGTGATTATGCTCATGCAGCAAATTCTGGAACTCTCAAAGCCTCTTATTTCTTTATAATAGGGGGGATAATGACTTGAGGAGATCAGGGAAAATAGTAAGTCTTCATTAAATTTTTCTAGATTCATTTGTATAAAGGAATAGGAATTTCTTGGAAATCAACAACAATTTGGGATGCATATGGTCCTTCCTACTTTTCAACATAAGGAAATACTAAAACTTTAGATTTCTTTGGCAGAATCAGGAAAAAAGAATAGGCAAATTGTGATTTTAATAAATGGATAGTATCTCCAATTGAAAACTGTTTTCAAAGGTTTTTCTAGTCAGTCCAACCAAATCCATTCTGGGGACATGCCAACAAACTGATTTTATTGTGAAAACTGTGCTGTCAGCATCAACTGTTCAGTGGATCGATTTCCAAATCCTCATTATCCTTCCCCTTCTATGATTAATTTCACTTAAAAGTAATAAATGTGGAACCTTCCTTTTTGTCTTAAAATTATTAAGCCTTTATTGTTCCCATTCCTTCTTGTTTTTATAGCTAAATGGTCTGTTTTTAAAGCTGAGATTATGAGTAATTATATAATGGCACAACTAGGGGCTTCTAGAAGAACAATGCCTTTTCTGAGTACATGGCTGTAAGAATCACCAATACTGTGAAGTCTGTTTAGAAATTAGTTCTCCATAATGTTTGAACTGTGATTCTAGATTTGCAAGCCAGGTTCAGTAGTGGTTTGTAGAAATAAACAGTTCCCTTGACAGCAGGCTATAAAACAGGTCAGCGTTAAAATATGCAGTAACATCTTTCAAATGGCTATATAATATTAGACTACTATGTCTGCCTGAATTCCCCTTCAGGATTCAGATCATACCATCTGTTGCAGTTTTGTTACCTGATAGGTACAGGATTGGTAGAGATGAGGTTTTTCAGGAGGTCTTCACGTCCACCCTTCCAGAAGAGGCAAGTTTGCGTGTTCTCTTAAAATCTGCAAATATTGTTCTACTTTGCAAAAGGCGTACCTCCATATTTTTGTCATCCCCTCATTTTGTTCCATATACTCTTTATTATATTATGCAAGCTGGTAATGTAAACCTTCATCCTTAAGAGTCAGTTGCTCCGTTGGCCAGGTATGTAAAAGTTGTTATTGAGGCTAACTTTTCTGAGGACAAAAGATACTGTACCACAGTTATAATGGTACAGCACAGTATTATCCTGTATAACAGCTTCTATGTACCCCTGAACCTCATCTCAGCTGCATGCTTTATTGAAAACTGAATGGTGTTGACTTAGGAATTAGTGGGAGAGCTGTAAAAATGTTTGAGGAAGGTGTGTGCACAGATTTGAAGGAAAGCAAAATTGTTTGGTGTAACAGCACTGGAGCTGTGATGGCCAATAAAGTATTTAATCTGTACATTCATTCTGCCTAAACTTGTGTGCCTTCCTCTGCCTTGACATGGTGCTCTGTTTATTTTTCTTTAGCTTTATAATGCCATGCTAAGTCTTTATCAGCTTTTCTGTGTTCCCTTGAGCTCTGATGACACTATTGAGAAGAGCAGAAAGCCCCAAACAAAAAGTAAAAAAAACTTCAGTTGCTGTTCTTGCTTGAATTTATGTTTACCACAACTCTCCCAAACATTTCAGGTGCATTTGACTCAATGAAATCAATGGATCGTTAATAAACCCCCCTGATAATCTCTGTCTCCTGGTTTTCCCGCCTTACCCATCTTGCTCACAGTAAAGCTCTATTCTGTTAGCAACCATATGCATCCCAATAAAGATTTTAAAGTTTGAATTGAGATAGAGACTGTCTCAGCTCTTGGCCAGCAAATGCAAAGAAACTTGGCCATGTTCCCTCTACTTGCCAGAAAAGCATGAAAAAGCTGGGGCCCTTCCTCTCTCAAATAAAAAGGGAAGCTCTGATCTTTCTGTGTACAGATTTTTGCAAGTATTGGGTCTCTGACCTATTCTTGGTAGGACTTGTCTGTCTCTTGTTTGCAAGATGTAGCCCAAAGCCCCCAAGAGATCTCTAATCTACAGTGAGCTTGTACAAATCAACCAGGGCTTTTTCCTCTGATTATCAGTTTGACTATATTTTTTTCCCTCTAGTTACAGTCTTAAATATCAACAAAAAAATCCCATCTCTACAGCAGTATGTTTTTAATGCATGTGACTTGTCTCTCTTATTCTTTCTACTAAATTTGAAGACCTGCTTGCTTCTTTTTTTTTTTTTTTTTTTAATTTGTTATGTATATGAATGTATAAGAACATAGATGCTGTAATCTGGTATTGTGCTACTTATTGTGTGTTTGGGTGTAGGCACTTCCAGTACTTGGCCCGCCCCATATGGGCCTTCAAAGCTTTCGTAGTCTGACAATCCATTGAATGATGTACGACTATATAAAATAAAGAATATTAAGTTATGAAGGAAAAGTTCCATAAAATTTAGGCTTATTTTTGATATGTATTGGTATGGTTTTAAAATATTTAATTCATTATTATCAAATATTTAAAGTACTAAAAATCAGAATCTTGGGTTTAAAAATAGTACAGTAATACCTCTTGCACATTCTGCTTACAATAACTGTACCTAAAACTTCATAGAGGTTGCTATGTAATTTTTTCTGGTGAGTAAATCATGAAAACCAAGCAAGGTTTTTATGGTTATTATAGCCAATGATTATACACACCTGAATTATGTACAACTATTACACAGTTATATAAGTAAAGTACACCTGACTGTTGGCTTTTTCTCTATAGTTATGACATATTTTCTGTAGTGGGTATAGTCTTTATTTTTCAGAGAGGTCATATGTAAAATAGGAAGTGATGAAATGCATACGATGCATTTTCAAAAATATATTGAAATGTTATAGTACTATTAGCATTATTAAATTTATAGCTGTTTCTGCTTTTATAACAGCATTAGAATGCTTAAATAAAAACAGGCACCATTAATGAACAGTTAATAAACCCAGAAAACTATACAGAATCCGCTAAGACCTTAGTGCGAGGAGTGTACTGTCTGTTTCTAATTTAACCTGTTCTCAGATTACTCTCAGGAACTGTTCTCAGTTCATCAAATACTTTGAGAGGTCTACAGTAGGCTTTGGGTTTGAAGGTAGAGTCTGCCTTTCCTCAACTAAATTTAATTCTAGTAATTTTATTTTCTTAAATGTGGGTGAAAAAAAAAAGGGAAAGCAGTATTCAATGATTCTTTATAGTTTTGGAAGTCAATAAAAAGATGTCTTGAATATATAGGGGCTCCGAGTGATGTAGACCCTGCTAAATTACCAAGAGCAGGTCTAAGGAGGTACTTAACAGTTCACAAGATAAATTCATAATAAAATAAGAGGAATAGTGATTAAAAAAAAAAAAAAGAAAAAGAAAGCTCCAGAACTTAGAAGAGGGGAAATTCAGGTTAGACATGAGAAAGAAATTTTTTATAAAGAGGGTGGTAAAATACTGGAACAGGTTGCCCAGAGAGGTGGTAGATGCCCCGTCACTGGAGACATTCAAGGCCAGGCTGGACGAGGCTCTGAGCGACCTGATCTAGTTGAAGATGCCCCTGCTCATTGCAGGGGGTTGGACTAGATGACCTTTGAGGGTCCCTTCCAGCCCAAACTGTTCTATGATTCTATGATTCTTATGGGATGCCAATTGATTTGGAAAGGACGGAGATGAGAAGATCTGTATGAGCAGAAGGTAACTGTTTTGACATGTGGCAGTAGCATTTCTAAGAGGACAAATGAATTCTATTCAATTTGAAATCTCAAAGGACAGGTTAGTCTGCTTTCATTTACATATGCTGGTTTTATATGTTGTTTCTTCTTAGGTCACCTGCTGTTATCTATGAACTTTATTCTAGATGTATAGGTACTATTTTTTTTGCCTTCTCACCTCAGTTCTCACACATGACCTGCTTCTTCCTTGTTGGCTTCCTGTCAACCAGAAAGTGACACACAGGAAAGCAATACCATCCACATTAGAAACTGTTATTATTTAAACAAATAACTCCATATAGCATGCAAGATATTAGTTGGGGAAATGGAGAGCTTCAGACTGCCTGTTGCACCTTTTGTGTACTGGTACGGGTGATGATACCCTCCTTGAGTTAACATTTAAAACCACTTTCTCTAATTATCATCAGGGAACTTGACCCGTTGTGGCAAGCCATTGATACGCATCACCTTACAAACTGTCTTGAAACAGTTCTTTGCTTTAACACTGTTTTGAAACATCACGTAGGTTTTTGTCATATGCAGAGCACTGTTGCTAGCATCAGCCGTTGTTTTGTTCAAAACTGTGGAGATTGTGCAGACCTTTAGTTTTCCTTGCTGCTTTGCCTCCCCTCAGGTATTATTTCTTGTGCCAGTTATTACTTCATAATGCACTCAGCTGCCTCCTAAGGTCATCACTGAAGGATCAGTCCTGCAGGTGAACCTCCTTCTTCTAGGCTACAGGTTTTTCCTCCAACAGAGTGAAGTCAGTGTTGTCATCTTGCCCAGGAGGAGCCTGATTACAAGTCCTTGGGCTGCTCCTTATCTTTCAATTTGCTGCCTCAATACTGGCCTGATAATGTTTGATTCAGCGTTTCAGAGTAACCTCCTCATTCCTGCTACTGGGCTTGCTGGAGACATGTAAAAGTCTATATTCATTGTGCTGTTTAGGTGTTATTTGATCATTAAATTTCCTCAACTTTTTTTTATCATTTGTGGTCAGTATGTGGTAGTGGCTGATGATGAGGCTGATGATCTCCCTCCTTGAGGAGCTGCAGGAGGGGGCAGTGGGAGGACAAGCTGGGGACTGATGCTCTGCCCCAGCCTGCTTGTCCCAAGACCAGCTCCAGCGGTTGAGCTGGTGAGCTGGTTGGTCTGATGAGTCTGGTTGAAAGGTCAGGAGCAGCAGAGAACATGGCCTGGGCCCAGAGCTGCCAATGGTGTCGTTCAGCCCGGGACTGGGGGTAAAAGCCTGACCTGAAATGTCTCCTGGGCCCATTTGCGAGGGTCACAGGTGGGGCTGGTTGTGGCATTTAAGGACTTGGTGTCCTCAGGGCCCTGACACTCCCTCTGACAGACATCTGTGATGATCCCATTCTGGGTTAACATCGCGTATTGCTGCACTAGTTGCAACATTGGTTTGTCATTATCATGCTCAAGTACATTACAGAAAACAGAGTAGTTAATCTTCTTTAACTGTTACAGCAGTAATAACCTTGAGCATTTCAGCCTGCGTTAGCCACTTCATTATCTTGTACACTCCTTTTGTGGTTGGGTTCTTTGGCTTGACTGTGGCACTGACTGTGACTTCTCTGGTGCTTTCCCTTCTGCTCAATCTTAGGGTATACATCAGGCATATGTATATGCCTCCTCACTTCTAGGACCTATTTGACCTAAATATAAGGATGTTAAGTAATACGTTAGCAGCAGGAATGAACAGTCAAACAGATGCAAACTAATCTTTCTGCTTGACTGAGAAAGTGTAGCCTATATATGTAACACCAATTTTTTACATAATGTGTTATTACTGAGGCATGTGAATATTGGAATGTATGCATATCTAGTTTAGGCTAAGAAAATCCAACAAGATTCCCTAGTAGCATTTTCAGATTTTAATGAAGCAGTGTTGTTTGGATACTAGCAGAGTCTCTGGCACGTATTACTACTTATGTCAAAATAAAAAAAGGGTGTTCCAGAGAAGGAAGTGTCCTTTTCCAAATTATGACCACATTTTTTAACTTGGTTTCTTATGGAACGACTTGCAAAGTTACGCTGTGTGTCTGTACATATTTTCTTCCAACTTTAATTTGGCCTGTAGCAATGAAATTTATTACAAAAGTGCAGATCTCAAAGGTGCTAAAGACTCAACAAATTTAATACATATTTTACTCATGTACAGAAGAGAAGTTCTGTAAGTCATTTTGACTGTGAACAAGTTGCTCTGAGAGTTCACAGAGTAGAGGAGGGTCCATATAGGAGAAAGTCCTTAATAATACCCTAACTAAGAAAAACTTCAATTGGAACTGCATTTCCTTAGACATCATGATTATTTAGAATTTGTCACTTCTAGAAGTAACTAAGATATGTAATGCTTGGTTATCATGTGTTTGTTGTTTTGCAGTGTACCATCAAGTACTGAATACTTGAAATACTTGTCCATTAATTTTACCAATAACTTCTGTGTTAAAATTGCATCCATATATTCAGCTGAAAGTAAAAGAACTTTTAAGAAATGTAACAAACTGAACAAGTGATTGTTTGCATTAGATAAGTATAGAATTAGCTTTTGCCGCACATTCTTATCCCAATTAACTACATTTTGAAGACCAAAGTAGACTGAAAATCTGGGGTAAAGTCTCATCTTATCAAGGAAGCAGATTTTCATGTTTAGAATTCCAAATTCTTACTATTCTTGAAGCAACGAGCTCAACGGTACTACCCAAGAGTGCGTCGTTTTATGATGACTACAGCTAAGTTGAACACGTCCTGAAGGTTATCTTTTATCCCAAAAGAAAGGGTGAAGTCCAAATGCACAGTTACAAGCCACAGATTCTAAACAGGAATGTCACAAGTAGTTAGAAATCCTTGGTTGACTGCTTTCATAGAGGCTCTGAAAGATAACCAAGAAAAACAAATGAATCTGTATTTGCTCAGCAAGGATGTAGACATTAATTGCAACCATTTTAAAGATCCTCAAATACAGGGTCACCTAAATGCGTCATAATAATATACGGAGACATACTATGTTGATCTTCAGGCATGTTTCTCTTTCAAATAAATTGGTAAAGAAATGCAAGTGGAACCTAAGGAACATGGAAGTTGCTGTACACATACAGTTTTCCCTATGTCTCTTTCCATTTATCTTAGAAGACATGATGGTATATTATAAAAGGAACCTCCTAATTGTGGCCCTGGGTGTACTTACATCCTGTTTATTTATTGAATAATCCTGAATTGCTAGTACTTATAATGTGAATTACAGTTATGCCTACAAGAGTTTTAAAATATTTAAACATTTAATTTAAAATGATCACTTAAAATTGTTTGTGTTGGTAATGACCTCTTATGTTAACACAGTAAATACCTTGCAACATTTTGAAAAAATAATTTACAGTTGTGTAGTGACTGTCTGCTTGCACATTTAATTCTGGCAGGCGTCAATGTCTTGGAGATTACTTCATGGCTTGAATGAGTCAGATGTCTCCCAGAGAATGATCATAGAATGGTTTAGGTTGGAAGGGACCTTAAGGGTTATCTAGTTCCAACCCCCCTGCCATGGGCAGGGACAGCTTCCACTAGACCAAATTGCTCAAAGCCCCATCTAACCTGGCCTTGAATACTTCCAGGTATGGGGCACCCACAGCTTCTTGGGCAGCCTTTTCTAATGCCTCACCACTCTCGTGGTGAAGAATCTCTTCCTTATATCTAATCTAAATTTACACTCTTTCAGTTTAAAGCCATTACTCCTTGTCCTGTCACTCCATGCCCTTGTAAAAAGTCCCTCTCCATCTTTCAGGTACTGAAAGGCTGCAATAAGGTCTTTCTGGAGCTTTCTCTTCTCCAGGCTGAACAACCCCAACTGTTTCAGCCTGTCTTCATAGGAGAGGTGCTTCAGCCCTCTGATCATCTTGGTGGCCTTCTCTGGACTCACTCCAACAGGTCCATGACCCTCTTATGTTGGGGGCCCCAGAGCAGAATGCAGGACTCCAGGTGGGGTCTCCTGAGAACATAGTAGAGGGGGAGAATCACCTCCCTCGACCTGCTGGTTGATGCAGTTGATAAAGCCATTGTAGGCAAAAAATGAATGTAGTGTTGAATTGCTGAGCAAATATTATTTGCTGTATTTGAGCAGTGCTGTTTTCAGTGTTACAGTGCTTAAAATCTAGAAATGTTAGAACAGTAGTAATAATATAGAAATTGTTTCATGTATTCTCAGGGATGTTTGATCAGTGGCCTTCTGAAAACAATGTCTTTCTCAAGCAGATAATGAATTACCCTCTCAGCAAAAAAAGCCTAATTTTTTTTGTCTTGCATTCTCTGGTAGGCATGACAATAATATGCAGATGACATAGCAGATGTTCAAAAGAGAAAGTAAAAATAATAAGAGACTAAATATTATGATTCCTGAATGAACGATATGAATAGGCCAGGAATGGTATACAAATAAAATGTATTTTGAGGAAGTGCAAGAGTGGTACAGTAATTTAATGATCTTAGTCTTTAGCATTTGAAATATTTTTCTTTGCTTTTCTAGAACTAAAGTGTAACTGCATTGATTGACAAATAACTGAACTGTTGTTCATATCCAGATTAGCTTTTCATTTTTATTTGAAACATATATTGGGGTTGCAGACTTACTCTTGTTGCGGTTATGACAGCTGAGCAATAACATATAAGTTATTACTCAAGTAATGATTTTAATAGGACTACTGTGACTTAGAATAATGTGAATAAAAGTGTTAGCTTGGGTTTACAGAAGATAAACTGTAGTGATATATGTGCCTCTAACATATCATCAGACATTTTAGTAGTCAAAAATATTTTTATTACAGGTTTTTGTTCTGTTCTCACTGTTGTGGCTAGAATTACAACTAATGCAGGACAGTGAAAGGGAAATGAGAGAAGACAAGTGCTCACACAAGAAAAATGCTGTGAGAAAGAATGAACAAGATGAGGAGCCTGACATATTCTTCTTACTCACTGTGTGACCTGGTTTGGAGTAATTTTTAAAAATTGTCAGGGTGACAGTTTTTCATGGCAAGGTGCAATTGCAGTTTGTTGAAATACATGGGGTTTTTGCAAGTGAAGACCTGCAATCAGTTTCCTGCTTGTTTATGCTTTGCATTCAGGAACTCATCTGGATTTCAAATAATGTAGTTTTTCCTGCTAACATACTGAGTTTATGTTTGATAATTATTCTTGAAAGACAAAATTTGTTAGAAACTAGAATGGAGGGAGTATACCATGTTTACAAAAGACATTAGTATGTAGTCCCAGGTTACTGTTGACCTTTTAGAGCTGCAAACAGTTCATGTTTCAAAGTGGCAGATTTTGAATGTGATAAGCAAGTTCTCAGAACAGTAAAGTTTATATGTAAGCATTCAATTTTGTATTAACATTTTAAGACCATAGAAGTGATTGGCAAATGACAGGAAATACATACAGTCACTTTTCCCACCATCTGCATAGTGCAGGTTATTGCCAGGTGAAAAGGCTAATAAACTTGCTGCCCAATTAAACCGTGCCTTTTGCATCTTGCATTTTGTTTCTGCATGTCTGAGACAGGTTTCAGCTGCTGTTCAGTCACTTCAGCTCACATTTTACTTCAAGGTGAAGGGTTTTCAGTAGACTATATGGATGGATTTTTAATACAGTTATCTTTAATCCTGATGGATATAGTGAACATAAGATATTGGATATTTTGTAGGGGGGTTGACCAAAGCTTTTCTGAACAAGTCTTGCAAGTTGACTAAATAAAAATGTGTTTGTGAAACTGTAGGAAAGTGGTCCTGCTCAGCTGATACTGTTTAAGTTGTTAAAGAAGTCAGCTCTCTCATCTAGGATTCCTTTCTGCCCTTTTTATCCTTTGTTTTTACAAGACACATTAATTTTATTATAATAATTCTCACTGTTGATCAAGAAGGTTACTTTGTTCATTTTCCTTTAGTGAATGGCATTTCCTGGTTTTATTTGCTTATTGGAGGAGTTTACAGTCTTGTTTCATTTTTTCTAACAGGAATTTCTTACATTTTGCTTTCTAAAGTTTTGTGTGCCTTATGATGCATCTTCTCTATTGTTTTCATCTGAATTTCCTGTACTGAAAATGCAGCCTTGTAAGAAAGTTAGAATTACACTCTTCCTTTTGAGAACATGTACTCTCTCTTTAGATAATCAGGTACCCTTAATTCCATGCAGCAGTTGCACTAGAGAAATTCTGAGGATTAAAAATTGAGATAGCATAAGATGTGTAATTCTTTGTGTTAGCTTTAAACAGATTTAGCTCTAATTTGACAATCTGATAGGGGCAGAGAAAGAATTGATTCATTTAGTAATTAGTTATTAGCTCTGAAGAATATAACTGAGGTATTGAGTTGATGCTCTTGGTTTTCAAGACCACAGTGGTACATATTTGTTCTTTGTGGTAGAGTTTTCAAGTCTCTTTCAGAGCAAGGTGATTCTCTAGCTGTGTTGAAACCATAAATAATAAATTACGTGAGTAATTCCAGTGAAGCAGAGGATAACATCTGAGCTCTGAAAAATGGTTGAACATTTCAGCTACTACCAATCGTACTGTTTCTTATTACATTTAAGTAATGGAACCTTCCTTATGGTCTTTGCTTTGTTGTATCTTATTTATTAGCTGCAACTTGTGTTGCCTTAACATCTCAGATTTTTATACTCACATGTCTCTGTTCCTGTAGATAAATTTTTAGGATGTATTTTGATGAGTCATTTAAGCTATCTAAATGTGAGATGCTGTAGATGCATTTCCACTCTGGCCTTGTGTTCTGCCTCTGTTCTCCACCCCGCTTTGTGCTTGTGCGATCTCTGTCAGTTTGTATCATCATGCTGCAAGTGGCATCAGATAATACTGCCTGAAGACTAGTCTTTCCTTCTATCCTGGGTTGTTTTTTCTCTGGATCAGTTGATTCTCCCCTCACTGCAGGAGTTCCTGTTCAGCAGATGGTGAAAATACATCACTGAAGGTGACAGAGAACAAGTGATCAGCTGCTTTGGCTGGAGCCTTCCAGTGGGTTGGCTTAAACCTCAAACCTCATTTTTAATCTTGTCCTTTTTTACATGGTTTGTATGATTCCTTTTTGAATTCTCAGATCTTAGAATAAATCCTGATGCACTTGTCCATTTGTCTTCTGATTTTTTTTAATGTTTATTTCTTACTATATTTCCTATTTTTCTTCTGCATGAACATTATTTGTCCTTGTCTTTTATATAATATATTTTATTAATTGTCAGTTATTTTGTGTTCCTTTATAGTTTATCTAATCTTTCCAAGAGATTCTGCTTAGCAGTGTCAAGTTTGTTGAATTCTGCACTTGGAAGATTTTTCTTTTAATTTCTGCTGCACTCGCTTTTCCTATGAGTGTGAGACTCAGTGCTCCAAAATATTTTTCACCCATTTGTGACCATTTTCTTAGCTTTTTGAAGAATTGTGAAAACAATTCCAGAATTACTTGTTCAAAGATGAAGAAGGATGATTTTGCCTTCAATGATTAGAATTGTCGTGTGTGTCTCAGATAGAAGGACTCGTTCATTGGAGTGTTGATGATGAAATTACAGCTTTCAGATAAGGTCACTTAGCATGAAATTCAAGTAACCACTGAACAGAAAGTTTGTTTAAACAGGTTATTGTAGGTCAGATCTAGAAAGAAAGAAAGAACTGACCCTGACAGTAAGATAAACTCAGTCTTGGGTTCTTTCAGTGTGTCTCTTCATACAGAAAAGGAATTTCTGTAAAGAAATGAAGAGTGGAGCTAGTATCTGGCAGTAGCTTCAGATTCTGCCTGATGCAGTGATGAATGATGAGACAATTGAGAGGGTTCACCATCTGGCAGCCACTTGCATAGTTTGAGACATCTAATACTTGATCATGTTTAGATAAGTATTCTAGAAATTAGAAAAAAGACTCTCGAACTTGACAGGATATATAAATACTGTAGTTCTTTGAGATTTTTTTGTTGTCGAAACATGGACACGGGTGGTAAATCTGAGGTTCTGTATGATGCTCTGTGCCAAATAAAATGTTGTTATAACTTGCTTCCAACTGTTCAAATAGCGTTTGTGAACATCTTGAGTGATTCTTAAGAGTCTGACTATTTCTCCTTACTGTTTGCCTGTGGTTCCCTAGGCAGAAGAAAGGTTTAGAAAACTGATGACAACACACTGGTGCCCTGTTCTTGTACTGGTATCTTCTGCTTATTTCTGACTTAAGGCACTGTAATGAAAAACTAATAGTGTGCATGATACCAGATAAATTAGAGATGAATTAATAAATATAGGTATCTTATTCACTTCAAGGAATTGGTCTGAAACAAACTGTAGCTTGTTTACTGAAATAAAAAATACTCATTACTTTTTTTTTAATTGTAAATGGATAGTTGTAGTATGCAAACAACTTTTCTTGTGAATCAATTGTTTCCTTAAGAGCTTGAACTGGGATTATATTGTTTAAACACAGTTGTTGGGGTGACATGAGATGATCGATAGTTCTGTATCCACTTACTGTGCCAAATTTTCTGTAGTTTACTGCTTCCCAAGGATCGTGGCTTAGATGCTGTGTAAATATTTATTAATTTGAATTAATTAATCTAATTATATGGTGGTGGCAGTGTGTGTGTTGTTTTTTTGGGGGTTTTTTTTGTATGCTGAAACGTCTTTTGTTTAGAATAGATAGTCACCATGTATATGTAGCATGTAGGACAGAGGTTGAAGAAGTACCGATAGGTGTCCCAACATAGCCAGGGAAGAAGGGAGGATAGCTAGGCTGCCTCCATTTGCCCTGTAGCTGTCTTGAATTACCTTCTGTCCCAGTCCAATAGCCATTTGACCATGGAAGACCCCAGTATGTGTTGTGTAATGTCACATATCTGTTTGTCAGTTCCGCTCATTCTCTGCACCCATAATCTTGATGCCTACCAGGCGTTCACTGGTTTCCCTGTGAAGCTCTGACAGCATCCTACATACTGAATTGCATTTGACATCTCTGGCAGCACACAACTTCTCTAAATAATCCCCATCTTTACCATGAGACGCATCCCCTGGGGCAAGTAGGTTGCTGCTTCTTCCCACAGTCCAACCAGCATCCTCAAATATTTATCTAATCATCTTTTCCCTGACAGCCTAGAATTGAAAGGCTTTCTAACTTACCACATCATGTGACGGTTCTGATCCTTCATATGCCTTTCCTTAGACTAAATAATAGTGTCTTAACATACTCTCTTTTTTTTCCTCTTAAGTAGAATTCCTGCTGACTTCAAAAGGAAGTTAGCTTGAGTAAAGAATTATAGGTTAAACTAAATTAATACAGTTTTATAGTCTTTATAGTCTTTGATTATGTTGGATGTTTTGCCTAGACTGTTGTAGAGTTTAATCTCAGATGGCTGAGGAACAAGAACTTATTAAACGTTATTATTAATACTATTGATAACTAGAGCTAGCTTGCACTTGAAGTCTTAAAGTGCATGCAACAGTGTAAAAAAAAAAAAAAGTAGACAAATTAGTTTTGTGTCATGTTTTCACACTTAATACATTTTGTGAATGTGTGTGCTGAAAGGTTGCCAGATTGTTTATTTTCATTATTCATTCGTCTTTGTTGGCTGACCTCTGCATCCAGGATGATTCACTAATGCTGGATCTAGTTTGTTATATTTTTACTTTCCTTTGCTGATAGAAGGAGCACATTACATTTCTGACATAACTTAAGCCTCATAAAATGAACCAGTGTAATTATTAATTTCATCAGCTAATCTAGTGGCTTTAGAAAATGTCAGCATGTGTTGAATACAGTGCAGGCTTAGCTATCTCCTTCATGTGCTTTTATATTCAGATTTAACTGTGAATCAGTTTGAGTTTTGAGTTGAGCATGCAACAGGAAGAATAGGATTTTGAATTATTTCAGCATTGCTTTTATATGCAAATACATGTATATATTTGTATGAGGATGTAGCCTTTGGCCACCCATATGCAGACAGGCAAGTAAGAGAAGCCAGAGGGTGTGATAGTTCTGCAATTTTGTACTAAGTTAAAAAATAATGTTTTATTGGTTGAACTTGTGAGTTTTACACTTGATAGCATTTATAACAGTGTTAACATGCTTCATAACATGTCAAATGAATTCAAACGGTTTAAAGAATTTGCTGGGCACAGTGAATTGAAATCTGTTTATTACAGTGGAAAGCAGACACAGAGTGTAATGGGGGACACATGAAACCCTTGTCATCTGTTCAGCAGAGCCACAGCTTCAGATATTTTTGCAGTTGTCCATAGATCAGAGGCTCCATCATCATGGCTTTTACTTGCTAATGCATGAGATTTTAGCATACTTGTACACTAGGTAACTTTTCTCTTAGTCTATTATGTCTGGGATGCACATAGACATCATAGCAAATATGATCTAAACTGAAGCTACTACTGAGACATGTGGTCCCTACCAGGCATTCCTAGTATTTCCTTTCTGTGGAATATCGTGATCATATAGCGGCCGCAAGGTGAGTCAATTCATTTGGATGAAAAGAACAGTTTCCTGACAAATCAGTCAGCTGAGTCAACTCTGTGGACTCATGATGCATGATGCATGAGATGGGAGAAATGGGGAATGAAGGTCAAGAGTGAAGCATGGAGGAGTTGCCAGCTTTGGTGGCAGCTACCTGCTAGACTGACATCTTACAGATTGCAGAAATGTATAAACCAGCTTAAACAGTATTTTCCTCTCTTCTCTACGCTGTTCATTTTCTCCCTTGTGCTGTTGGAGCATACATGTTAGTACAACTATATGTGTACTGGATTGGGGGAATGATATAGCTGTGAAGTAACTTGAACGAAATTCTTTAGATGGATCAGTTCCCTATCAGGTTCCAGTGGTCTTGATGGGAACAACTGGGCATAGACAGGGAGCTCCTTAAGCAGACATTGTTCTTGATGAGATGGATTTCAAACATAGGCATGGATAGACAGAGAAGATTGATGCTGGTAGAGAGAAAAGGGCAGGCATATAGCCTCTGGAGTTGATGAGAGAGGTGACCAACAAAACCACTTATGAAGATTTGAGATAAAGTTTCAGGAGAAAAGAAAAAGATCTGAGAGAAGCAGTTTGGGGAGGACACATGTGGAGACACGTGGGCCTGAGAGAGAGATGGGAGAATGATGTTGAAGGAAGGAAGGCTTTGGAAGAGGAGTCCTGGCCTCGGAATGAGCTTTGCTGACAGTCTTGGATATTAATGGGCCTCTGATTTCAATAGCTTTCCATTTACAGAGACAAATCAGTGATATTATTATTATTGTTATTGTCGTTGTTATTATTATTATTATTATTATTATTCTCCATAAAGAATTATGTAAAAAAATTCCAGTTAACATGCATGGTCAGTTTTGTGATCTCACATTCATTGTGTGATGTTAAAGTTGCAAATAGATGTTGTCTTTTTGCCTTATGGAGTGATGTTGTTTTGTAAGAATTTCATTTGTTGAGTGGTGCAATAAGCAGTATGTTCTTTGCAGTGACAATCCATTCAATTAATTTTCACTCCTGGCTTAGCAATACTACGGGGAGTAAATCTATGAATATATTTTAGTGGCTTGTATTTTCATTTGATTGCCTGGAATTTTTCTGGTGCAAACAGGAAAGATGAATCAGCAGACTGAGATGTTTCGATAGATGAGATAAATCCTTCAAAAATCAGTACCAAAGACTGTTACTAATTCATGTATGTGTTTTACACGTTTTACAAGGTTGATACAGCAACAAAGAAACTTAAGAGCAGAACAAGAAAAATACAGCTGCTTTTCCTTCTAGCTCCTCCTACATCTTTCTCCATTAACCAGCATCATTGTGTGTAGATTTGAACTTGAAGGCACAGAATGGTTGCCGGAAGAAATAAGATGGGGTCATTTCTAGGTGGATTGCTTGCAGTTTTCCTCAAGTGTGTAGTGGCAGAAAGTTTCATAAACTGTTTTCTGGGGATTGTTTTGAAGAGGAAGGTTGACAGGAAAGAGAGGTAGTAAATGATAAAATAATTGCTGAAGTACTTTCCTCTTGTGTGTGTGCGTGCATAAGTGTGTCGTGGTGGGATTTTTTTATTGGTTTTTTTGTTGTTGTTGTTGTTTGGTTGTTGTTTTTTTTTAAGTTAGTTAAGCTTCAGGAAGGTGAACTAAAATGATGTTCAGGGTGCAATTCAGTGAAATTTAATGATGTAGGGACTATAGAATAACGGAATTCCCTGGGTGTTGGTTTCTCATAGTATCTCCTCTACAGTTGTGCAGTTGCAGTATTTTATAGGGTGCTCTGTGAATTGTGTTGGTAATCTGACCTCAGTTTAAGTCCTGTCCCCACCACTATCCAACTGCTGCTGTCTCCTCCTACACAACTTTCCTATGAACTGTAGCTTGTGTTTTCCTTTCTGGTGCTAAATCTCTCTTCTACAGGATCTGAGTTTCCCGTCTTCGCTCTCCTCTGGCTGGTCTGGCATGCAAATGCATTTTGTAATGCACGGAGAATGTAAAGCTTCTGTCTCTTTGTTCTGTCTCTGTCACTTTCCTTTGCGATCCTCCCTGATCGCTCTTCTGTTGGCAAACCAATAAAATGGCAATCTTGATTGAAATCTTACTTCCCCCCTCCCCCCCCAATATGTTTACTGTCTGAAGAAGAATACTGTTCGCTGGCTTGCACACTTTGAAGCCATAGATTTGTAGCAAAATGTAACTTTTCTTAAATTTGTTTTTCTTTTTTGATGAGCCACAGGAAAAGTGATACATTCCGTTACACTTTTCCATTTCGTTGTGTGAGAAAATCACATATCAAATACTTGTTAACTAAAGGGTGTGTTTTACCTTTTGATTTGTGCTGAACCGCTTTTAGGTGAAGATTAGTAATCAAAAAATAAGAGCTGACACTCTAAAATGATTTAAAATAAAATTGTTAATCATAGTTACTTGAGAAGAGTATCAAAATAGATTTTACACTTCAGATTACTTTCATTATTCAGCTTTCCTGATTTTGTCCCCCCATCATTCCTAGTTGTTTTATCAACTACAGATGATTTAGTTATCATGCGTAGCTAAATTGCATGAACTGAATTGATGAAGGTGGTCTTTTCTGCTTATGTAGATAGTGCCTGGGTGAATATTTGATTTATGAGTTCAGTGATCTCTAGTTGTTGTACATACCCAGTTATTTGCCCCATTTTTGTGATATATTCTGCTGCTGAAGTTTCAAAGTTTTGTGTTTTTTTTTCTTGTTTCTATTGACTTTAGACTGTTTTAGTAAACTTAGACCTTAATACAACTTTCTTCATTTTCCACATTTTAGTAATACACTTAATGTTTTTAAACATTAAATATGATAAATTGAAATATAAGCATATATTTAAAAAATTTTAATTCACCATGATTTATCTGGATCTGTCTCTTTTATTCTTCTGTTTCCTTTGCTGAACCATCTGTAACCTCTTCTGATTCCAAGATTTAGTTCTATTATGCTATTTGCAGGAAAGAAGCTGAGAATTAATTGCAAAGTTGAAGGGCAGGTTTACTTTTTAGCTTAAGGCATGTAAGTAAAGGAGTCAAAAAGATTGTTGATTTCAGTTTTTACCCTACTCTACCTTCATGCTTTTTATGTCATAATCTTCTGGCAAAAATATTGTGTTTTCTTCATGCTTGCGCAGCAACAACATAAAGTTTAATGGAAACAAACCCCACATAATACCAAAACAATTGCAGTTCTGATAGACTTCAGTTCTGAACAGGAAAATAATTAGTTTTAACAGACAGTGTAGGTTTAAAAATGATTTTGTTCTTCCAAATGTTTTAACTTATCCTGGCTATAAGTCAGAAAAATTATAGAAAAGACATTTCCTTTTTTTTGTAGCTTTCTATAGTAAAGGCAGCTGTTTAAATATCTAAAACATGACTATGATTTCCCTAAATTGTAAAATGAGACTTTAAGACAGATTTAAATAAATATTTTGGAATTCTCTAGTTATCAGTATAATTCTGTTGTTTTGTATTCCTTTATTTTACATTAAAAAAAAATTTCATAGTTATGATGGTGGATTTTTTTGTCATGGTTTCTGTTCCATATGTATATATATTTTCTTCTCTTTACAGCAAACCAACTTTTTGGATGCCTTATCGGGAGATGCATCTTTGACATGGATCATGTGTTTGTTCATCTTCTGCAACCTGGATCAACAGTGTCTGTGCTACATATGATAGAAAAATTAATCATGGGAAGAGACAAGCCAGATGACTACAGCGCAATAAGAAGCTGGCTTGAAAACCTGTGTATTTCATGCCAATAATTCAAGGCTAGGAAAGCATAGTAGTCCAACAGCCAGAAAATTACTTTTTTTTAAAACCCAGATCAAAAAGAACAAGTAGTCAACCTGTATTTTACCATGTGTTCCCTGATTCTTTAGCACTGAATCTTTTATTAGACTAAAATCATGGTGTGACCATTGACAGACACGCCTCCCTCCCTATTCCAAACACACATCCAGCAACTAAAGACCGTGTCAGGATGACCTCTGAGGAAATGACAGCATCTGTTCTCGTCTCTGTGGCAGAGGGTAAAGTGATACCTGCTCAGTCAGCTGAAGATGAAAATACTGAAAATGCTTTGGACACCAGTGTTATAAAAAGACATACTGCCAGTCTGGGAAGGCAAAGCACACATGCTTTCTCATACTTACACAGACTTGAAGAGGAAAGTCTTAAGGGCTCAGTGCCCAAAATATTCTCTCTGGCAAAAGAACAACTGACTAATGACAATAGTAATGAAAACTTCTGGGACAGGAGCAGCTCTGTCCCTGATTCAGTGGAATTTCTTAACATTAACTGTAACATTGTACAGAAGAACTACAAGAGTGATACTCCGTGCAGCCAGCTGTATAAATCTTGTGATCCTTTAGCAGGGAGAGAGGCATCCCTGGAAACTGGAATTCCTGGTTCACTGGAAAGAGCCATGCTTGCCAAAATTCAGCTGAAAATGAATGGCCCTTCGTTAAGAAGCCAGACAGCACTAAATAAGAATGACAGCAATGATACAGATAAAGTGGCCTTTTTTCACTTCCGTTGTGCTAGTGAAAGCAATATATCAAGGGCTCTGTGCAGTTCACACAACTGCTTCATTTTGGGTGACTGCTTGCAGCCAGTAAGCGTTGGCAATGATAACACCACTGGATCCCCAGCCTGTGCTTGTGGATTAATGGAGATGACAAATAATTGTGAGAATGAACATGGGCAGCAGTTGTATGAAGATGCTTTAAGGGATAAGTATTTATGTCTGGAAAGAGCACCACGAAAGGTTAAAGTGGCGTGCTCAGGTCACACCTTCTGTGGAAACAACTTTAGTGGAAGGATGCCCTCAAAGCCCTTTCTGAGCCATTTTGAAGACTGTAATGATAACTGTGAAGAAGAGATGGAAGAGGAGTTTTTTAGAAACAAAAAGGAACGTTCTACTTTATTAATAAGGCGTTTCTGTAAAAATGATAAAGAGATTAAAAAATCCGTTTATACTGGAACAAGAGCAATTTTTAGGACTTTACCTTCAGGGCACATAGGAACCATTGCTTGGAATTATGTTGAGCAAAGGAGAAACAACAGTGGCTTGAAGATTTCTAGGATTATGACAGAACAGCTAACTATAATTCAGTCCTTAATAAAATGGGAATTTAATTCCTTTCTTGAGAAGTCTTTATGGTGTGAGGTAAGCTTTTCATATTGTTGGTTTTGGGCATTTTTTTTCCATGGAAGTTTTGATACCCCGATGACCTTTTCATTAAAAAAAAAATCCTTCATCTAGCGATCACTTAGTAACGCTGAATAGGATATATCACTTAACCACGATGAACCTTAAGTTGAACACTGCTTTTTAGAAGAATGTATTCTCATCCCTTAAAATTAATTTTGATTTAAAATAGGCATGGCGTAAAATGTATAATTTTTATCTCTATGAAATGTATACGTACATATGTGTGTATATACATATGTATCTATATAAAATGTATATAGTTACATATTTATACATAGATGCATTTATAAACTTATGTCTTGATATTTATTATTTACAGATAAGAATGTAATATACCCATATACAGATATAAAAATATATACACATTTAATAGATATTTATATTTTAAGTAGAAAATGTATACTATATGCATTTATATTTATACATATATGTAAAAATAGATGTACTAATATATATTATAGATATACATAGTTGAAATATATGGCATAAATGTGTATATTAATGATAGAATAATTTCATGGAATAAATTGTATAAAATGATAAATATTAGATCACAGTGATTTTTTTTTCTCTGAAAAAGATAGCATGGTGTTTTCCCCAAGTTACAGGTATTTATAATGCTTCTACACTTGCAAATAATTTAAAAATTATGTAATAGTTGAATAACGTATCTTGATATGTTCATATTGCCCTGATTAGTTTTCTCTTAAATTAGATAATACAAAAAAATTTTAAGTTTAGAATGAAATCCTGAATGTAAATTATTGTTGTAGAAATGACATAGCACATCCTTAGCAAATTATTTTAAGTAGCAAAATATTTTCTGTGATGGTAGAATTTAAATGGTTGTCAATGGAATCTATAAAAGAGGTTTTGATCACTGATTCTCAAGGGTTCATCTGAAATATGACTACTGAGAAAGACCAGCAGGATGACCACAGCAAGAGAAACTTTCAAGAAGAGGAAGAGAGGTTTACTGAGCTTAGCAAAAAAAAGTGGTGTGATTTTTATCTGTTAAAATGTGTGAATAAGCTCTAGGGAGGGGAAAATAACAAAGGTACATAGGAGTTTGGCCAGATCAGCTACGCTTGTAAACTGGTCATGAATAAGTGTAGGTTGAAAATTGGAAGAAATTTCTAGCGGTTAGTGCCCAGACGTTGCAACAGTTTTCAGTAGGACTGAAATGGACAAAAACTTACTTAATTGTATGGAATCATAGAATCATATAGTCCAACCGTAAAATTGATGAAATGGATTATATGGAATTTTGTCAGTGATAACAGAAGAGTCAACTTTGTGGCTCAGGAGCTCCATGACAATTGTGCCCTCCAGTAATATCCTCATATCCTTCTAGAAACTAACAGTTGATTGAAAAGTTCTATGAACATGTGTATGTCAGGTGTCTGTACTAGGTGGCAAAGGTTTGTGGTGCTGTTCATGACTGTGATGTTCAGTGTCCTGGTCAGTGGAAGTACAAAGATGCTGGTACAGCACATGCCCTGAATGGTACACAGTCACGGTCCCGTGAAAGGATGAATGAGCCGTGTATTTGCCTAACATGAGATGTGCTCAGTACGTTTGTATTATCATTATGAGTTTTTTGGGGGGCAGGGAAGGGAGAATGTTCTAGAACAATTTTCATGTATATAGGTATGGAAAGGGAAGGATGTGTTTAGGTTTCTTCATTGTGTGTTTCCAATTTGAGTTGAGTTCCTTAGCTTTTAACATGCATGCCTGTTTCACGGCTTTCCACCACTGCTGCGTAATACTGAATGCATAGCATTTTGGGGTGTGAGGGCTTTAATTAGAAGACTTTTTTTGTAGCACATATAGAAATTTAGAAATAAATGTAATAAATACTCACTGAATAATTACTTAAATAGGAAAAGTTCTGACTACAAATGAACAAAAGAGTAGCAGGCAGAGTAAAGTACTCTGTAATTATAATGCATAGAATGTTTTATCATGGTCAGAGAAAGCTTAAAGCCTCATGTTTCTAAATTTTCTTCTGAATAGTGACTATAAATATTTTTCTTCTTATTAACCTTTGTATTTAATCTCTTTATGTATAATATGCATCTATCATTCTTAGTATTATTTTTCTGTTGCCTTAGTGTCAAATATTTCTGCAATAATATTTCTATATGTTTATGGCTTATTAGCATTATAGATGGCTTTTACACAAACATAGAAATTAACTCTCAATGGATGTGACAAATATGGACCTGTTGAACATATCACTGGGTTAAGATAATTTAATGAATTATAAGCATTTGTAGGAAGCTTTCATGGTAACATTCAAAGGAAGAAGGAGAAAGAAGTAAATGAATGTGGTAATTTGTTCTTTCTTTCCTCTTATCTCACCCTTTGAGCATGCATTCTGTTTGGAACAGCTGAGTGAACAGTAGTTCTGTTCTTCAAGGGGGAAAAAAAAGTTGGAGAAACTAAGTTTTCATAGCAGTACTGTTGTAACATGGAACAATAGAGACCTTTATGTTTTAAGTAGGAAAATACGGGTCTCATTTGTGCATATCTCTTACATAAAAATTCTAGTGCTAATGAAGGAAATGCAATGGACTGTTGTCTTGCTGAATGGGTTTTTTTCTTTTTTCTTTCCCTACATAGGAAGGTAGGACTGAGGCTTTGCATTATATAGAAAATACATGAAATTATATATTTTCTTAATGTAGCGTATGATTGATGTTTGTAGATATTTTATATACAGATTTAGACTTCTCTGCTTTGGGTTTAATGTATGTGTTGTATGAAGAGAGAAGATTTTTATGTTGAATGCTTTTTCTAGTTTTGCATAGTTTTTGCACCTATATATGGTTCAGTACTTACCCTTATCAGATGGATGTGTGTTACATGGCTGTTGCGTCCATTTGTGAGAAGTTTGTTTGTCTGTGTTGGAACAGTGCAAGCCCATCACATTAGTACATGTTAAATATGTCACAAATGCAAAGAATTTGCCAGAAACAAATAATGAGAGTGCAAGCTTTGGAGTTAGCTTTGCTTGATCTGGCACAACCTATCCACGGATTTGGTTCAGCTCAGCTGCATCGTATTAGCAATCTGGCTAATTACAAAAGTCAGAGTTCCTGGGATCATTGAACCACCTGTGTCTGTGAGATATTAGGTTTGTAGTGCTGAAGTATGCTGCTTTGTTTCCTGATGTGATGGAGTTTCTCCGTCAGTGATAACGTAATACAACAAAAGTAGCCAGGTCCACCATTGACTAAGATATTAAATTTGAGCAGCTCAGTAGACCACCGCCGGATGGTTCTCTCAAACCAGGTTAGTTGACCTCAAGATCTCCAGATGACAGCTGCAACAACATAGTTGCAATGCCTAATAGCTGAATTCTTTAGTTAAGTTTATTTTGTAGGCGTCAGTACCATCTTTGCTGTGTCATTACATTCCTAATGCCAGTAGTTTGAGCTTTAAGGAGCAAGAATTCTGCTGGCTTGCTTAACTCTGCTTGGATAGATGTGAGCACACTGATAGATCTTCCACTCTTTGTAGCTTCTAAAGTGCTACTGAAATGCCAAATTACTAATAAGGCAACAATTAAAAATACCCTTGATTTCCTCCACATCTGTTTCCAGATAGAATAATGATTTTATTATACATTTATCTTGTAGGAATAGTTCATAGTTAATTTAATGATTCTGTATAGTAGTTCAGCATTTGTTAGCATCAGGTATTTTTTACATATAGTGTCCATAGTGGTTTTATGACTCATGTGTAAAATCGTTGTCATGCAAGGATCTTTGATTATACATGGCTAATGTAAGAAGTCTTACATTAAGATTTCATTATTACCTTAAAGTTGAGCTGTAGTCAGTGGCATCTGTTGACAAAAAGTTAAGGAGAGAAAAAAAATTTGGAGATAAAAAATTTTTACTATCCTGTTTTATTGATGTGATAGTCACCTTGGATAATATTTTTAAAGAAACAGAGCCTGGCACAAGTAGTTTCCTGCTTAATAGATAGTATTTGTCTGAATTCTTTTTTTTTTTAGAATTGATTATTAGTTCTGAATACATTCAGAATTAAAATTAATATTTTGTAATTAATACAAATGTTAATTTTTATTCTGAACCTATAGAGAGCTTGATTTCCTCCCCTTGCAGCCTCTTCACTCCCTGCCAGAGGTGTATCAGCAACGGTAGTCAGTATATTTTTATGTTGCATGCTTTTCTAGCATTTCTGAAAACATAGAGTATTTCACTATCAGTCATGGAAGTAATATCTGCTTTGACTGTTTTGACAACCAGTTGCACACACTAAATATGGCAGCACTTTACATCAAATGCTAACATGTATTTATGAACAAGGGAAGGGTTCGTAATTCTATATATTCAGAAGAACATTTTTTTGTTTCCTTTTATCAGGGGTCAGGTTAATTGCAACCTTTTATAGTTAATATTTTGTTAGAATATATAGTATAACCCTCTTTTTTATCTTGTAGTATCTTGGAAGATACTACTTTTTCAGTGTATTCAAACCATAATTTATATAATGAAGAGGCCTATGTTGATTTTAAGAAGTGAAACAAAAACTTGAAATCATCTAACCCTTTGTGCTAATGATAATAATAAGCAGCATAAGAGTCCTTGTATATGTGCTGTGGTTCCCTTAGATAACTGATCTGATTTGGTAGAACAGACACAAAGCTGCTTGGAGTGGCCACATGAAATCACCTGGGAATAGGAGTCTTACTAGTGAAGTTATTCTGCTGAACTCTGTCATAGGAATTTCAGGTCTAGATTTGCTTTGATATCTTTCTGTTAGGATTATGTGGTTTTCCCACAGGTTTTTCCTTCTTGCTCCATATTTAAAAAGATGGAATTCTTTAAATGGACTTTTACTCTTTTTCCCTCCCTGTTTTGCGTACATACCTAAAATGTGACACTGCTTTCTATGTAATAGTTTATGCTACACTTGCACTTTCATTTAAAAAATAATAAAAAAAAAAGTTTGCCATTCTGTTTTGTGGATTACAGACGAATTTTGGGTTTGGGATTTTTTGTTTTTCCACTTTGAAATAAAATTTCTACTCCAACACACTGGAAGGAATTTGCAGGGGAAAAAAAATGACATAAAGCAAATAATCTGTAAGTGGTTGGGGTTCTCCTCCACTCTAACAGTAATGTTTTTATCTGGCTGTGCATGAGTATTTTGCCTGTTACTAATGTTATCATGTTTTCAGACATCAGGGTTTATATTCATGTTGAAGTAGTTGGTAGGTATGGATGAGCTGGTTTTTGTTCTACCTGTACCCTGTGTTTCTTGGGTTTTTTTGCATAAGAGTTGCAGTCTTGTTTAAAGAAAAAAGTTCATGATCAGAATTGACTATTTGGAAAAAAAACAGGGAAGCAGAAGAGAAGCCAAATAGGCATGAAATTATGTTTTCCCTTCAGTAAGTGCTGTAAAAATAAATTGAATTTTGTGAAATGAAGCTCTATACTTATATTTGCTTTGGGTTGAGTTATTCCAGTTTTAAAGGTTAGCTTTAAAAATAGAAAATTTACCCTCTGTCTGTAAAAGTAGTCAGTTTTATTAGAATAATGTGTGATAGAGTTAGAGATAAATCTCTTAATTTTTTGTATTATTTTGCAGTTGCCTTATAGCTTTAACAATTTGGGGCCAAAATATGAACAATAAGTTTTAGCTGTGAGCACACTTAGGTATTTAGAGCCAATAGTGTGGGAGTCTTGGCAAGAGCAATATATTATGCCTTCAGTTTTTCCACATTTTCTGACTTTCCTTCTAGTGACTGTTCATTAACTGTAAAGAAGCATGAAGATCTGTTTTAGAAAATCTCCCTGCAGCACATTAAAGTGTTCATTTTAGAGTGTTAGAGTTGGACACTTGTAAATTCTTTCTCAGTTGAAACCAAGCTCTCTCTAGTACCTATACGAACTGTTGAAAACTTTGGGTTGTTTGCTCTGGTATGAGTGAATAAAAACTGTGCCATATAAAGATCACTCTGTTAGTGAATAATTAAAATCTGCATTTATGAGATTTCATATACATTTTAATTTACCTTGCTTTTCTACAGTTATTTGGGATCATTTAGAAAGAAAGTTTTCTAAAATGGAGTAAGCTTGGGTCGACAATAATTGTTAGGCATGTATCTTATCAATATGAAATTTCAAGAAGGACTTAAGGGAAAAATCTCTAAAATTATACTTGTCACAATATCTAAAGCATCATCCATGAGATATGAAGCTATTTGGTTTCTCTGTTTGTGAAAAGTGATTTGATATAGTAGAGTATGAGCTTCTGGTCACAAAGGATTTTCCTTGAAAATACAGACTGGTGACAGTGTAAAAAAAGAAATAACAATTGGATATAATACAGCTGTTAGGTAGCATCCAAGTACATATGAGCAGGAGTATCAAGGGACAGGAGAGCTCTGGGGTGCTCCCACACTGACCAAAGCCAATTATATCAGTGCAGCAGTTGGAACCAGGGTGACTCAGGGCGGTGTGACAGCACACGGCTTTCAGCAGGAATGTCAGAATGTCAGAAGTGGGGCAGTGCTGGATACATAAATATTCAGCACTGGCATTCATAACTACTTTCTCTCTCTTTTTTTTTTTTTTAAAGTCTCCTAATAATTTCACTAGAAAACTGTAAAATTAGAAGCTATTCCTTACCTGCAAACACATGTATCAGACAGTGCTCATATCGTCCTGCAAATTATGTGGAAATAAACTTTTTTAAGGTTTTGAACTATAACCAGATACCGTAATTTTTGAACTGAGATCGAGTACTCACTTTTGAGATACACTCATCAACCCCTTAGCTGAGTGTGAGAGAGAAAAATATGTTGGATTTGCTTGGGATCATTCTTCCTTACAGATAATATTTTTGTCTTCCCATTTGTATGAAGTTTAGAAGTCTTTTTATCTCTGAAATTATAACAGTTATTGTAAAAACTTAAGATTGCCTTAGTATAGCAAATACTCAGACAGTTACCTACAGCTGAGTTTGCTGTAGGAATGTGCAACAGTAATGAAAAGTTCGATTTTTATCTAGAAATCAGCACATGCACTTGTTGCAGGACTCTGATCTAATTAACTCTTGTGAAATAGGAGACTTTTCTTCTTTTTTTCCCTTAGCTTTTTCAGCAACTGTAATGCCTGTTGACTATTGTCACCATTTAGACTTTGAAACCACAGTAAAATAATGTGAGCTTCTCTTGTGTATTCTCATAATTATTTTTATTTTATTCTCCTGACACTGTAAAAATTGTTTTCACGAAATCACAACAGATACAGGCCTTCGTTAGTAAAATTTGGGCAAAACAAAGGATGTATTATTAGCTGCTGTAGTTTCATGTTACAGCAGTCTTAGTTCTTAAAGTGTTAGGAATTCCCTTCAAGTATTAGAGAATGGGTGAAATCCTGGTCATATTGTATTTTATTTAAAATCTCCTATTGGGATAATGTAACTTGGAGGGAGAAAAATAAGCGTGCGCAAAACAGAGCTATTGCTTTCATGGGAACATAGTTTTACATCAAACCTTGTAATAGAGAGATATGTGCCAAACTTATATTAAGCAGTTTTAGAAATACAGTTTTAAAATGCAAATATTGTCTATAAATATAGATCATTCATATAATTCAGGTTCAATCATTAACTTGATATATAAAACTTCCTTCACTACCCTTCAGTTGCATATGCTGTTATTCGCTGTTGATGTTACCACACTGCTCGGAAGTCCTGCTTCTGGACCTGAATCTGTTGTCCTGGCTCTTTCACAAGGAAGGGATGATCTCATCTGCTCTATAGACTTAGAAGCAGTTAGTTGTTAGCGAGCGAGCTCAGGTTTTGGAGAAGATAAACTTCTTCCAGACGCTGTCCATATGCTGTGGCTAAATTTTGTTTTATCTCAGCAGGCTTAGTAGCTGTGTACTGCATTGTAGTCTGTGGATGAGACATATCCTAAGTTTCTAGTGGAATAGAAAAAAAGACAAACACTTTCTCACTAGTTCTGACTGCTAATATTTGGTAATTTTAGAGTTATATGCATAAGAGCAATTTTTTTTTTTTTTTTAGAGGTATGTAGCTAATCAACACTGAAATACTTCTAGGCTGAATAAAGGTCTGAATGATAATTCTGAATAGTTTATCTTTAAGCAAAAACATAAGAATGTATCTGAGCCATGGATAATTGTTCTAAATGTGGTTGTGAGTTGGATCAAGAAAAAGACCACTGAGAGAAGACTGTCATCAGTCATCTCTGTTTTAAATTAGGAATTTATCGTGAGTAATTTTGCATATTAAGAGTATCATGCTACAAAATTGAGGCTGTTATAGTTCTGACTCTGTTTAAGGTATTTTACATTATAGAAGCATATTACAGTTGACATGGGAACCATAACATTGGCCTTCCTGTCTGTGGTTTACAAATTTGGGATTGCACTAGGTGGCGTGTGTGTATATGTATATATCTCAACGGGTAAAAATACTATTTCATGAGTATACAGAATATACCCCTTTTATGAAATTAACTTGTATTCCGGCATGTTTTTTTGAAACTTGCCTTACTTAAAATACAGTCAGGGAGAACCACAGGAGCGCAAAATCTTTTGCTACGTGAAGATTTCATTGTCATCTAGTGATTTGCCACCAGCATAAAGGTGGCTTTGGTCAGTTAACAGCATGTCATTTAACCGGTTGAGGCTGTAGAAAAGATAGGTAGACACTACCCACGAGCAGGAAATATAACATGGATCATAAGTAAACCAGCAGCATATTACTTTTATTATTCCCTGGCAGTCCAGAAATAGAGGTGGTTTTTGTTTTTCATTTACCCAAGAGATTGGAGATGAACTTACAAGGATTTGAATGCTTCCTTTGAGCACACAAAGTTCTTCACACTTTCATCTTTAGCAAGCATTTGTGAATCATGGAATATTTAGTTTAGCTTGCACAGTGTTTCTTTGCCGTTGGTTTGGAAAACCTGCAAATCCAGCCTTTGTAAATTATGATCAGTTTTAAGTGATTTTTTTTTTTGGTTTTGAACATATTTCTCATCACACTTCGGCTTTGACCAGCTGTTTCCTGTTTTTCCTCACAGTGGTTTAGCTGCTGAGGAGATAAATGCATCAATGGTTTGTTTCAGAATTAAAATTACCTTCATAGAATGATGAAATGTTAAAACAAATTAATTGGGACACAATTACAAATGAAGTTATCGTGAAATTCAGTAGATGAAATATTGTTTGCTGTACCTAGATCTTTCACAGATTACAAAGTTTTTGCTATACAGGGAGCTCATTTGATACAAGAAAATTAATCCAGCATTGGAAACACGAGGGTGAAGCTTTGTGTGGGGAATTTGGGTGTGTGTGATGGAATTTTTCAATCGTTCCAAGTTTTTGTGTTCATATTAGACTATTTTGATTTATCTGATCTGATCTACATATTGACCTGTCCATTACATCATATTTGCCCTGTTCAACCTCCCCCCCCCCAGTTTTTGGACTTATTTGGATAGAGGTTTTGTTCATTTTTGTAATCATACAAACCATTTTTGAATTTTATAACTGAATTTGTATATGTATTTTTGCAGAATAAAGTAGAGCAGGTTTACCAGGGAAGGCATGGAAGAGTTGGTATATTGTCTGTTAGGACTGGCTTGTGCAATGCACTCTCTTTTCGTTCACAGTAAGCTTACTCCACATCCACACAGGTACCAGATATGTTTTATCCTGACTACAGACATCTTTCTTTGGGACCTTTAAATTAGTTATTCACTAACCTGAAAGGTGTTTACATAGATAGTAATGAACATATTGCCTTCTCTCTTCAGAACTGAGGTTGTCCCTGTGTAGGATTGTGGAAGGATCATTTGTTGATCCTTCTTTTTTTCATCCTAGTGTAGCAGGCTGTTTGTTGGAATCCAGCACCACCTGTCCGTTACTCTGCTTTAGTGCTCTCTGTGACCTAAGTGGTCAGATCTTATTTAGTCTGCACCCTCTGGCATGACAGAAAATCACAGTCAGAGACAGTTGATAGCATGTCAGCTCCCATGACCAGTGATCCTCCCTGGATTGAGGGCTTTAAATATTCCTTACCTGGTAGGTAACCGAGTTTCTTACCACCAAGTAGCAGCAGCAGAGCTGGGGTTTTTTCTGTGTTGAAGGTCCCAGCTCCAGAACCTTGGACCATGCATTTGCTCCCCCACCTGGATAAGGTATCTGTAAACTGTTTCTTATCTTAACCCATTTTAAAGCCATATACCATACCATTTTTAGGGCCCTGCAGACTTCTCCAAATGCCAGCCTTAATAGCATTTATCTCAGGGTTTGGTCCAGCTGCTGCTGTTTGTAAATGGCTCATGCCTGCAGCTTGCACTGTCTTAATTTCCCTATAGCTTTTTCAGTCTCCTTCTCCCCAGGTTCTTTTTGGTGGATGACTCCAAGATCTGCTGTCTCTTTCTAGGCTTCCTGACCTTGGAAGTCTCTGTGGCGTTTCTCATTAAATTCTGTGAAGGGAAGGAGGACTCCCTGCCTTGAAAACTCTATTTTTTTATAACTCTTCCTAACTAGTTTTGCTCTTTTTGCTTCAAGCCTATCAGTAGCTGTCTTTTCTTGTTCCCTGGTTCCATTCTTGAACTTACCTTCAGTTTGCTCACTATTCGCTGGACCAGTGGTCTTTATGGAGCCTCTTTTATCCTTCAGTCTTACAGAGACTGCAGACTTCTCAAAATATGTCCCATTAGTTCTCTACTACTTTGTAGTATTTTTTCATAGTGTGCACAACCTGCTCTTGGCTGAGTCTAACAGTTAAAGCTGAAATTCACTCTTCATGCGATTGTGTGGTCTTAATGGGCATTCCTGCTTCTATTAGTGTTATATCCAGCTTTGTTGAGCTCATTCAAATTTACATGTGGCATCTGTACCATTTATAGCTGTTACATTTACATTTTAGGGGTTTTTTTGGTCCTTTTCCTTTCCATGTTCTTTTTGGAGATTTTTTTTTTCCAGTGAGAGTTAATGAACAGCATTTAAACTTCACGTTGGATGGTTCATCTGCACATAGTTGTAGTATTACACTTTTAGACTGAAATTTGCTTTCCAAAAGAGCTGGTATTTTTGACTGAATTTAAATGTTTATTTCATCAAACTATTGTAAAGAATAGTACATTTGTAACTTATTTCCTGTTGTACTCATCAGGAAAGAAAGAAGTATTATCTAATTAGTTCTTATATTAGGCAGTAGTGACCAGATTCCTCTGATCGTTGCTTAATTTTAATTCCTCCATTCTGCAAAGGAACACAACAGCCAAGATGAAAGCAGATTCACAGGAAATACCCATGTGGTTCTGACTCAGTGGATCCAAGAGAACAAAACCTGAAAGAAACATTTTTCATTAAATAAAAGAAGTGGAAATTGATTTAACAGTACTGGGCACAATTTGCTAATGAGATATGAGAGGTAGTTAACTGAAAGAACTAGTGAAAAGCAGCCAATTCTAGGAAAAGCTTGTGAGGAACAGAAAAGAGAGTTGACAAAGAGTCCTTTGAGTGTCAGGACTTTAAAAATGTAGAGAGCAAAAAACAACACCAAAACCTTATTTCCAAACCTAACCAGAACTAAAGGTTTCACTGTTTTTCTATGCAACTAAGACATGTAAACCAGTGATAATACTATTAGGATGGTTATGTACAAAAGTTGCACTTTTGAGTAGAAATAAAAAGAAAATTGAAAGAATTTGGAGAGAGATTGTTCGTCATCATTTGATTTCTAAACCATTATGAACTGAGGTACTCTGGCAAGACTTGATGTGGCAAGGCAAAGCGTGCGTGGCAAGGCTTAGTAGTTGGGCTATTTTGCTAGCTTCTTGGGGTTTCAATTAGATGATGTTTTATAGGAATTTTTTGCTGGGTGTGTTTTCTGCTATGGAAAATATCTGATGAAAATAACCTGCTATCTTAAATTGGTTGTTGGTTTAAAAAATTCGAATCTGCAAGCAGAGTTACTGAGTTTTGGTTTTGATAAAAATCAGTTTCAAATTCTTATCTGGGTAACAAATGAAATCAAATAATGAAATAGAATGAAACTTAATTTTGGAAAGCTTAGAATAGTAAAATTTGTTAGAAGACTAAGATGAGGCATATCAGAAAATTCAACACTGCAATTAATATGTTGAGTCTCCACTTGGACTTCCACCTCTCTCCTACAGATGGGGGGCAGAGCTTCCAAATATATCTGGCTCATATGTTACCGTTATCAGGCTAGCAGCAGTGCTTAACATGTGCACATGCAAGAAGAATTGTTTGGTTGCTTAGTTGACATTTGTGTATCATTAATAGTGTGTGCACCACAGTTTGGAAACCCATGACTGAGTCCATGATTTGGCTGGATAAAATGATGTAGTTTTTGACTCAGATGAGATTATCTGCTTCATGTTCTGTTGATAAATGCTAGGTTGGCCCAAATCTAAGACAATCCAGACCGTAAGTTGGTTTCATGTTGTGAGAATAGAAGAAAAAGTTGAATGTAATTTTAAAAAAGAAATGAAAATTAAAAACTTCATATGCATTGTATCTTTATCCTGTAGTCTAACTTATACCTCTGCCCCAGCCATGTCCATGTTGTCCTGTTTTGTTGCCTCCTCTGTCCTACAACCTGCAGTGTAGGTATCTTTCAACTTCAGATTTTAAACTGCTGCCTTCTTCACTATGGTCCTCTGACAAGCACGGAGACTTCTTTCAACACTGTGATTGGCCTGAGGGCATTTAAGCCCAGGGTCCAGCTCCACTAAAACTGTGGTTTGCTGAAACCTTGCTGACCTGGGCAGAGTTGTTGCAGGGGCTCACACGCCCTCCACGTCCACCATTTTATGTCCAGATTTAAAGAAGGGGAAAAGAAAACACTGTTCATCCTGTTAGCTTACCTGAGCTGCTTGTCCTGGAGCTTTGGTCTGTGCTGTTTGTGCCTGTGTGAGTTCCAGCTGCATGGGAGGGAACCCCACAGCTGTCCCAGGGATGTGGAGCAGCTGCAGCTGCTAGGTGAGCAGGGGCTGGATAGCATAGCGTGCTTGCAGGGTAGTAGAAAAAGTTTTCCAAATATTTATTTTTTTGAAAAAACCCTTGCCATGCTGTTAGGCCAAAATGTTTAGACATTAAAGTCTTCAGGACCCCGTAAGGCCGGGAAACAACTTCTTAATGAACTGTCAAGGTTACCATTGTGGGAAAATAAGTAGTTTGTGGTGTATTTGTGTAGAATAGATTAATCATTATTGTGTAACACTGAAAACCCTATTCTTATGATTTTTTTTCCCTAATAAGAAAGATCCATAAAATTAAAAATAGATTAAGCACTAACAAGTTAACAGGAAATTTTAAACCATGCTTTTTGTAAGATGGCAGTTTTGTTGCTACTGAACATTATGCAGTTTTAATTTTTGTACTTCCGTATTTTTAACTTATATATTGTATAAGCAAGTCACTGATACCAGTTTTTCTCTAGCACAGAATATCTGCTTATTGAAGAACATTACCTGATTTTCTCTTCCATCTTCTGTAGTTAGAGGATCTCCTTATTAGTGCGTCTGTTAACACATGTGGTCCAGCTGTTGTTCCTCTCTATTTATTAACACACAACCTAGGTAAGAATGAAGGGCATAAGAGAAATTATGTTTTGTGTTTCCTACCTGAGTCAAATTTGATTGTGGGACTTGCTTGGAGCAAATGGCTCTAGGGCCATGAGACCTTGTAGATCCCTGGTTCAAAGACTGGCCTATTTACTAATTGTTGCAAGTTGCTGCTGTCCAACTGGCTGTTGACATGATGTCTAATATGGTGCTTTTGTTGTAGCTAAATACCATGGACAGATGCAAATGATCTGACTGACATCAGTCAAAAAAAGCGTAGAGGTTTGAACTATTTCTTATCAGAGCTGATCCTCCAAAACTGGAGGCAGTTCATGTGAGAAAGCTTTGCTTATACAGGAATTCTCATTATATTTTTTGAAGGTGGAATTCACACGTAAGTACTATTCAAAAAAAGTGATAGCAAAAATTTTAGATAGAGGCATTTAAATTAGACACCAAAAATTCATGATTAGTCTACTCAGTAAAAAAGAAAAAAAAAAATAATTATTTTTGAGATGCTGAATGGCTTGTACTTCTCATAATTAGATCAGCAACATTTAGAAGTCTTAGGGATTTACAGGTTTCATTTTTAGGAGTCCAGTTTGAAAATTTGGGCCTAAATTCCACTGAAACACTATCTGAAAATGTTGACAAGGTTTCTTTCTGTTTGACTACAATATCTGCATAACTGTTATCACTGAATTTCGCTTAGACATAGTTTGCATACATATACGCATTCACACACATACGCACTCAAGTTATAAGTAACTGAATATCTGATACCCGTAGGGAGGGGAATCTTCATCTTGCTGCAGTTCTTTTGACAAAACAACTTCATTAGAGAACCTGGACAAAGTATACTGGTAGAAGAATCCTTATACTATAATATATTTACCCTGAACAACTCTGCAAGGATAGTTTTACAGGTATGACTTTCCTGGTAGAACTGTATATAGTATCTCCTGCCTAGGAGGGAAAAGGCTAAGGTTTCAAAACAGCTCATAGATGACTGCATGTAGTCTAAGTGTGGAAATTAATTCATTTTCCATACCTTGATTACAGCACGTCTGTTAATTTGTTAAAACTGTATAAATTCTAATCCATTATTGAAATTTGTACATTAGAAGAAAAACAAACAGGAAGAGTCTGATCTTCATCCATGTCACTGAAAGTTTGACTATATTTGAAGCAAAATGTGAGGCCCATGCCATCTGGTGGAGAGAATGATTCATACAGTTTTATTGGTAATCTTGATATATTTAATAATCAGCTTCTATTAGTGTTTATTATCCATTTCTGTTCTATGCAGTATTATCACTTTTAATAGGCATTGGTGGAGATTTCTCTAGGCAGAAGTAAAGGGAAAAAAATCTGAAAACTGAATTCCTGTGTTGTTTCAAAGACAAAGTGCAATCCCAAATTTGGCTTTAGTGTATGATTAGTGAACTGGATGCTTGGAAGAAAAACCTCAAAACCCAAATGGAAAAGTAACCATTTTGTTTTACCTCAAATATTAATTCTAGAGGTTAAAAAATGTGTGCCAATTTGTCAAAGATCTTCTCTGATACACTCTTCTCAAGCCCCTGCTTTATTGCAAATTGTGATCTGTTTAATGTGGTTGCAGAAAGACTGGATATTGCTCTGTGCCTGCACCGGTGTTGCAGGTGAGACTGGAGGAGACTTTCGGAGCCTGTTGGCTTGTGTTCTACAGTCACTTTCAGGTTCCTTTGCTTGCAGGTCAGAATTGCTTTTTTCCAGCCGTTCGGGGCACAGTTTCATCAAGTGCCATTTTGTACAGAAAAGCTGTGCTTTAAAAAATGTTAGACTGCTAGTAGATTTGGATGCAGATGTGACTTGAATATTTTAAAAACCTAGATTAGGCAGATACAGTGAAGAGTGGCAAGTATTAAATGTTGTTCTTTTCATATGATGGTGCATGACTTCAGGATATATATTTCAGGATAGTTTACAGAGTAGACATAGAGTGGGGTAACAAGTGGAGCGGTCAAGGTATATTGATTCTGATAGAGAATTTCTGTTATATTGATGGATAGTTTTTATTATTTGCTCTTTTAGAGGATGTGGAGGAATCTATCATCCTGTTATCTACTGGAAGACTGATACTGCAGCTCCCTCATTTTTATTTAGACTGATCAAACCTAATGCATTAAATTCATTTTTTCTAAACGTATTCTTAGCATATTAGAAAATAATTGAAAAAGTACTTCATAATGTCTTTCACAGAGTGATTTACTGTAGATCAGATCAAATAAAAGTAAGTTTGTGCTTACAGTCTAAGAAGGAATAAATTATGCAAATACATAGTAATCAGTGCATGTGTGAAATGGCATTGTCATTACCATGTTATGTCATTCTTCCATTAGCTAATGTAATGGCAAGGAGAGAGCTGAAATACAACACAATGGAAAAAACAGGTACTGCTATTGCTTCCACATGCTCCTGATTTCACAGAGCTAGTTCAGGTGTCTGCACTGTGCTACACCACATTCCCAGCTCTGAAGGTTTATGAGTTCAGTCATGGAGCACAAACAAGATAGAGGTTTAATTGCACATGGAAACATCAATGGTTTGTTCTGTTACTGGAAGTAACTGGCTATTTTAGAAGTATGTAAAAAGATTCTTCTTGACAGTAAATTTACTTACAGTAGACTCAACAGACTTAGTATATGTGACTCCAAACTTCATGGCTCTGTTATTCTTCTTGTAACTAATTTATTTCTCAACATTTGAAGGTAAATAACATTTAAAAATCCAGACGAATAAGTGTTCACATTATTTGCAAAAATTTCTGCTGCAATGGTTTTGCACCTTAGTATAACAGAGCTTCGTTCTGAACTAAGCTGCTTTGGCACTTTTCTGTGTCGAATATTTCATGAAGGAGCAGCCCATACAAGCTCACCCCGCTTTTAACTGTTTCACTGGTTGAGAAACACATGTTCAGTAGAACATTACTAAAATGGGCACAGGTTTATACTTCTTCATGTGAGCCAGTATTCTTTCAGAAATGTATGTATGCTACATTGAGATTAAATTATATGGTTCGTGCTATGAATCTTATAGTGTCTAAAATGTTTATATGATTATTTACCCTCAAAAAGCCCACAGCACTCCAAAAGGTTTGGCAAACACTTGTGTCTAAAATTGATCTGAAAAAGATCCTTTCCCATCATTTTTGAAGCATTTTCCACATGTTGCTATTGTCTTTTCATGAAATGCTAAATGGCTCTTACTGTATTATATTTTTTTTTTTAAGTGTTTTTCCCAATCTGATTGAATAATGGTCAGCCAAAGGAGAGGGAAAAGTGAATTTTGGCCCAAAACAGGCCAAGAGATTAAAAAAAAAAAAAAAGGGAGGGGAGGGGTAGATATGTTTTCCTAATGTTCGGTGGGAGGAGGGAGATGTCTTTCTGGTATTTAAGAGGTATTCATGGATTTCGTTAGCTAATTTGCTGTGAAGCCCATTTTCACTTTCTTTGAAAAGCTGGGCAGATTTTTTTCTTGTATTTCTTTCCAACTTAAGAGGCACAGTTAGAGATTTAGGTCTTTTCCTAAACTATGGCCCAAGCAGAAGAGTTGTCTTTTTTCAGACTTTATGATGGCATGTTGGTCAATTAGTCTAGATGCCACTTTTTATTTAGGACAATAGGGTCCATGATGTATATGTCAAACCTTTTTTTTCTGATATTTTTTATTTTTTTTTTTTCCACCCTTGACCAGCTTGGGAATCCTCACTAAATGGTTTAAAGTTGGGGCTTGGTGTTTTGCTGACTTTCTTCTACAAACCAGACAAAATAATCTTTCCCTGAGGTGAATTTGCCCATCATGGGGCCAACCTCCCTGGCTTTTTGTGCTTATATGGCTTGAACAGAGATAATATTTTCTCTTGGATAGTCTTATGTCATGGCAGTTACATTTATGTAAATATAAACAAAAGGATGGTTTATTCTGGGCAAATTATCTGAATATAAAAGATTTATTCAGTTTGCTTTGTTTTGTTGCTTAAAATGTGCTTTCTGTTCACATGTATTTGAAAAACATTTAAAAATCTGTATTTATTAAAATGTTGCTCTTGGCAAAATGGTGAAAAGAAGCATTTTTTCATGTAAAGGACAGATAATACTAAATAAGATAGATTGTATAAAAGAAAAAATCAAAATGGATTTTTTTTTCCTCCAATCTTCACTGCTATGTAGTTTAAACAATTTTAGGCTTTAAAATCAACATCCTCACAAAAAGTTAGTCAAGCCCAATACAGCCTATGAATTTCAAAAAACATTGGGATATCATTCCTTAAAGTCTTCACGAGCAGTTTTTTAAATGTTGGGTATCTGATTCCTTGTTGGAAAATCCTGATTGCCCATTTTACTTTCTACTAATTGAATAAGACTGTGGGCAAAGCTTTTTTGCTTGTTTGTACCATTGTCGTGCCTATAGAAAACAATTTTCCTACCAGTAGGTGGAATCAGATGAAAATCTTAACTATTAAACACAGTGTGTAACTGTGCTTTCTGATCTGGCCAAAAGAATACATTGTCATGTATTTGTATCTCCTGAAAAATCTGAGTTAGTGCATGAGATGCATTCTAAGAGTGATTGATTCATCCACCAATTCATCTTCACCCGGCTCACTGAAAGAGGTATGTAATCCCTTGGAAAGGTCAGGTGGTAGACAAAGGTTTGTCTGGCCTTGTAATTGTAGCAGTTGAAGAGTTCAGTGAAGAGAGAGATTCTGAAAGTTAGAAGTCACAGATTTTCCTTCAGACTCTTCCTCTGAATAGTTCTTACTTCAGAGATGTTATTTACATATTATTTTCTCCACTTCTGCTGTGTTTGTAAAACTGTAGTAGTATTATGTGCTGATTTTGGGGTATAGTTGTTCCTCCTCCTGGGCATTTTAGAAAGTAAGAGAAGAAAAAAACCACTTACTTAGTACTAGTAAAATTTTCAATAAAATTCTGATATTAGTACATACACAGGAGAGAAAATGTTAAGTTTTTTAGTGATGGACATTGCTGGCAGGGCATTAATGCAGACTTTCCGGTTGGTCTTTGTCAGGTATAAAAAGTGCAAGCTAGGTTTCAGTCTGCTTTTGTGAATTCCTCTAAAATAGTCTTCTGAATTTTTGTCTTCCTTCCTTCTTACCAGTAATTTTATAAGCTGGAGAGTGCCCTTTTATGTTCTTGGAGGAAATAATTTTTCATGGGAATGTTTTTCTCCTTTCACTGAGGAGAAGCTTTCCAGGGATGGTTTGGATCAAATAATACAGAATATTTGTGATGAAAAGCATAAGTTACTGGAGCTCAAAACATAGCTCACACTTTCTCAGTGAAAGGACTGGAGTACTTAACATATTGCAAATGCGTGTCTTGGTGCAGACACAGGTTCCAAAATGTCTAAGAAGCTAAAGCCTTTTGGAACAAACCCACACAGACAAATTTCATGAAACATATGTGGGAGAACTTGTAATACCAGAGTTCTGCATCTGGGTTTTTCTGCTTTGGGACAGACTTGGCAAGCAGACCAAAAAGGGTATGTTGGATGTTGCCTTTTTTATTTTTTTTTTCTCCCCAGGCTGTATACTGTTATACCATTCCTTGCAGTTATGTGGTCTCCCCAGTTCCCTTCATAGTCCTCCATAGAGGAGTCGAAAGCTAATGAGATATGTATTTAATTATTTGTAGGAAATATGGAGTTAAGTCTCTGCTATAGGACATTTTTTCTGGTCTTTGCAGTGTCAAAGAAGGTCACTGTGAAATTAAAGCTATCTTAGAATTGACAGGCTCTTAATTAAGAGGTCACATAGTCTTCTGCAGACATGGTTTGTTCTCTTTGGAAGGAGAACAAAGCTGAGTAGTAGTGCACCTCCACCTTTTTGTCAAGAAAATCCTGCAGCTGGGGAGAATGTCATCTTCTGCTAAAGCAGAAATCTTCTCATGCTATTAGGTCCATATGTTGTGGTACTGAAAAATACACATGAAGTCTGTTCGACAAGAAAAGCATTTGGTTTTCTTGCTAACCCTGTGCTAAGATGTGGAGAGCAAGGATGTCTCACTGGTGCCTGACCCCTGACTGGTTTAGTGTCCTGCATGTGATTCTTGGAGTTCCTGATGAGATCTTAGAAACAGATCAGTCTTTTTTTTTTTTTTGGGGGGGGGTTGTGTATGTGTGCACTTAAGGGTGCTGTGAATTTCTTTAGTTCAACAAACCTGTTTGTGTAGAAAATAATGTGTTCAGGACCATGGGGACATGATGATCTTAAATTCAACTGAGCGTTACCAAACTATACTCGGAATTTAGATAGTGTTTTGTTCTTCTGCTCAAAGAGAATTTCACTGTTTATCTGCCAGAAGTGCACTTAAATTGTATTTGAACAAATCTGTTAGATTATTTTTGTTTTGTTGAGACTGCCAAGAACAGATTGGTTGTCTTGAAGTATTTCTTTGCATAGTGGATCATGCTGCACATTAAAGAAGCTTAAAAGAGTAAAGCAGTTTCCGTACTAGATGGTATCAGGGTTCATGCTATTTGGATAATGATGTGGTCATAGGCACTTAGAGTGAAGTTTTTATTATGGACTCGAGGAGTTAGGATTTTTCAGTTCAAATTGTATCTTTCATTGAGGTGCTTTGCTCTAAATTTTCAAGGAGCACTTTTGCTGCGATTGTAAAGTAATAGCTATGAAAGAATGGGAACTCTAGCAGCATATAATATATAGGTAAAGGTACAGATTGTAGATCTGTTTAGCTAAATCCACTGCATATTTTTTAGTCATTATTTTTTACTTTAGTCGTGTTTCTTATCGATTTTTTCCAAACCATTCTTCTAACAAATCATTAATGTGTCCTTTAAAATGTCCATAGACTAGAAAATGTCAAAACATTATGAACGAAATGCCCATAGATGTTTGCCAACAAACTTCAAATATAACTTGGAATAAATTCTCCTGTAGTTAATAAAAGCAATTAAAACTACTTACTGAACTTTATTATATTCCCTAATTTGCTTAACTCAGAAGGATTCTTGTTTCCCTATTTTATAGTAGAAATAGAAGCTGCTGCTAGGACTAGAATTATTATAGTAAAGATGGGCATCTTTTTATTCATCTCCCATATGAAAGTGGGGCTAGCCTTTACGAATAAATTGGTTTCAATGAAATGAAGGAGCAGGTTTGTCATGTTAGATGTCCATTTTCTAAATATTAGCAGGTAGAACATCTGTAGATGTTTCTCTCTGTTTCCACTAAAAGGTTTGGCAGGCCAGCTAAGGAAGAATAGCTGTTTTTTGTAATTTGTAGTTGCAAGACATGTATAATGGTACGGGATTTCTTTGAGGAACTAATGTATGCTGCAAACTGCAATGTAGTTAGAAGAGTATCCAACATGTTTTCTGTGGGAGAGGTATCTTTAAATATGTATATGATATATGTCTATCAAAGACTCTTAATTTTGACACATGCTCTTAACAGAGTTAATTAGTAGCTAGAAAACAGCAGGATAGGTATGTACCTACTACATTGCTGTTCTACCTAGAAACACACTCATCATTGGTCATAAAGTAGGCAAAGAAGTGACTACAGCTGTCCCCCTCACCAATTACCCTCATGGACTCTCCTTCCAGCGTATGTTTTCTGTTGCCCTTCTGCTCAAATGTCATTGATGTATCCCTGTTTCCAAATGATGTGATGAAATTGGTGTATGTGGAAGAGGTGTTTACCCTGTCTTTTCGTGCTTGGGAATTCAATGTAAAGGCTTCTGTCAAGATTGATACCATGAAAAGGGATTGTCTTCTAGACACACATCCTTACAGGAAAAAAGAACTAAATTTCAGAATATCTTGTAGCCATGCCTTGTCAAGCAAAAGTACATTTTCCCCAACAATGACAGGTAAGGAATTTCTTCCGGCTTACAGCACTTGAGGAAATAAGCCACAAATTGGTATTAGGGAATTTACGATACCAATGCAGGTGTTATAACTTCAAGGCAATACCAGAAAATCAGTGATTAGAGATGGACAAATAATTTTTCCTGAAGAACAGCTCTCCACAGGTAGTTGTTGTATGGTATTTCTTTGTTATTAGTAAAAGTAGAGATTCTGTAGAAAAATAGGTATGTTGCATTCCAGAGGTCTTATTCAATAAAAGTGTGCATAATGACTGTAATGTACTGATTTTTGGAGCGTTGAATGATAAGTTTTTATGCACTCTTGTAAATTTTTTTTTATAGAACTCAGCTATCTACTGTTGTTTTTATATTACTTGCTAGATGACATGTTGTATTTAATGATGATAGTTCTGGTAAGTACTATTAGTACAAAAATATTAAAACATTTGTTACAGTTCTTTTCAAAAATCATATATCTGTGGATAGGAGAAGTCAAGAACAATGTTCTCTGCCATATACCCTTTTCTGTATTTGTTGCTGTCTGTTAATTATTGTAAGAGGACGCTGAAGGAAGTGATCAGGTTTTACTGATAGTTGGATGTTTTGCATGTTTACTTTCCTGACACTCTAGCATATAACTGTAGCATATTTGTTCATAGTTTTTCTTCTGTGTTAGTTTTTCCATAACTGAAAGGTATTTTAAAGACAGTAAGGGGTGAGTCATCTTATTTAAAATATATTTTCAGAAGATGTGCAACTGTCATACTTACTGCATAGTTTCTGCTACTTGGTGGCTTTCCTACTTTTACCTTTATCATCATTGCCTCTATCACACATTTATTTTTTTTCCTTTTTCTTCTGTGACTAGTTATTCTCACCTATTGTTGATTATTCAACGACTGTTTGTCCACAGATGAAGTTATTCAAGAGCAGTATTTGAGGGTAAACGAAATAGTAGAAAGGCCCACTTCTGAGATAAAGTTACCCAGGTTACTAGATACGGATTTATTGAAGTTTATTTGAAGTGTGACCCACTTAAGGAGTCTTCCTGAGGAATGTAAGGCCATGAAACCACAAAATACCTGGTGTGCTGTAGTACTTCCATGTTGGCTCCGTCATCTACATTTAATCTAAAAGAAAATGGATTTGTAAGGCTGCTTATTTGTAATGGTTTATTTCAGTTCCTGCACTAGGAAAAATTGACTTTCATCCACTTTTGTGTTCCTCTGCGACCCTCTTAAAGTACCATATAGTCACCCGTGGAATTTTTAGGTTTGCAAAAATGACTTGTGAAACAGGCCTTTCCTTTCTAAATGGTGCCCCCTTATGAAGAAATATGGTGAGTCAATACAAAAGGGCATCTGCAGCATTACAGCAGAGCGATGTGCAGCAACCTCAGCAGTATGCTTGGGAACTGCTTCAAGATGACAGTAATTACAAATAATCTTCTGGTGTTTATGTAACTTGGCTCAAAGTTTTTTTCCTATTAATCTGTATGTTTTCTGCAATAATATAATTGCATTAGTAGCTTAGAGATGAGAAATCTAATGTGGGAAGAATTGTTTTAGTTACAATGAGTTTACATCATGCCAGTGACGTTATTTTCTGTATTTATAAATACATTTTAGAAATTACTTAATTGCTAACATTGAAAAATATTTTTTTCTGTAAATTCATACAATATCAGGAGTAGAAGGCAGTGCTTTCAGATAAATTTAGCATTGCATCATTTCACTTGCAGTAAACACAAACTCCAGTACGTCAGCAAAATTAAATATTAAATATTTCAGATTTTATTATCTGTGTGTCTGTGGTTAAATTAAAATGCTTTCGGAGTTTTTACAATGAACAGATTTCCACTGACTGTTGGAAAAGTAGGCTTGTAGGAGCTGCAGAGGTGAGGCAGCACCATGTGTACTGCAGCAATGGGATTAAGATTTGGCAATGTACTTACTTTTCTCTCCAGGCTCTTAAGCAGTCTCTGTAGATGAGAGCAGACTGTCATCTTGTGTTGCTGAAAGCTAACTTGCAGCTTCTGCTTGTGTCTGCTTGCTTCAGTTTCTATACAGTTTCGTCATTTTTCCTACCAGTTGATAAGATATGGATATGGTGAAACACAGCGGGAAAAGGTATGATTCATATACTATAAAATATAAAAAAAATATTTTCTTACTGCAGGAATAACAGAAAGGCTTTTTTTCTTCAGAAAGAAGTATGTAGTACTGCAGAAAAATATATTCTTGATATATTAAGCAGGATATTTCATACTGGAACATGCTGCTTTTTCAGTCAGTACTTACCCTCCAGATGTAAACAATTAGTCATTTCTGAAAGTCTGTGTTGTTTCTTTTTTATTTAAAGTAGGCATACTGCATGTGCATGTTTACTAGCTTATTGTGTTTAGTTGATAGTAAAGCAAATTACAGAATTTTAGTACTTCGATTTATAATACTTGGATGAACTTCTGTCTACTTGTTTTGCTTAGTATTGGGTTCTAACTCTATAAATATAGTAATATAATTACAGGCTTTTATTTTTCTTATGTTGTGGTTTTGATAAAATACTTAGACACAGCTAATGAAGTCGTGGTTAAAACCCCCAATTAATACCTCACTCTTACTGTAAATTGAAAAGAAATATTGCATGAGCAGACAGGCTTTATAGAAAATGTTTGCTATTTTAATAGTAAAGTATATTGATACCATAAAGTGATTATATAACAGTTGGTTTTTTGAATATTCACTAAAAAATGAAAGAAATTCTGTACCTATCACTTTACCCAGTGTAATCAATAGAAAAATGTTCAGTAGAAATACAACCAGGATGATATTTGATTAGTACATATGTTTTTATAAATACTAAAATATTGCTTTGTTTTACTCTCCTGCCATATGCACATGAAACTAAAATTATGGGCAGCTCACTACACACTAGTGATGATAGTGAGACAATTGGTTCATTTTCTCAAATGTGTAGTACTTTTAAATAGTTGAAAAAACTTCAAAACTGTGTAATGTTCAAGTGTACTAGTCTTGTTGTCCAATAAAGTACTATGTTAAACTATGTTAAACTAGTTAAACTATGAACAGTGCTTTTGAATTGGCCTAAGCAACTTATTGTGTAGGTTGGTTAATGAGGAATCCAAGTACCTACTTGTAAAAATAACATAATAATCTTCTTTTTCATATGAAAGCTCTGATGATTAGTAAGTTGTGATGGTTATACTTTATGAACACAAACTCTGTGACAACTTGTCTTATTTTCTCTTATATTGTGGGAGGAGTTTTACCTCTGATGATTTTTGTAGTTTAGTGTTGTAGCTTTACTACGTTAAAAGCAAATAGGCTGGGAACATTATGAGAAAACTTTTGAGGTCTTTGGTAAAGAGCCCAAATGTCTACTGTTTTCTTTGTGCTGCTATGAAGTGATGAAACAAAAGGTAACTGAAGATTGATACATTGTGAATAGTGCTAGAAGTCACATATACTGTGATAATGTCTGGTAGTATTAGGCTGTGTGACTTATTTTCCAAGGAGACGAATAAATGCATAGGAAGATAAAATTATTGTTTTAAAGTGTGTACATAGTGATAAAAAAAGATGAGCTGTGGGATATACAGATATAACACATTATTAAGTGACTATGCTGAGAAGTAGCATATATGTGAATGTGGGCTTTTGCTGGTGTATTACTAAGTCCAGAGGAGTAGTGCCACATGAAGAAAGTAAATACACAGGTAGCAGTCAGGAGATAGAAAAAGAATGGCTAGACTAAAATGTTAAATTACAGTCACTGTTTTTTCAAGTAAATATTGAAAGTGCAGAGTTATCAAAACCATCTTAACTTATTTTGTGGAATAGTATTTGTTGCCATCTTTACTCCTTTGTACTTCTCTCTTAATTTTGAGAGAGGCCGTGACTCTTAAAAGTGTCATTTTTGTATCAGTTATTTTAATAATACTAAACTAGTGCCCAAAATTTCATCTTAAATTTTTATAAGCAACTAAACTTCCATCATGGCTTCATTTTCTGTTTCCATATAGTCTTTGATAGATAATTCTTCATAGGCAGGTTTCATTGTAGAAGAATGTATTAGTACAGTTTGTAAAGTAACTTGGAATACAAAAACTGTATTTAAAAATAGTTTTTTGAAGTACACATCTCAAAAGGAAATTACCATTTTTCAGCACAGCATTGCTCTTTTCTGTGCTAGTATTATAATAGGTTAATAATTTTATGTAGCTTTGGGGTTTGATGAGACCTCTGTTATTAAAAGCATGTGGAAACTTCACCTTCCACAGGAATAGATTGTCCTTGATATGCTGCTGAGAAAATAAGGTTCTGGAAATTATCTCTGCTTGTTTATTCTGTGCTGCAGTAAAGATCCATTAGATCTATATAACCTTTATGACGTACTGTTTGTTTGGTGGGGGTTTTTTGTGGTTTTGTTTTGCTGTTGTGTTGTTTTTTGGGGGTGGTGTTGTTGTTTGGTTGGTTGGTTTGGTTGTTTTTTTGTCCCTGATGCTGCCTCAAGTTCTTGTTGTAGCACTATTTGGACAAAAAAGGCTTCCTGCTTATTAGCAGAATGATGCTACTGTGACAAAAATGCCCTCTAAAGATTTTAGCAGTGTACTTGTCAAGTGTATTGTGTTTGAGACTTGAGTAAAATGTTATGTCACTACTAGGGTTTAATGGAAAATAGAGTGCTTTCAAGATTTTTCTGTCCTTCTATGATAATTATTTAAAATGAGAGAGCAAGCAACCATTTTTGCTTGGGAGTTAACTGAAACATTCACTAGCAATTTTCCTCTCTTAGGTACTTGAATACTTTATTATGTACATGAAAACTTGGTGAAGTTAATTCAAAACAAATCTGTACTCAGTTCTCCCAAAGGTGTTGAAGGCTACTATTTCTCACTAAGATAAAGCTTTTGAAAAAGTTTTAAAAAATCTTAAAGTGGGCATGTGTAATTATGGATGAGTCAAAGTTTTTTCAAGACAGGTGTGATGGTATGAAAGAGAAGCATACAATAGTAATCTAGGTTTTACCCTTCGTTTTGAGAGGTTAAGCATATACATAGGTCACTTACACATGTAATTCAGTGTAATAAAATTGCAGTTTATAAAAATGATTGCACTGAGCAGAGTGGCTATGAATTTTGGTAAGGAAGCTGTTGTATATACAAAGTTTAGTTGAAGTTAATGCTAAAGCAAAATAAATCTCATGGATGACTAAACTGTAGTCCTTGGGTCTGTAACAGTCCCCCAGAGAATACGGAAAGTTAATTTGAAGTATTTTTGTTCTTCTGGTCTTAAGCCAGATGCTTTAAATTCTAAAAGTTAAGCCCCAAGTGACATTTCACTCCAGTGGGAAAAGAAAGAACAACATACGCTCTGGTCCTGCAGAACTGTATTTACTTCATTAACAAGTAAAAAGGGTAATTTAAATACTGAACTAATTCTCTCTCATTCCCACTCCTTTGTTCAGTCGTTCTCTCTTTCTCACTCTCATTCTCTCCTAAAACATGCATATTTACTTTAAAAAAACCCAAACATTTTTTAGCTGTGATGAAGGAATTAGAACTTCTGAAAAATGCAGAACGTGTCATCTATTTTGTGCATTTCAGACAAGTAGAACTGAACTGGAAATACAATGAAATGAATCATTGTCCCGTGTTTAGATCTTGGAATTGGCTTCCAAAACTCCCTTCATCAATTTTAATGTAATCATAGTGTTACCATAATTTCATCTTTTTAGCAGATTCGGATTAAACTAAAAAAATTCTTCCAGTAACACTGACTTCAGTAAATACAGTTTTATTTTAGTAAATAATAAACAAATAAATAAAATTCTATCTTAATACAGGTATGGCTGTTAGTGTGTTATTAGATATCAATCATCAAATTTGTGTCATAAAATAAAAATATGATGTGAAAATTGAAGGTACTGTATTCTGCAGGACAATTATTTTGTTTTAGGCAGCATTTGAACACACCAGCTAGAAACAAGGAAAGGAGAAAATTATTTTTTTTAGGACACTGCCTTCTGTATTACCTGTTCACCTTGTCCTCTTATCTTAAACTTTCCTAAATTTTATATACTTTCTACTGATATGGCAGGGTCTTCCTTAGCAGTTGATGACTAGGAAAGATAACTAGTGTTGAAGGTATTATACTATGTTACTGATTCACGATACTATCATCAGTAAAATTGCTCTGTTGTACACTGCTGGATTACTGTGATTGCCTAGTTTATGCAAAAATTTAGAAGATAGCCTTCCTCACCCCTCCATCCCCATCCCCCCACCAGGATTGTTATTAAATGTTCATTGTAAGCAGTGATGAGTAAAGACTTGCTTTTTATTGGTAAATTAAGATTAAATGTGTAATTTTAAAATTAACTTTAGGGTATCAATATTCTACTGTTACTTTGGGTATGGAATGGTGACTTTTCTATTTCTAGGTAATTAGAAAAAGAACAAAACCAAAACCAAAACCCAACCATTTAAAATGGAAAATGCCTCTTTATAGAACAAAGTTATTTTGTTTCATAAAATCATGTTCTGTAGCCTGACCTAAAAGTCTATTAAACAATTCAGTCATGAAAACTCTGAGAATTTCCTGGCCTCTAAGTACTATCCAAAATAATCTTATAATTATTCATGTGACCCTATGAACCCAACAGCTGAAATACAAGCGAATAGGCATGGATTCAATGTCTACAGAATTAGAAAATGAGAACTAGATTTCCCATGCTAAGGAATATGCTCAAAGTTGCTCTTTTATTAGCTATATGCCATGGGTAGGATGCATAAATTTTACAGCTGTAGTAATATGTCTACTGATCTCTTGCAACAATTTGAATTATACATAAATGATTATACATAAATTCATATCCGAATTATACATAAATGATTATACATAAAAATATTTAGAGATACAGCAAGGTTCTGTTGCACTTTACATTTATGTAATACTAATGCTTCTGACTACAGATCTAAACTGTAGACTCTTTCTAATAGATTTGGAAAGATCTGCCTTTCAATATAAATCAACAATGTATAGTACGATAAAATCCCAATATGAGTTTTTCATTGGTACAAATAATAATAGTGATTGTATAAATACGAAAACAGTTTTATTACATCTACTTTGTCTTTGAGCTTTGACATGTTTAGTCTGAGCTTGAGACCTTCACAAGAAATTAAGCAGTTCCTTTAGTCTCAGGGATGCAACATTGTGCTATGTAAAAACTGAATTGGCCAGTGCTGTGAGCTTTAAGCCCTCCCATTGTGACTTTTAGTATCAGAGACATAGGAATGGACTATATGCTTTCTGAATCAGTTATGTAAGTATTAAAACAATGTTTTAAAAGAACAGGTAAGGTCTGTTTTGAGGAAGTAGGTGGTTATAGCTGACTTTGACAAATAGATAAGATTGTAGAAAGAGGATGACAAACCAAAGATTTAATGGCTGGTGAGACATGGTCTTCAACAGCCATAATTTTTAGGTTTTCTTTGTTTTTAAGGTGGTCTTGTTGACAGGAGATATCTTAAGTTTTTTTCGTGTACTGTGGGTTACCCCTTAAACTTACTGTCAATTTGCAGTTCAGAAATATGCAACTAAGCTCGTCTTTCAAAGTTGTTTAAATAATCAGTTCACATGTGTGGGGATGCAGATATTTTTAAATATCCGAGTTCTGTAGAAGCCTTCCCTCAAATGGGAACTTTGTGGTTGTTAGTAATGTACAAAACCATACAGATTTCTGCCTGTATCTTGTGTGTGGGGCGGGTTGTTTGTTTGTTTCTTAGAGAAAATCTAGACTTGGCTATCACTCCACATAGAGAATAATAGTTGAAATAAATAGACATGCGGGAAGGGGGCTGTTTAACCGCCTTGATGGGCCAGATACTGGGTTCCTCTGCATTGAACTCTGAGCGTTCACCTGTCTTGAGTGTTTTGGAAATGAAAAAGATGAACATGATGTCAGTTTGAAACCTTTAATGACCTAATTAAAATAATCAGTTTATGTCTGCCTTTGAAGAAAATAAGCCTTTAAGGATGTATTAAATAGAGTTTTCGGTGGCATCTGTTAGTATTTCTTACTATTTTCTACTTGCATTTGGAAAGCTAAGAGATCCCATTTTAGTAGTAGCCTCCCATTACAGTTTGATATTCCGAAAACATAGAATGAAAGGTGGAATTTACAATGAAAATATGCATCTCTCTTGAGTTGAAATTATTCAGCTGCGACACATTTAATATTCAAATATCTAAGTGGTTTGACTGTGAATTACTTCAGTCTGCTTCCTGACATGGAGTTTAAATTGTACTTACTGTCTATTTTAAATAATGTACTTAGCTACAGTAAAACTTCTGTTCTCTATTGAAAAGTCAACCTGCTAGTATTTTTCTTGTTTTAAATACTTTCTTTAGCACACCTGAGAATGCTTATATGAATGGAATATCTTTACTGTTCATCAGTAAGATGCATCAAAAGTCATTATGAAAATACATTTTTAAAAAGTAATATGATTTTAGAACAAAAGTATTTGCAGTGCTTATATTTTTATGTTAAAAACTCAGACAATTTTGAAAGCTGATAACTCAAGAAATTCCAGTCCACATGATCAGATGTTCAAAGATCACATCAGACTAGTGAAACTATCATCTTCTCAGTAAATAACTAAAGGTATACATTAGCTTACTAGTTTTGTTTAGAGTAGATAATTACTTTTATAATAAAGCTGAAATAACACAGATGTTTGAATAAAGTGTATTTAATCTATATATTTACTAAGCATATTGTTTGTAAGTGAAATTGTTGATACAAGTTCAGAGGAAGTAAATAAACACTCCTTTAGAAAACAAAAAGAGAATACTGGCTGCACCAAGAATTGGCAAGAGTGCAGATAACAAAAATTTACCTCAGAATACAAAGTTGAGAAGTACTAAAAAAGTATGAAAATTATGATTTTAACTGAAGAAGAGCCTCCTGTGTTTGGTGTCATCCTTCATTTTCTCCTTAATCAACGTGAAATTTCAGATACTTGAGAAAAATCTTTCAAAGGACAGTTAATTGATGTCAGCCTCTGTTTTATATCTTAAGATGATTCATCTTAGTAGTTATTTAGATCTAAAGTGCATTACCTGCCAAGAGAAGTAATAAGCACTATTTTTACTATTCCTTCTTCACAGGAGTGATGATTCTTTAAGAGTAGGATTTCTTGGGGTGGGGAGGCTATGGTAAATCTATGTCCCAATTTATATCACACTGCTTTTTCTGTCTTCCAAATGCATGACGTCCATCTTTCTTTTGGTAATGGCTTTTAAAATAATTAGTACTGTTTCCTTACAGAAATGGAAAATTAGTAAGTAATAGCAACCAAGTTCTATCAGAAGTTAAAGTGGTGGCTTGTTGGAAGTTTGGCAGTACTGTTATGACTTCTGCTCTTAAGTAAATCCAACTCTCAAATATATTAGTTTTTTAAAAACTTTTCATTTGTGTTAAAAAAAATGATGATAAAGACTTGCCTACTAAAGACACTGATCATATACCAGAGCTGAATGGGGATGGGTGATTGCATTTCTGAAAAATGTCGATTTTTGTTTAAGGATTGCCTCTACAAGATGGTTGGATCCTCATTAAATTAATTTTCTTCTCCCTGAAATAATCTCATCCCTAACAGGATGCAATTCATAAGAGATATTGGCTGGTGAGGTAATGCACAGTCTGTAATTGCAATTGAAGCTGTAGAAAGTTCACAGAACAGTGGTTAATGGGTATTAATATTTGTGCACATCTGTGCTTGTTCACTCTTCTGGCAACCTTCCAGCTGCCATCAGTACTGCTCCTTGTGTTACCAGGGTGAACTCATCTGTTTTCCTGTGTGTCCGCTGCTGCTCTGGGCCATGTTGCCCAGTTACGACTTACTGTGTAAAATTTGATACACAGCAAGAATTGCTGTTGAATAAGTGAGCATTATTGCTCTGTAGCGTGGTACTCTGTCTTGTGCTTCATCCTGGCATGGTAAAGATCCATGTCTTCCTAATCACTGAAGAAAGAGTGAAAGTTTGAAAAGCCTTTGAGAACAGACATTGCAATAAGGCTATTGACAGGACAGTTACTAGAAGGGTGACCAAAGGGGACAGGTCACTGCAGTGTTTTATCTAGGTTGTTAGAACCTCAAGCTCATTTACAGAAAAGCAAAGGAAACATCTGGACCTCCCACAGTGACTGTAATGCTAGTTGTTTTTTAAAAAAGCCATGAGTGAATTAGTTTGTTGTGAGTGTGCTGGATCAAGTATCAACTCCCATGATGGAGGCATGCCTGAAGACCATTATTCTTTTCCTATGATGTGTTCTTTCCTGTAGGTGTGTAAGGGGCTCAACAGACTCTGCTGCACTCACCTCATCATCAGTCATACACACCCTGCCTGGGAAGGGCACCTTCCTTTTGACTCAGTAGATTAATTCCTGTTGTAAGGAGAAAGTGATAGTATAACCTCAACTATATCTTAGCAGCATGTGCCCCTCACTCCCTGCCCTGCAATTTCAGGGCAGTGACGGCATAACATACAGCATTTGCTTTTATTTACTGCCTGCAATTGCAAGTTGTGCAAGCAGAGATATTTTTTAAAATCACAATCTTGTTAAATGCATTTAAAAATGCATACAATGCAAAAACCAAACAAACAAAAAACCCACAAAACAAAACTAACCCAAACCAAACCAAAACCAACCAACCAACCCACCTTACTTCCTTTTACTGTATTTTCTTTATTCTTTTACTTCTTCTGTTGACTGCATTCAAAGCATCCTCAGTGCAGTGACACATTCTTTCTGCCTCTGTGATCTACTTAGAAATCTTCACCTTTGTTTTTCGTGATGCTTCCATGCTGGTCCGGAGTTGCAGTAAGCAAACCTTTCAATTTCTTAAGTTCTCAGAGTAATTCCTGGTTTACTTCTTAATAGTGTCCCAGACAAAAAATGAACAGTATCGGTGAACCACACCATCCTGAACATGCCTGAACCACCCTATAGCAAACAGTGCATTTGTCAAGTACGGGTCAAAGTTGTAGCAGTATTGATTACTGTGTGTATGTATTTTGAGCAAGGTGTTGTCCTCACCCCCACCCCTCCAAGACAGTATTCCTAGTATGTTACAAGGTACACTTCAGATTGTACCATGGCACTGCATTCTTTTATTTTCTAGGCATTTTTTCAAATATAAAACAACATTTCAGCAGTCTAGGGATATTTTAAGTAATTTTTCCATTACGAAAATTAGGATCTCAGCAGTCAAGATATTCTGTTTAAGCACCATGTGAAAATACATGGAGAGAGCAAGATACGAGCAAATTAAGATGTAGAGAACACTTTTAACCCCTGATGTTCTGAACAGTCTTTGCTCTATTGTATGTATTTCACTGCAAATGTGTGTTTATAGCTCCAGCTTTCGCACTGATGAGTTGCTACTGCAGCTCTGAGATCACCTGTGTACAGATCTCCCGAGGCTGTTCTTTGTCATCCTGACATGCGGTAGCAGGTGGCAGCCATGTCACACTGTGCCAAAACAGCCCTTTGCTGCTGTTAGTTGAACACAAATGCAAACCTGCACCAAGCGTCTGTGTTTCAACAAAAGTTCCTTCAGGTGATGACAGTTCTTTTTCTCCTGCTGGTAGAGCTGCAGGCAGACTGGATGGCAAGTGCCGTTGCTGAAACCGTGATCTCTTCTTTTTTGCAGGGCAGTCACTGGCTTGCAGAGCCAACTGAGGGGTGAAATTCAAGTGCATCTCCAAAAACTGTTGATTATGGAGATCAGCATAATGATATATAATACTTTGTTTAATCTCAGATGGCTGCTAATACTTTAAGAATGTCGCCTGTTAGCCAAAAAAGATGGATCATGAGATGCTGGGAGAAAATTCATGGGAATTTTTGAGTTTGACCCCAACTTGTAAAACTGCAGTTGCTTCCAGATAGCTGTTTCTATATTTGCTACAGTGCACCTAGGGAGAGAGGAGCTGCAATAGAGTGTCATAACAAACAGGACATCAGAGGAGCTTGGGATAATCGCTAAATCTCATACAAATTTGAGTGGCAGTATAATTTACTAAAATTTGTGGATAACTATTTGTCGTCATGCACTTCATCTTGAATAGTAAGTTAGGAGTGAAACTTATTGACCACATGTCAGTGAACACAGCTAAGAAATAGTCCTAACAGAGCAGACCTTTTTGCTGTTTACAGCGTCATCTCTGTAAAACGCAGTAACATCCTTTAGCTTTGAGCAACCTGCGTAACTGTTTGAGATATGGGGCTCTGGCATGTCGTCTTATATCTTAAGTGTGTGATAGGAAGAAAGACAGATATATACACAGTTCTAGACATAACAGATAATGCATTCCATGGTTAATGTATTTCAGTTCTCATCACTGATATGTTAATTAAAAAAAAAAAATTGGTACAACAGATTAATGTTTTATGAAGTCCATGGATTAAATATTTCCTTCTTCCTGAAAATGAGAAATATATTCATAGTAAACTTGTGGCACCTCATTCTTTTTCTTCTATGGAAGTCATGTAGAGATGGTTGATCTTTAGTCTTTTTGACTGCAGAACATTTGAAGTGATACACATTTTTAACCCAATACTTAGTCACCTCCGGTCACTTCTTCTGTTATTTTCTTTATTTTTAAATTGTATTTTTGTATCCGGACTCCTGGAATCCATACTTAATGCGTAATAACATAAAGCTTTTCTTGTGAAATGGATTAACTTTTTTTAAACAGACAGATGGTGCAAGTTGTCCAAAATATGGTAAACTTATCAATTTGTTTCTTTAAAAAAAAGTGTATAAATTTCCAATTCTGACAAAGACTTAACTTTTTGCAGGGGAAGTTTGAGTTGAAATGAAATTGCCTACAGATGTTTATTAATTGTTTTGCCTACAGATGTTTATTAACATGCTGTTCAATATTAAATATTTTTTACGCATTTATTTTATCTACATTTTCTTGCATTGTAAGTAAAATAGTTTTCAAAATTTTAATTGGTGACTTTAGGAGTAATGATAGAAAATATGATACAACCATTTTTGCTGTAGCTTTTAAAATGTTATTTATTAAAAGAGGATTTTTCCCTTGGCATTACAAACATCCATCTGCACAGAATCTGATTTCTTGCTGTCTTCTTAACCAAATTTTGTAGTGAATTTCTTTGCAGAGATGCCTGAGCATTAAGAGAACACAGAGAGGAAGTTGATGAAGGAAGCACCATAACTAGATTCTGTGGTGCTGTAAGCAGCAAGCAAGTAAACCTTCTCAGAAATAAGATCTCTGGCAAACACAGTGCTGCGAAATGGAGGATTCATTTGGAGCTTAGGTCAGAAAGCTGCAGTGCTTTTATGGAGCTGGCCATCAGAGCACCATGCAAGTGTCTTTCTACCTGTCTTGTTTACTCAGACTAGATAATTGTAAATGAAAAGCGGAGAATTGATTGTACGAAACAGTGTGATTTATTTCTGTTTATGTGCAGCAGGAATTCCTTTTGAAATATGAGCTAGATTAAAAACAAGGTCAATAGTTATTCTATGTTGGCTTAGAAATATGTATGAGCTGACTTTAAATCTCAGATCAGTGGCAGACTTTTTTTCATAGATTGGTCTGATTTTCAGCATTTCTGCAGATCCCAACTGACAGTTGTTCCAACATCTTTGAAAATCAAGTGATTAGCAACCTGGCATTGTTCAGAGAGTAATGAAGTGACTGGTTCTATCACAGTGAACTAGATCGAAGGATAAATATGAAAAATAATCAGGTTCAAAATGGCCTCATTCCTGTTTAAACAGAATAATGTTGGGTAGTATTTTGAAATTAATCAGGTGAACAATATTTCAGGTAAGAATGTGGGGTAAAATTATGAATAGACATCTCATTAGGAAAAGTTTTATTTCCACATTTAAAATGCATTTTTTTTTTTTAAAGGTGCTAATAGTAAGGAGAAATAGAGGAATATTCTTTCATTTAAAAACAAAACAATAACAGCAAAACCCAAACAAAAAAAACCCACAAACATCTAACCCCACAACATACTTAGAAGAAACTGGCCAGTGACAAGTGTTGGCTCTAGGTAGGCAACATCTTTACAGAAAAGCATTGCTTAAACTATTCCGCATTTGTACTTTAGCAGTGATCTTGAAATGCCATGGGCTAATAATTATGTGTATTGTCATAACCTGACTGAAATAAATCTGAGAAAACCCAAGATCCTTCAGAAAATGCTGTGACTGTCAGCATCGCCTCTTTTTTTTAATTGAATTAAATAAATACTCCAAAGTGTGATGCTGCAGTGTCATTTTGGAAGACATAAAACTGAAGTATCTACTAACTGTGCATTAATGCCAAATTCTTTTATTTTGAGCAAATTCTCACTCTGTCCTCTTTCAACCCCACCTCTCCTTCACCCAAGTTCACTTTACATAGTCCTTTTTTTTCTGCTCAAAGTGTTTTCGCTGTAGCAGAATGCTGTCATATTCCATACTATAGCTATTTGAATTACACTGTTGTGGAAAAAATACATGTAAAAACGATTAGATCCGTCCTTGGTCATAATGACTTCCAAGAGAACACTGGTAGTTTCATTTGGTTGATACTAATGAGGGTTTTCTTCTGAAAAATCTGCAGAGCCAAAATGAAAAATAACCATCAGAATTTAGTCGTTTTAAAGAAATTTTTATCAGAACAGACCACATTTTGAAAGAGCAGTATTTCCTGTGTTGTTACTGTGTTTAGGCCAGTATGTTCTGTAAAACTTCTGTTTTCAGAGGAGATGTTTAAGCGATCTTCAAGACATATTGTCCTGAGAGTTATTACTTGTTAATATACCTGTCTGTTTTACTGGTGTTTAAAATTGCTTTTAAAAGGTGCAATAAATGAAGTCTTTGCGTCGCAGGAGTGCTGTACACAGGCTGTTGGCAGCGCTCTGTGGTAGCAGTGCTCTGTAGGTAAACAGCCAAGAAATCGGACTGGAATGCATAGTACCAACTGAGCGTGTATATATATGTGTGTGTACATATATATATATGTACACATCTACACATACCTCTTACATTTCGGTGTTTAATTTTGATCGTTCAGATATATCAGTGGAGCTTTTTAGAAAGAGTTTGGACAGAAACAATGCAATGAATTATTAAAGCCCTATTAGGGCCTATTTTCTGTTATTTTTGTAGCATAGTCTCAATAAGCATAATTTTTTGTGGCTGTTCTTAACGATGAACTTTTTGGGTATACATATTCTTTGTTATTATAATAAAGGTAGAGAAGTTAAGCCTGCTTTCTAATAATAGGAATAGGAATCTTTTGCTGGTTCTTAATTTCAGTTTCTATGTTTCGTATGTGCCAAGCAGCTGCTAGATGTTTGGCAAAATAATAACATGCCCCCAGGTTCTAAGCTAAATACTTGAGGCAGGAAAAAAAAAACATGAAAAGAGAAACAGATCAAAGATTACAGTAAACAGGAATAGATACCTGTAAGTTTAAGTAAGAAATCAGAATGATTATTTTTATGAACTACTATATCCAATATTTCCAGTACAGCAGCACCTGTGAACTCCAGCTTCATTTGGGGGGAATATCTGTCATAGGCTATAGGGCTAAGAATGGCAGTGGTGTTCAGGTTTCTGCCACTTCTATGAAGTAAACCTACAGTAATGTGTGTGAGGAAAAGGACACAATGCAATTTGTGATGGTAGTGATGATTAAACAAACAAAAAGATTATAAGATAAATATGTGAAATAGTTTCAAATCCAGCATGAGTTGCTTTTCTTATAGTTTTTTTAAAGTATTTCTTAACAAAATATGTCTCTTGTTGCTGTAAGAAAGGTTTATTACCTGAAGGTTATCAAGAAGTTAACTTTCAGATACGATTCTAAGTTACTAGAAGCAAAACTGAGTTGTTTTTAAAGTAAAGTTTTGATGATTTATTGCATATGTTATTAAGAGCTGAAAGATCTACTTGTTTCCACTTATTTTCCTAATATGGATGTGGTTGTAAAACTACAAGGGTGGAATTCTGCCTGAACTTAATCTTTATTTTAATGCTATTTTTCATTTTTGAGTTAAGAGGACATGATTTTCTTCTGTAGTCTTCTGGAAAATTTTATGTTGAAGTAATTTTTATTTTCTTTTTACTTATTGTTAAAATCTGTGTAAAAACTAGAAGAAACTGAAACTCTATCAAAGCCATAGTATACTTTCATTGGAATGATGCTGTATTAGTATATGGAGAGACCTATTTCAGCTCATTTCTTATTTTAAAAGTGTCATGTAAAAAAAGGGGGGGGGGGGGAGAAAAAATATTTGAATGTATGCTTTTATTGTCTAAAGGACATCTTGAGGTACTGTAGTTGCATATAAATTTTACCACTTAGGTTATGTGCTCACTACAGTGGTATAGATAAGAAAATTCACCTTAAATTCCTTCCTGTAATCATCAGTACTTACATTGCTTAAAAAGAAGTTTGAAGTACATTTAGATCTGGATGCTGTCCCCAGTTTCTTGTGCATTACTGCTTGATATGTAGTATATGAGATACTGCAGCATCAGCTGCAGGTGGCTTTGAAGTCTGTAATTTGATGTGAAAAGCAAAAGTGAAGCAGGAGTGATGCACCACTGTGCATCATTGCTTTTTGACATGTAGCTGTCAGTTTGGTGTTGCATTTTATTCTTCTTTGGTTCACATTAATTTGTAATTACAGTAATCGTTCTTTGGTGGTGATATAGATCAGTATAACCACATCTGCAAGGATGAACTCTAAACCCTGGTTTGAAATCAACCTTTTTGACTCCCAAGCAAGATTAAGTTTCCCCATTTGTCTGGTGCAATCTCACTGAAAGGTGATTTTCCCTGTCAGTTACCTGTGGGATATGTTCCTATTCGGATTGTTTCAGTTCTGTTCAGTGGCTGATAAGTATACACACTGCAAGTCTATATTTTTTTGTAACCTCATCTGTGTGCAGCAAAAGTAACACATTCAGAGCTTTAACACATCAAAACAGTGTTTGAGAATGTTACATGAAGCGCAGAGTCTTTGGAGACAGCTAGTGCCCTGAAGTCTACTTTATACAAAAGAGATTAATACCGTTATTCTATGTATAATCTCTCCAGCACAACACTGTCGCCTATTTCTGTCAACAAAAGATTTCTTTGGTCTGGCAGCTGAAAGAAATTTCATTTGTGTAGGCAACAGAACATGCCTTTATAAGATGCAGAACGCAATTTTAAAAATATTTTGAAAAGTAACTGCAGTTTTGAGAAATTAAATTATTTTCATTAACTAAATATTTTTTAAAACAAGCTAAAAAGACTGATTAAGTGTGCTACATGTGACAATACTCATAATCCATGTGTAAGGCAGGTTTACTATTTTACAGTACACCTTTTGGAAAGGTGATACATGTGCACATCCCACTGTTCCTTGCAGACACTTACCTGATTAAAAGGTCTGCACATGTCCTATCCATGTAATGTGACATTTAAGAGTGCATTTTCTTTCTGAATGATGGTGGAGATGAGCAGTGTTTTTACTGAGAATCTGCAAGTCCATAAAACTGCTGTATACCTGTGAAGATAAAGAGGTACGAGTAAAGGCTTAATATTTCTAGAAACTTCAGACCAAATCAACTTTGGAAAAATTGGGGGAAGGGGAAGATACTACAACATTTCATTGTGTAATGAATCACAGAAGCTGTATTTCTAGTGGAATTGTGTTATGTAAGTTATAGACAACATGTGAAAGATTTTTTTTTAATGTTAATAAATGTCAGTGCTCTTTTTGAAATAATTGAATTACATTACTAGTTAATTATATTTATTATTATATTTTTAATATAATCTTACTGTTTTCCTCAGGAAATTGTTAATACAAAAGTTAAAGCTAAGAAATACATACTTTAATGAATATTGTATTGGATTTGATTTTCTGGTTTATGGCAAAAAATAAATTTTAAAAATTGCCAAATTTTGAATTGAGTAGCTGAATCAAAGCTTCTGCTATTCTCAATTCCTTGACCTGGATGAAAGCATTATATCATCATTCACAACTTCTGTTTGCAAGGATGAGATACCTTGTGGGAATGGAGCATTTGAACCCTCCTCAGTCACATGGCAGGGTAGATGCTGGTCTCGGGGCAGAAGTGGCTGCGTGTGCAGGTCCCTGTGCCAGGAGCTGCTTCCCTCTGTGGTGCCATGTCCTGTGTGGGGTAAGGGTGCTGGTGCCTCTGACATGTGGTGTGCACAGGCTGTGCAAACAGTTTCTTATCGTTTGACCAAACACATGTGTGCTTGCATCGTGGAACTGGATGTGATTTCTGCCACGTTGACAGATAGTTGTATTTTGTTTATATGTGGGGTAGGATGTCAACAAGAAACAAGCCATTAATCACAAAAAACAGTCATTAAGTCATCAGCTTATTTCTTGTGAAAATTGTCTTGGCACCTGTCCTGGTAATAGTTATAATGATGTTTCCCTATGTTACTTTTTAGTTTGGTAGTTTATGCTTTGTAATTACAAAGCACAGATCATCAAAACAAATCATTAATTGGTAAGTCAGCATACAAGATTGCAAAGAGTCAAGTCTCTCCTTGTGTACTAAATGAAAAGATTTCTAGCAGATTCTTGCTTTGATCATTAGACTTTTAAATAAGCAAACATTACTTAGTTGCTAAGCCACAGACTGAAGTTCATTAGTGTGTTAGCACAAATATTGGAAAAAGAGGACTAAACCAATATTAGATAGAGGACCTGTGCATAGGCTGGAAGTAATGCAATGAACGTGACACCAGAACATTTTGAAAGATTGCTCACGGTGATTAAAACCGCTTCTGTTTGCAAAAACCCGCCCGACTCCACAAGAAAAATTACGAACCCTTAGTAGATCTGTTTTTCTGCTGCTGATATCTGTTAGACTTCACTGAAACTACAGTAAATTTAATAGTCTTATAAATGATTTTGTGTATATTCTTTATTTTAAATGTTGGCTGGATGTAATGATGTGGCATTTTTTAATCTAGCGGTGATCCTTAAAACTGGTTTTCATTAGAATGCTTTTAATCATAGATTGAAAGCCAGAATGCCATCTTATTTAAAAAGCCTGCTTGGGAACCCAACTCAAAATCTTCAGAAATCAGTTTTTGGATTCATATATATTTCAGGTTTAATACATAAGTGCAGAGTTTTAACACAGTGCCTTATTGCAGAGGCTGTTGAATGTTACCAGATGTCACGCTAGTTAGGAATTTTTGTTGTTCAGTTTCTTAACTTAAGCAAACAAACTAACAGTTCATGCTTTTGTATTTTTCACAGATCTTCAATACAGTGAGAGAAGAAGGAGCAGAAGATATTTTTGAATATTTTCCTCATCATCTAAGAAGGCTCCCAACGTTTGATACGGACTGTATGTGCAAAGGTGATGGTTTTTGCGTAAAACCATGTGTAACAGGTGCTTACTGTCAATATCGTGCCACTTCACAGAGGACTGCACTCTCTAAGTATATAACTGGTGCTTTACTAGAAGCAACTACATCATTAGGAGCAAGAAGTGGTCTTTTAAATATCTTTGGAGGATCAACTGGAAGAACAATGCTTAAAGGTAATGAAGATTTAATTTTTTGAACCCTGTCTACGTATAGGGTGTATTGAAAAATACGTAGTACTACATAATGTTCTGTAGTCCATATACTCATATATATAGTTAACAGCTAAAAAAGTTTTTCATGTTTTCAAAGATTTTCCTTTGGTATCATTATGTGTTGGAATGACTAGCTCTATTTAATGAAGTAAAAATGCATGCAAAACTGAAAAGATTCTTACTACAGAACAGACATATTTTTCTTTTTTTTTCCTTTTTTTTTTTTCTTTTTTTAGAAATGTTCCTGTCTGCATCCAAAGTTAATGCCTTAGGTATTGTTGGTATTGTTGGTAGGGTGTTCTTTTGTTTAGTATTTGTTATTTACCAAGTGCTCCTGCATATGGACTGACTTGGATCAGGACTTCAGGAAGCAGTATACACTCTATGCGGTTATTATAGTTGCATTAGACAGCCAGCTGTCAGTATAGCACTGTGTGATAAGTATGTACAATTCGTTACTGATTTATTGTTGGTCTTCTCCCAGATCCATCATCTTTCCTAGTATTGGATTGTTTGAAATAATGTGGGTATTGTCTGTTTGGAAAATGCTTATTGGAAGGATGTTATATACTAACTTCCCATACTGATTATCTTAGTGTTCAATAAGAATACCATTCTATGATTTCATTTGGTCAGTTTTGGAAGTTAAACAGGACAAAGGCATTTTTGGTACAAATTCATTGCATTGAAAGTGGCGTTTGTACAGAACAGTAATTGCATTTTAAATTAATTTTTAATTAATGCCTGGAATATTCCCTAAGGTACTCATTTGGGGATTTGTCATCATCTGATACACTGTAACGAAACGGTGTAGTATCTCAGCTGTGTAATTGTAAAATTGAAGCATGTGGGTATTGCAGCTTGCACAAAATTTTACAGGAATATGACAAAATCAGTACAGAATGCTCAGTGCAGTTCCTTAAGTAGTGCAAGACACTGACCTCAGTTTTACAGACAAATAATCATATAGGTTTGTCTCAGGTCAGGTTCTCTTATTTTTATCCCAAAGAATTTTCTAGTTTTAATTAGTCTCTCTTTAGGTGAATCAAATTGCAGAGAGAGGCACTAAAATAGTACAAGAACAACAGGTACAGATGGCAAGCTGTAGCATCTGAGTGAATTTCAGCAGTATGCTGAGCAGCAGTACTGAGCTTCACAGACCTCATTGTCTGTGAGAGACAGACATGTGTACAACCCAGTGTCCTATTTTAGTAGGGTTTTCCCTTTTTATTTTGTTTCCATTTGTTCTGGGGTGATGAGTGCTTTAGAAAAATAAACATATTCCTGCAGCAGCTCTGGAAAGCAAGGTTAAAAGAACTGAATTGTGTACTTGGTGATACAATATGGTAGACCTTCTTCCTACAGAGTGGAAGGAGAGAGCAAGGGTTTTGATGCCCCAGACCTGATCGGACTCTTAAGGATGCTCTGTCCCCTGAGTACAAATGTCAGCCTCCCATGGGGCACATTGCTGCAGTGCCCCAAAGCCCAGTTGGTAACTGTCACCATAGAGCTGCTGCTCTGACTGAGTTTTGAAACTGGAAGCAGCATCAGTAATTAGCTGAGCCTCACCGGTGTGCTAATATGGCTGTATCTTTTTACAGAGCCTGAGCTAGTGATGGCACGTGTGCTCTGTGTACCAGCACACTTTGCACTAATTTAGGGATCTCTGCAATGCCTGTATTATATGATGTATGCTTCTGTTGTATTCTGAGCCCAAGCAAGGACTTAAAGAAAAGGCCAAGATCTTGAACTTGATTTGCAAACTGTGTAGATTGTAGAGATTTTATTTACTGTAGTCTCTATTGAGGAAGAGGTGTGCTGCAGCTTTAGGATGCTGAAGTCTTCTGGATGTGGAAGGTTCATGTTCAGGTATATCAGAGTGGTTTAATATAGCTGAGAAATGACAAAGGTATCAGTAACAGCATCATCTCTAAAAACATTTACAGAGTGTTACTTGGCGATGTTATTAACTGAGACATTAGCATTAGCAAGGAACACAACAGTATTCTGAATTCAGGGCTGCAGTTATCATTAATGGGCGTATAATTTTAAGAAAGAAAATCATAATGTCCATGCAGGTTGATTTAAAAGGTTATTTTCATCTGTCCAACATCCTCTCTTACTGCTGGATTTAACTTCAACCGTAAGCGAATCTCATCTAAACCTGAGAACTTTTAATTGACATGGATAACAACTGTGTCATCAAATGCAACGGAGGATTTATCACAGGATACAGCATGTTATTAGAACACTTCACTTAGTAGTTGTTTGAAGGTGTTGAAAAGGGAGTATACTGATCCTGGTGTGGTTTAATAGTTGCTGTGGTTTAACTCTGGTAGGCAGCTAAGTACCACGCTGCTGCTCACTTAATCTGCTGCAGTGGGATGGGGGAGTGAATCGGTGCGAAAATTCGTGGACAGTTTAATAGATAAAGCAAAAGCTTTGTGCACAAACAAAGCAAAACAAGGAATTCATTCACTGCTTCCCATTGGCAGGCAGGTGTTTAGCCCTGTCTAGGAAAGCAGGTCTCCATCACACATAACGGTTGCTTGGGAAGACAAATGCAGTAACTCTGAATGAACACCCTTCCTTCTCTTTCCCCCAGCTTTATATGCTGAGCATGATGTATGGTGTGGAACATCCCGTGGTCAGTTGGGGTCAGCCATCCTGCCTGTGACTCTTCCCAACTTCCCTTCACCCCCAGCCCACTTGCTGGCAGAGTAGCACGGAAACCAGAGAAGTCCTGACACTGTGTGAGCACTGTCCAGCAGTAACTGAAACATCCCTGTGTTATCAACACTGTTTTGATCACAAATCCAAAACATAGCACCATGTGAGCTACTATGAAGAAAATTAACTCTGACCCAGCCAAAACCAGTACCATAGTGAAGGTGATATTTCCATCAGCACTTGTGCTTTATAGCTCTCCAGAAATGGTTCAAACTGCCATTGAAGGCTTGCTATATTGCATGCTACTACTTACAGTGTTTGACAATGACAAATACTTTTGCATATTAGAATAAAAGTTTACACATCTGAGGCTCTGAACTGATGGTAAATGGCATTTCCAGCATCAGCTTTCATCACCTCTCTCTCCTTCATATGTTCCTAGAAACTTCACTTCAAAAAATTCTGTAAAAGGGGAACAATAAGCTATGAACTCACCTTGGCCAAGTGTTGCCACTGAGAGCTTAATTTTGTCAAATCATGTCCTAAGTTAGAGATCTCTAAATTGCCTTAGAGATTTGTATATGCATTACGGATTTCAGTTCCAAATATTTACCTATTACAAAGACAAATTACTTTGTGTTTAAAACATGATGTGATTAATATTTTAGTTTTTCATGTCTGTGTACATTGTCATGTATTTTAATTAAGCATATCATTACCTTTTTGCAGGTATTATGCAATTATATTCTTAAGTCTAAGAGGATTATTTTTATTTTATTCAAAAATACGGATTATCAGGCTAACAGTTTAATTTTGTAAAATGTTTGGGAGTTAGGGGGGTTGTATATGCATCTTACTCTAAAATTACCAGTGACAAATTATTTCGGAGAAAAAGGTCTTTTAATAATGTATATGAAACGAGGTTTAGCTCAGAAGAGTTATCTTGCAGGTAAACATAAAATTAAAGGCTTTGGTTTACTGGATTTTAAAACATTTTTTAAAAATAAGTATAGTTCTTTCTGTTCCAAATTAGGAAACAGCTTGGTCAAGCCTTGTTTTCAGGGCTGGGAAATATTGTCTACCTTGTTCTTTTGGAAGTTTTTGTGCTGTCACAGAAATGTGTCACGCTGGAGGAAGTAAAAACAAGTGTGTGACTGTACTGAAGGGAAGAGTTGAGTAACACACCTATGCAATTTTTTTTGTGAGGGTGATAACTCTCTTAAGAATCAATTTCCATCTGAACCTGAAAGGTATTATAAAAATAATTATCATACATTAACTAATCATGAGTGGTTTATTATGGAATTCATTTATAGGCTCAATGTAGTCATGTAGTTAGAGATGTGACTGTGAACTGTAAAATATTACTTGATGGGCATGTCACTGGGCAGCAGGTATAGAGCCTTGTTGCTTTTCCTCATGCTTTTCGGCTTTGCGGGAACCACATTTTAGTCCCCCCCCTTTTTTTTTTTAACTCAGGGGTACTCAGAATTGCACCAAAGTGCTTCACTCACACAAGCTTTTTACTGTTTGTTGGTTTTTTTAATTGTGAAAATATACAAAAGTGTCCCTATTTTTTGTCTAGAACATAACGACTTACTGTCAAACCTTGTCCAAAACAGTTAAAAGAGCCAGCAGAGCATAAACCTCTTCTCCTACCCTCTCATCTAGTCACTTGAAGCCCTCATAGCACATGGAACATGGTGTATGTACCTTTACTATTCAGACTGGGAATAGATGCTTTTTACAGAGGTGAGAGACTCTCAGGGAAAGTACTTGAAACTCTTCCTTTTCTCTGACCAATTAACAAAAAAAAAAAAAATCTATTTTGTGCACTTGTGTTATCGCTAGTTACACCAACATGAGGAAGAATGAAGTTCTTCTGGTAAGAAAGTCACAAGCTATTTAGAAAGTTACAGCTCAGACCAATAACTTCAGTCTTGAAAGCTGTGAAAAGCTGATGCACTGGGATCACAGAATGGGTGGACTGCTGAATTCCCCACTTAATGATTTCTGAATTGCTCTACAGGGCAGCCCACATACAGATTGTATTGCAGTGTATGTAGTCTTGTGCCAAAGACATGTAACATGATATCAAGGTCCATGTCAAGTAGATGTGTATCTTCCACCAGGTAAAACCATTCCTCAGCTTTGCTACAAGTTAAACTTCAGTACAGACATGAAACTGTGGACACAATTTAGATGACTGTCAACTCCAAGAGTAATTATTATTGCACTTGGAATGATTTTCAAGACAGTTCTTAAAAAGCTTCAAAAGTGGAAGTGAATTTGTTTACTAAAACCAGTCTGTATCAGCCAGTCTTGAAAAGATCTCAAGGGCTGTTGGATTTATGTTTGCAGGACCTCTTCTGGAGCAGACAGCATTCCACTACTTTTCTCTCAGAGTGTTTGTAATTCCTGGAGATAAAGTTCAGCATAATTCTTGCATAATCTGCTTAAAGGGGAGCCCATTACTTCAATGGGGAGTGTCCTTCATTATTTAAAAGGAAGACTTCTCAAAAGCCTTGTATGTGCTGTATTTAGGGATTTTATGGAGTATCTGCCCCAGATATAGCGATTCTGCAAACACAGAGTCCCTAGTGCTGGGATAGGCTCTTGGTTTTATGTTTCCCTAGCACTGTGCACATTGTGAGTTCTTTGAGTTCAGTCCTTCAGGAGTTATTTAGTGACCTGAGCTGCAAACCTTACAGTCACAACTAGTCCAGCTCCAGGAAATACTGTTCTAAGGTTTTGTTCAGTAGCTAAGGATGCTCTGAGTCCCCAGGGCTAGGATGGTCTTGCAGGCAGATCAGCTGCCAGTGTGCTAAGTTCCAGAGGAAGCTGGCAAGCATACTAGACCTCCAAAGCCAGAATTCCCAGTCATGTGGATCTGGGACTGAGAGTCTTTACTCCTGTAGGGTTTGCTCTGTAGGAGACTTATCTGTCAGGTCTGGAGAAGCGAGCCTGCAAGCCCTGCTCTCAGATGGCTCACAGGAATGTGAGACTCCCGACTGAGGAGCTGCGACTCGGGTCCTGGTAGTACAGGGACAGTCTGAGAGTGGACTCCTGGGAAACACAGATGCCTAGAGTTCCCACAGCTGGTCAGTGACATTCACATCCTTGTCAGCATCCTTGTTACTACAGAGAACTTAATTTTCACGTATGAATACTGAAGACATTTCAGCTGCACTGTTAGCACCTCCATATGTGGCTCAAAATTTCTGGTTAGTAAGAAGTTATGAGAATGTCTTTCAATGGGATTTGGATTGAAACCAGATTTCTTCCCCTAGAAAGGAAATCCTCCTTCTAAGCCTGTTCTGTTTCTCACAAATTGATTGTTACAGAAGTTTGTTCATAGTTGTGAACGGGCCAGAGCTTTCACTGGAATCATATTTGAAGACTCAGTCATTGTCACAGTTTATGTGGTGCTGACATTTTTATGCAGAATGTGGAAAAAAAAGTTTTGCATTTTTTTTTAATCCCACGGAGGAACTAGAGTATGTGAAAATGTTTGTGCTTTGTATCAAGAGTCATTGTTGGAAAGAAACTTATACCCTTCCTTCTCTGCCTCTCCCTCCCCCTTACAAGGATAACTATGGCTTTGTAATCTAAGGAAAAAATGAAGTGAAAAGACATCTGAGGATGGAGTAGACTGCAAACATTTTGTGTTAGTATTCTTTTCACTTTAGCATCTTTCAAAGCTATTAAAGTCTGATGCCACTTTCTTAAGTGATATAAATCAGACCACATCCTTGTTCACTTTTTGCCTTCCAGAGACAGCTCACTCAGATCTTGTTAAACAGACAACAATTTTTGAACCAAGAACAGAAGGAAGCTGATTTGTCATAAACATGGAGGCAGACTATATTGACCTTAAGAAAACCTACTTCATTCATTTCTCAGCAGAGATTACCCTTTTTCTGTTATGAGACTTTGCCATCAGCAAAGGTTAGGTAGCAAACAGGACCCAAGTCTGTGATTTTTCCCACTTCCCTTTCTTGTACTCTTTGCACAAGGCTTATTGTTACAACATTGGGGAAATTCCAGGATCCCTGAAGCTGGGGCAATTTTCTGACAGCTATGTCAGAGTTGTGGGCAATAACAAGATTTATGTACGCATTTAGGAAGCCCAACATGATTTAGTTGGTCTATGTGTGTTTGGACCCAAAGTTTAAGACCAGCTGGAGTAAGGGATAAAGACAAATGAGCTGAGATTAAGACATGAAAATACAAAATGTGTCTCAGGTTGAGAATCTAACATAAGAAGATGAGTCAGGCAATAAACTCTAGGAGAAGAAATCAAATCCAGGAGATAGAAAGTAAGTAGATAATGTGGCCTGAAGCAAGGATGTGAATCAGGAAACCAAGGATTTTATGCTACTTGGTTAGCTCCAGGACGTAGGTCAGGAGGACCAGGAACAAGTGCAGGTCACCTGGTTGGGGCAGAATTAAGAGTGACAGGGCAGGAAGCACAGATCAAGGCTTCCTTTAATCCAACATGTTTAATTCATTGTAGACACCAGGAATTAAGCTCTGCCAGCAGAGCTTGTCTCATCCTTGTAGTCCTCTTTCTGAGTGCAGTAAGGTATATTGCTGCAAGATGAAAAGAGACCTAATTAATCCAGGCAGTAGATTGAAGTTAACTCAGTAATCTAAATTTAAAAAAAATAAAATATTTTCGTCTGTAAAATTGCTCCTTTGGGCAGAAGAGGTATCATACTCATGGTACAGGAAGGGACATGTTTATATAATATGATCTAGATATCCTAACTAATAGAGCTAAGCAATCAAGAAACAGAACTGAGTTTCTCATGGGCTTATATAGAATTTAGTTCCAATAGGATTATGTGGCAGTTTGGTACACTGATGATCCCTTAACTTGTGTAGCTGAGCCTCTACTTACAGCAATATTTTCGTTGATAGTCTATGACTGTTGTTTCCACCAGCAGAAAAAAAAAGAGTTTAAACTCATAGAATGAATCTGACTCTGCTATTAGAGCTTTGTTGTGAGGAAGGGAAAGAAAAATGTACTAATGTCTGCGATTGAGAGATGAGAAGTTTATGTAAAGTGATGTTAGTTTTAAAATCAAAACTTCTTTTTTTTTATGAAGAGTAATTAGTCTTCAGTAAAAAAAAAGATTTCAAAGTGCAGATAGTTAATCTCTAAACTGCTTATTATTGTTTATTGTTTTAAAAGTCTAAACGTTTGTTTGAATGGGCTATGTGAAAGTAATGTCCATGGGAACTCTTAAAGTGTAGAATGGAACTTTTTTGGTATGTTTATGTTAGCATGTCAATCAGAAGCCAAAATAAAAAAATCTGAGGACCTCAAGATGACTTGAGTCATCTCTAAAGATTCCCGTGAAGTTTTGTTTCTAGGAAACAAATTAGAAGAAAATCAACTTTTATTGGATAATACTCTTTTATTTATAACCAAGCACATTTTTTTTTATAAAATTCTAAGACATACTGTAGAATTTTCTTCATAGAATCAAAAACATTCTCAATTTTCTCTTTAGATTTTCAAATATTCGCCTTTATAATTAGTGAGAAATTCTTTAATATGGACCCTGTACTGATCAGAAATGTTTAATCTAATGTATTATTTTGTATTTTTGTAAGGAGGTAGCATTAATAAAAGTGATACTATGGTGGTCCTTATATTGTCATATTTAACATGAATTCTTCAGAAATCTTAAGCATGCCAGTTTTCAGCTGGAAGTTGGAAACAACACTAAATTGTCATTCTTCCAATTAAGAAAGAATATGCTAGTATTGTCAATGAAGGAATAATGGTGTGTTGGCCAGATTCCATGATGATTCCTCCAGTAGAGGTTTTTCAGACAAGACGTATATTCACCGTATAAACAAAGTGACTCTTAGTGTACTGCTCACATTCCAGTTCTGCACGGATCGTGCTCTCAGGCTTCCTGGGGAAATGGAGAAAGGTTTCTTGTGGCAGTGTTTTGTTTTTCAGCCTCGTGTACTTAAGCAAATTTCATAACTAACTTTTCACTGATGTAGTCCTGCTGCTTGTAATAGTGATGTAAGCTGTGAGTAGACAAGGCTAAGGTTAGAATGAAGAAAAGAAGTGATAAAAATGCCAGAACTTGATATTAACAGCTGCTGGGATCAAGGCAGAGTTTTGGTGTCTGTGTAGTTCATTAACATAGATGCAGCCTGAAAGACTGTGCTGTCTTTTTAAGTCCCTCTATTTGTAATGCCTTTACAGTTAATCACACTTCTGAAAGCTTCGGGAAGGTTTTCTTCTTCTTTGCTTCTCAAAGAAACTTCTTTGGATTATTGCCTAAGTCATAGCCTTTTGTCCCATAAAAGCTAATGCTATTGCCTTTCATTAGAGACTCTAGAGCAGAGTGCAGAATAGCTGTAAAGGTAGGGCATTTGCTAATAAAGAAACCCATGTCGCGGTTTTTGTAATGCTTCAGCTGAAGTTTCCTAAAACAAAACTAACTCGGTTTATTGCTTTTGGCCTGTTTAAACAACACTGATATAAATATAACTTGTACAAAAGCTTGGGTCTAGGCTAGCTTATTTCTTAATATATTCAAAGACAAAAATCCAGCAGAATTTAAATCACTCTTGTTTGTAACTCTGCTGTCAAAATCAAATGCTTTTAGTCTTAGCAGGATGTATGCTCGTCGTTAATTTCTAAACTTCCTTCCATTCGAGTCCCAGTGTTTCAACTTTTATCTGGGGAGGTGGGTAACCTGACCTTTCAGCGAGCCAGCCAAATGCACGTCTTCTTCATGGCTTACACAAGGCATGTCAGTTATGCATTTTGCCACAGTTTGTAGCTTTAAACTGAGCAGCTGTTGCCTGACTGTTAGTTTGGACAAGTGCAGCGAGCAGACTTTTTGGGAGTACCTGCTCTTCTGGCATTTTAGGAGGAATCTAAGATTCAATGGAAGACACAATTGCTGGTAAGATTTGCATTCCTATGGCTCATAGTACACAGTTCTGATTATCTGTAGGTGGTTAAAACGAAGTGATAGTTTTATTTCCAGAGTTAGAAGTAGATTGGGTAGCAGGTTTCTAATTTAATGTTGGATCTATAACGTCTGCATTTAATAACGATGCTTTAAAGACACTGAAAACTAATGCTAGGTGGAAAATTAAGTAGGGAATTAATATAAGCAGTAGAAATTTAAAGTCCTCTCTCAGTCTTAAGTCTGTATTTTATATTTAAACTTGTTGGAAATGGAGTGCAATGTAACTATTTATAAGTAATTTAAGTATACTTTGCATTTATTCAGTTCAGATTGCAGCTGGTTTGATATCAAATTATGATTTGAGACTTTGTTTCTTATTCTACGAAAATAAATGACTTACAAAAAATGCTGGACAAAATATGAATGTCAGATATAATAAAAAATTTTAAAATAGAACTAGGTATTTTTTTTTCTTCCCCAAAGTTTATATATTACTGAAATGCTACAAGGTAGTAACATATTTTTGAATGTAAATCCACTTCTGCTTTTTTTCTTTAGCAAGCTTTTGGTTTTGAATCTTCAGTATATAAGTTTATAACTTGTATCCAGTTTGTGGATACTTGAGTAATTCGATTTTTTTTCCCCCTTCTGAATGACATGAGTGCATAGCAGCATGTAAAATAAATGTTTTGTTACTAAATGGTCATAAAGAAACATCTGTATTAACTTTTTTCTTTTTTTTTTGGTAAACTGGGAAGTGTAACTTGAATTAATGTTCATAAAATTTTGCTCTGTGAAAGGAATGTCTTTCATCTGCTAACCCTCCAATTTCCCTAATCTGGCTGTTAGCTAAAGGCTATGACAAACACTCAGCATTCAAAGAGATGGTATCCCGTTGCAGTAGGAAGATTGTATTGGTTGTCAACACCTTTATTTTCACCTCAGAGACTTAGACAGCAAAGAAAAAAAAAAAAAGCCCTAATATTAAGTTTGTCTGTATTAATTGCAAAATAATGGGTTTTTTAAATCCCTTTATTCAGTCAGTTATAATGAATATATGATACCTACTCAGATTACAAGAAATTGAGAGAAAATTATGTTAGTTAATTTCAGAAATATTAAAATTATAAGTTCAGCTCAGACCCTGCCTTTGATCGCTGATTTGTGATGTTTTTAGCTTTGATTTGAGGTAGAATGATGTAAGCATTTTGTAGAAAATAAGCTGATATGAGAATTTTTGTTACAGCGTAATTTGTTTAGGTTTTTATTAAGGGGCTTCATATTGACGTAGTTTTCTAATGTCTAAGTGTTCGCTTTGGAAATAGTTATGCATAAAGATGCATTACTACACATTTTAATAATTCTGAAGTAAGTAAATTACCAATGAGATTTATCAAGTGCAAGTGGAAAATATTTTGCCTGCAAAATACCAGACGACAACAGAAGAACTAGAAATACGATGTAATGCGCAAAGTACCTTTAATTGGTTCTTGTGATTTATTTTAAGGTTTTTGCACAGCAATTAAATATTTTATCCTTCATTTTCCATGGACTTGGTACAACAGATTTCATACATGTTTTAAGCTTTCTTTATAAAGTGTTCAGATCTTCTAGAAAGGGGATAGGTCTGATGCTGTTGCATTAGGTCTCCGCTCTCCCCTCCTCAATGACCATTTCAATTTCTCTTTCCTGTGATATTTTGGAGCAAAGCACAGATACATACTTTTTGACTTAACCATATTGCTGCAGGCAGAAAGGGTATCTTCTGAGAGCATTTTTCTTTGCGGGAGAAAAAGAAATCTTGATCTGGAAAATCTATCGTTTTGAATGCCTTTTAATATGTTACTGTTATGTTTGGAGAAGATTTGATCTGAAATTTTCACCTGTCTTTGCTTGTTCAGAATTACATTGCAAAGCTCTGCAAAGAAATTGAACAAAGATTTCTTTTACCATGGATATTTCCTTATTAAAGAGGAGTAGGGATTGAAGTAACATAAATATGTATGACCTTTAATAAACATTCTTATAAGATTTTTTTAAAATAAATTGCTCTTCTCACAAGTTTCCAGAAGTTTCAGATTGGAATTCAGAAGACTTCAGATTGGAAACACTGTTAGTCTTCGGGCCCTGATCCTGAAAATAGCTTTAGGAATAGCTACAACCATTAAACTACATGGGGTTTTTTTTGACCATACTTTGTTCTGTAGTATGTTTGTGGGTAATACTACCATTTCCTACTACCTCTAGGTATGGAACTGCAGCTACTGGAACTGTATTGCAACTTCTGCAAATCTCAGGAGGGCATAATGTGCCAAGTGTCCAAGGTTATTTTCATGTACTCAACCATCCTGAGCCGCACAAGGTCGTGCTGGAATTTGCAGGTTGAAGACTTGATAGATCTTTTTAGAGATCTTAAAAAATTCATTTTTATCAGTGAATGAATTAAATAAAAATAGTGTTAACAAAAGCCACAATAAACCATTATGGCATATTGACACAGTCTCCCACAGCATCCTCATGGCTAAACTGAGGAAGTGTGTACTGGATGATCAGGTAGTGAGGTGGACTGTGAACTGGCTGAAGGGGAGAGTCGTAGTCAATGGGGCAGAGTCCAGTTGGAGGCTGGTAACTAGTGGAGTGCCTCAAGGGTCGGTTCTGGGGCCAATATAATTCAATATATTCATTAACGATTTAGATGAGGGAATTGAGTGTACTATCAG